>OX369295.1:13823160-14262353 GCA_947284805.1 Coleophora flavipennella
AAAAAAATGTTTTAGACATTGATTTTATGTTTGGTATCAAAACAAAAGGTTTTGACGAGCACACTGTTTAAATAGCAAATATTTTTATTTAAAGTACGTAATCAATTACGCAAGGAACGTTCCGTTGCGGCGGTCTAACTTTTGAATTGTGTCATGTGGGGTATCGTATGAAAGGGCTTCATTGGCACAAGCTTAAACAGATTTTTAATTATTTTTGTGATTTTTCGTTAAATGACGTAGAATTTATAAAAAATCTTTATCATTTTTATATGTATAGGTAGAGGTACCTTTTAATTTTATCAAAATGACAATTTGCACTGTTGTGATTTATAATATGTACATACCTACACATTTGTTTGTCCCGATGGTCGGTGGTCGACTCCGACTCGCACTTATCCGGTTTTATTAATGGATTTAGTATCTTCCAGCTCGAGAACAGTGCATGTTTGTGCGATAATGTTGATGATGATAATGCTGTTAACGTGGCCGAATTCTGGGCTGCTACAGTGTAGTGTCTGCCGTCGCGTCGACACGCTAAGAACAAGAAATGCATGTTCCATCGAAATCGATTGAGTAGTTACCAAGATATGGACTGTCGAGTGTGTTCCAATGACTGGAACAACACGTCGTCTGTCGGTTGAACGCAGCAATTTTGAGATTGAAGTGGGTTGTTCTTAAAGTGTTTAGCGTCGTCCATTGTAAGGTGACCTGTGCATGCTTAGTGTCGGCGTGCCGTTTTCACGTTTTGTTCACTATGTGGAAGCTTGTAGTTAACTTCTAGCAGCTACTACACTTCCGGACACATCAATCGAGCCGCCGATCGAGATCCTTTGCTACAAAAGCACAACATTCGGCAGGGCCTGGGGAATTCAGTAGTTTATTAATAAAAATATAGTTATTTTTTCCGTGGGTATGGGTGGCAATTTATCATAAGCTCTCCTGTGACAAGTCTACTGAGTTCCCCAGTAACTGCGGAATGTTGTGCTTCTCGACAAATCTGTAGCCGGCGATCTAATCTAAAGACTGCACTCTATAAGTCCCTTACTTTTCTTGATTAAAACAATGATATTTGCTGTTTGGACCTTCTTTTTGTACGAAAATGTACTGAGGAAAATTAGGCGGTTCGATCTATGTGTATTTATGTTTACAAGTTTGTACGTGAATACAGCAGTAAGCAGTAAATATAATAAAATAATAATGTTGTTTCGCAGATGAAGATAAACGTAACGCTGCAGTGGTCGCGCTAGCGGCGGGCGGGTGCGAGGCGGAGGCGGAGGCGCTGGCGGAGGCGGCGGCGGCGGCGCTGGTGCTCACCGCGACGTGGGGCGCGCTGCCGGGGGCCGGCGGCGCCGCGCTGCCCGTGCTGGAGCTGGCGCCCACCTCGCCCGCGCTGGCGTTCGTGGGCCGCGACCGCGCGCGCGCCGCCGCCGCCGCCGTGCGCTACCTGCGCCGCGCGCTCACCACCGCGCTGCCCGTGCCCCACCGGGACTGCGCCACCGCCACTGCCGACAAGTGAACGCACCACACATTTGTGCAATGTTTTTTTAACCTTAGCTGGCTTAGCAGCGACCGTAAGGTTATAAGGGTCCCGATGGTCGTATCTGGTGCAGTTCGCGGGAAGCTGTTGGATGTGGCCAGTACAAGACCGGTCGTTGCAGAAACCCTATGAGGGAAGCCTTTGGTCAGCTGCGGATGCCTTTCGGCTGATAAGATGATAATCATTAATTAAGTACTAGATTTTTCCCGCGGCTTTGCACGCGTGGACACCGTTTTTAAGACTGGCTTTGAGGGTGAGTTATTCACGATCCGTAAACGGCTCGCGAGCGTGAAAATTAGTTTGCCCCAGGTCCCTCGGGAACTATGTCGTGCTACTAGTAGTCCGTCACTTCCCGACCATATCTGTGCAAAAAACCCCAGCAATCCGTTGCTCTGTTCCGATGTTAAAGAAATCAAACAAAAAAGGGTCAATGAAAGGCCAATGCCCGAAATTGGTGATTTTTTTTTGTTGGCGCGACCATTGATTAAACCTTCTTATTTGGATACAGGATAACGTAACAAACAAAACTTAATATGGCATCCATGTCGCCAAACTCAGTACGAGCTGAGTTATAAAGATTAGATGTAAACACCTTTTAATCACAATTTTTAACCAAAGCTTGTTATTACATACAGGCGTGACAAAGAAAACATATTATGGCGTCTATATCGCTAAACTCAGTCTGAGTTGAGTTGTAAAGGTTTGGTTAGTGACCGTGCAGAAAAAATATTTTTATTTTTTATTTTCAACTTTCATTACTCAGCTCGGACTGAGTTTAGCGATATATATATCCCTTACTAAGTTTTGTATGCAACGTTAACGTGTATCCAAATAACAAAGTGGGTCGAGGGCCGCGCCGAGAAAAAAAAGGCACCACCTTCCATAAAAAACCGTCAAAGCCCTTTGACATGCACGTAGCCTGGTCTTGAATACCAAATTCGTCAAGATTGGTTGAGGTGTTGAAGCGTGAAGAGGTAACAAACAACAAACACATTTCACATTTATAATATTAATTACCGTTACGCTGCGCAGAGAAGCTAAAAAAATCAAAAGACTTCTTAAAGGTACTTCAATTACTGATTTATAGTAATTACAAAGAGCTAGCTATGCTACTGTTCAGCCCGAAGTGTGGAATTAGAATGTCCAAAACCTAGCACTTCCAACACGACACGTATGAGAAATGTTTCGTGGGTTGGTTTTCTTAGGTTTTTTTTTAATTTTTTTACTCACAATTGGTAAGCCCTTGGCATCATCTCACCTGATGGTAAGTGACGATGATGCCGAAGATAGAAGCGGGCTTACCAAGATTCCTCAACGCAATGGAGAACTGACTATCTTATCTTCAAGCCCGAACACATCAATGTTGTTAATAAGACGGTGGTAGCTAGCCAGGTTTATCTAACATAATATTAGTAATGATAAGATTCAGTGCACGGTACACAGTACACACCTTCAATTGTTTTGTTGTTCATCTGAGAGGGTAGGGTACACTTAGTACCTCGTCGTACCTAACTAATTAATTATAATTAGTCTGTTAATCTAGTTATAAGAAGCAAAGCATTAATTTCTATGAATACAGGTTCTATAAATTAAAATGAAGTACTGTTTTAATCTCCTATCTACCTACTGACGACCGTAAATTTCATTTTTAGGGTTCCGTGTCCCTAGGGTGCCAAGCGGGACCCTGTTACTAAACCAACGCCTGACTACATTTGAAATTTTCACCACTTGTTACGATGGCCTCTCACGGCCGATACAGTCGCGCTGTGCAAGATCTTCCCTCAAGGGAACACATTTACCTATTGACGGGGCTCCAAGCCTGTATTACTGTTAACAAGTAAATGGGCTAGTATTCTAAATATTAATTGGTCATAAAGGGAAATAAAATAAAAAATAAAAAAATAATATTCTGGGACAAATGGTCATCTGGCTAAAATAGCTAGTTACTGTTAATATTTTTTAAAGCAATACATCACTGCCACTGTCGCATACTTGATGATCAACCGAACTTACTGTAGCTACGTGAAGTTCCAGCACAATTATAAAGTAAAAAGGAAAGCCTAAGGAGGCTATCATTGTTTAAGAGTAATAGTCGACCAACTTAAGATGTGCAGTTGGATATGTCTTCATGGATTTTTCATACAAAATTTCATACAAAACCAACTGTAAATATATATATATATATATATATTTTATAATAAACATTTATTTTGGAAAAGACTTCGGAACCCTACTTAGCGCTAGTCCGACTCGCACTTGGCCGGTATTTGCTTCTTTGTAGCGAGTGGTCATATTTAATTTACTTTATTTTGTATAGTGGGTCATTGTGAATCGCATCGAATGCAGCCGCTCACATACTTGTGACGAACTCGAACTTCACGTGCAGGTAAGTTCATTTGATCATCAATTATATTCGCAGCTTCATTCTTAGCGATTTGTTGACATCGTGTGGGACGTTTCGAGCGTGAAGAGAAAACCGGCCAAGTGCGAGTCGGACTAGCACTCTGAGGGTTCGTACCACCGCACGCGCACCTCTCCGCACAACTACATAGTCAAATTACAATGATACCTATTCACATTACAAACAAAAGACATCAACGCGAGCGACAAAATATCCTTTTTTTGTCATTCAGTTTGGGCTCCTTAGCGCGAGTACTACTCACACTTGGCCGATTTTTATTAAGCTATTGTATAGCTTTTATCGCGGGCTTTGAGGGGACCGAATCAAAAAATTTCGCAACGAAAATAAAACCTGACACCCCAAAAATAATTATTGAGTTCTAAAAAACTTACAGTGCCATCTATCTATCTATCATGATGATGATGATGATGACGATGACGATGGCGATTGATGATGATAAACTTACTGTTAATTAAATAAATAAACATCCCGCGCCCCAAGGACTATATGGTACTGGAAGTAACTATTTAGTAATCTGTGGTACTGGTAAATACTGCATAAATAAATAATTATAATTGCATAAGAAATGCTATACAATAGCTTTACCGCGGCAGTCCCCGAGTGCCACACGTTTTTTTTTTGTTTTTTTTTTCAGTATTAGTACTATATTCACACCAAGGTTTACGCTTGTATGTACTACCGTTTTTACGATAGAGCTAAATCATAAATACTTCTAAAGACCTACAAAAAAACACATTTTTTGTATGGAGACCGTTATCTTTTTAACTTTTTTTATTTTTTGTATTTCTTATAGCGGCAACAGAAATACACATTCTGTGAAAATTTCAAGTATCTACCTCAACCTCAGCGGAGCGGAGGCGTAGTGTTGGGGTCCCGTTGGGTGCACGGCACCCTAAAAAGATAAACAACAACGTACACTCGTATGTCGTGTCGTGTCGTGTCAGTCAATCAATCATTTGTTGTCCACAGAACAAGTGTAACGGATTGTTATTATTACTATTTTATTTAAGAGTCACATCTAGCGATCGCCAGTTATCGAGAGAACTGCGTTGCGTTGGCGAACGCGTTACAATTATCCAATAATTCATAGTTACGATACTGAGCAGGTACCGCAGAAGAGTTGTTCAAGTGGGAGTCTTCCTAATCTGGTATACTGTAGAGAGTCTACATGACCGTCAAGGAGTCCGCGAAGAACGCAGCATGACGAAAGAAAATGAAGTGCGCTGAGAAATGGTTAAAGTAAGCACTCTTTTTTAACTGGAGCTTGTACTCATGAAACTGAACAACTTTCCTCAAGAAACTCATGGTCAATTCGCAATTATTATTTTTCAATTAAATTATCAAACTGCTCAGAATAACTCCCAGGTTTACGAACTTGACACTCAAAGGCCGCCTCAATGACCGCCGGCCCGCAATGGTAGGTACCTATTCTGGCGTATTCCACGCAATTTAATATTTTTATTTAAAAAAAGTGCGAATTGACCATGGGTTTCTTGGGGAAAGTTGTTCAGTTTCATGAGTGTAAGCTCAAGGTAAAAAGTGCATACCTTTGTTAAGACCCTGCACCTATACAGGTGTAGAATAATTGGTGTAGGACCCGTTAACTGGGGCTGCTACTCATCATACTGAACACCTTTCCCCAAGGAACCTATAGTCAACTCGCAAAAAAAATGTGGACCCTCCATACTAAAATGCACAAAATTGGTCGATCAGCTGAGCGATTTGTATGAAAAGTATTTTTTTTTTGCGATTTCAGCAAAGCCGTAGAACAAAAGTTGTTCAGTATGAGGAGTAGAAGCCCCAGTTAACGGGACCTACACCGATTTTGTTACAACCTGTATATGTCAAATTTTAAATAATATTTTGCTAGTCGCTACCGCGCTCTCTGGAGTGTTTTTGATCCAGTGTACTTTATTCTAATGAGTAAACTTTTTAAAATATACTACTCAAAACAAAATAAGGGCCCCCTAAGTTTTCTCAGTACAATTTCATACAGAGAAATGGTTCAAACAGTCAAGATTATTATTTTAAATCAAGAAAAGTAAGGTAATTACGAAGTGCAGTCATTAGTTTAGGTCCCTGCCTACAAATGTGTCGAAGAGCACAACATTCTGCAGAGCCTCGGGAACTCAGTAGACTGCCCAAAACAAAGAGCATTATGTTTTGTATGGAAAATTTGCTAATTGACCGTGTGCTCGCTACTTTGCCGTGTGCTCGTTACTAACCTAATGGCTGCACTTGTAGTTCTTTATTTAAAAAAAAAGACGTGTGGCACTCGGGGACTGCCGCGGTAAAGCTATTGCATAGTATTTTTTATCAACTTATGCAATTATAACTATTTATTTATTTTTTATTTATGCAGTATTTACCAGTACCATATGGTGCTTGGGGCGCGGGATGTCTAAGTAAAAAATTAACACTAAGAAAGTTCATCTTCATCATCAATCGCCATCGCCATCATCATCATGATGGATAGATAGATGGCAGTGTAAGTTATTTAGAGCTCAATATGTTTTTTTTTTGGGTGTCAGGTTTTATTTTCGTTACGAAATTTCTTGATTCGGTCACCTCAAAGCCCGCGATAAAAGCTATTGAAGCGCAAAGTATCGCTTCAAAGCCGATCTCTTTCTTGCTGTTTCGTATTAAATTCTTTTTGGTTTCCGCTGTTGGTCGTGGTATTGATTTTTTTTTAACGAAGACGGATTGACAAGAGGGAGAAAAAATGAGATGACGGTCGAATTGGGTTGGATTTATTTTGGGTTGTGAATATTTAAATTTTTAATTATCTTCGCTATGTTTTGAGTTTTTCTGAGGGCCTTTTCACTCCGGCCGCATTTTTGAGATCCCGAAGATATTCCGCTTCGGAAGAGCCTGAGACGGAGCTGTAGCGCAGGATACAGCGTTTTGCCAGCTTCCCCTTTTTGCTGCGCCGCGTGGTGCAGTGCTTGGTTGCGGAGTGGTTGGATCCCGGGAAGGAGCTGTGCGTTCTGCCGGCCATCTTTATTTGCTGTGCGGCACGTCCGACTTCTAGCTCCAAGTGAAGTGTTTTCTTTTCCATTATATTAACCATACGCTACCTTCGAGGCCGTGCGATGTAAAGTATTGTGGCTGCCCTGCGAGATTCTGTTGTTCTACATCGAGTGTTACTTTTAAGTTTCAAATTCCTTCACCTCTTTATATTTTAACGGACTATAAATTTTAAGTTACTTAAGAGTATTGTGTTCCCTTCTGGTGATACTTACAACCTGGGGGTAATTTTCACCCCACGTAAAAATTATATTTTTTATATCTCATTATTAGATTTTATCAATTTAATACCCAGGGAAGGGGACGATCGTTGCCTAACCCGCCTACAATTTAAATTAAATTTTGTAAATTTTGGTATACCGATGCTTTGAGCTACTTTGTATAAAACATTCCTACATCGTCATCCCGTAATCCTTTTAGTAATTTTTACCCTTTTTTTCTTCAAATTGTACTATATTAAAGGTTTTCTGATTCACTCTAAAATTATTTTCCTTTAAAAATCCGTCTTTTTATAAATATGTGGCAAACTCCATAAGGGTTTTTAACCCCAATTTATTTTATTTTTGTCACATATTTATGCCGCCCGAACTAATATTTTTATCCCCTTTTCTGCCTTTGATCTTTCCCTAACGAACCCGTTTTTTTGTCGTTCGTGGGTGGATCCGTTTTCCGGATATTATGGTTCAAGTTTTAATACCTCAAAACCCTTACATAATTTAATCGTGCAGTTTTCTTGGAAACGTGTGGTTTTTTTTTGTATGCACGGGTTTTTTTTTGCTTCTCTTCACACGGGTCGTTCTTTTCCCCGGGCTTAATGGCATTATTCCTCTTTCGGTTAATAGCTTTCGTACTGATGAGTTGTTTTTGCCTGTGTATTCCCTCACGATTCCAAGAGAATTTTTAATTTAAGTAGTCAATAGATTTCTTTCAATCGAAAGTCGGGACAGACTTACTTTTAGTTCACGATTATTTAACGTTGGTTTAAGGGAAAATTCTATAAGGGTTACTGTTTGGAATATTTTTACGCGTTGCTTGCGAGGTACTCCTTAAATTTTTGGCGTACCCTGTTCACTTTTATGTGACAACGTTTCTGTATTCCACAGTATTTTTTAGATTTCTTGAGGTCTCATAACAATTTCCCATTTTTAAAATTTCTTTCATTAATCTTGCCCTTGTCTTACCTCAAATGGCCTATTTTTCGGTAGAGTTGTTCCTTTGGACTCTTGCGTATCGCGTTTCAGACTTCCGGTGTTAATTTTATCCGTGCGTCGGATTTTCACGCATCCGCCTTTACCGCTTTTGACCACATTTTCTCTGAGGTAACTGAAACGTTTTGCAAGTTTTTTTTTTCAGTTTTTGACAACCCTACTTGTCTTTAATGTTTGACTAGTGGTTTGGTTTCTCCTGTTTTCTTAATTGACTAGTTTTAGGCTGTGCATAAAAACACACTAGTGTTAAGGGATCGCTCGATCCCATAACACTAGTGTGTTGTTTAAGTTTGTTCACTTTTAGATTGAGTTTTTGCCGTTTGTATGTGTAGTTTCGTGTATAAATGTAAATTTCTACCAACTTCAAGTAAACGTTTGTAGTTAACTAGTTACTTAGAGAGTTTTTATTTTTCATCTTCAGCGCCGTCCAACGACTTTAGGGTTTGGACAACTTTTAAAAATTTTTTTCGGACTTCTCGCCTAATTTTTTTGGGAGTTTGTGGGTATTTTGAAGCGCAAAGTATCGCTTCAAAGCCGATCTTCTTTTTTGCTGTTTCATATTAAATTCTTTTTGGTTTCCGCTGTTGGTCGTGGTATTGTTTTTTTTTAACGAAGACGGATTGACAAGAGGGAGAAAAAATGAGATGACGGTCGAATTTGGTTGGATTTATTTTGGGTTGTGAATATTTAAATTTTTAATTATCTTCGCTATATTTTGAGTTTTTCTGAGGGACTTTTCACTCCGGCCGCATTTTTGGAATCCCGAAGATATTCCGCTTCGGAAGAGCCTGAGACGGAGCTGTAGCGCAGGATACAGCGTACTGCAGCGTTTTGCCAGCTTCCCCTTTTTGCTGCGCTGCGTGTTGCAGTGCTTGGTTGAGGAGTGGTTGGATCCCGGGAAGGAGCTGTGCGTTCTGCCGGCCATCTTTATTTGCTGTGCGGCACGTCCGACTTCTAGCTCCAAGGGAAGTGTTTTCTTTTCCATTATATTAACCATACGCTACCTTCGAGGCCATGCGATGTAAAGTATTGTGGCTGCCCTGCGGGATTCTGTTGTTCGATATACATCGAGTGTTACTTTCAAGCTTCAAATTCCTTCACCTCTTTATATTTTAACGGACTATAAATTTTAAGTTACTTAAGAGTAATGTGTTCCCTTCTGGTGATACTTACAACCTTGGGGTAATACAATTAAAATTAAATTTTGTAAATTTTGGTATACCGATGCTTTGAGCTAATTTGTATAAAACATTCCTACATCATCATCCCGTAATCCTTTTAGTAAATTTTACCCTTTTTTACTTCAAATTGTGTACTATATTAAAGGTTTTCTGATTCACTCTAAAATTATTTTCCTTTAAAAATCCGTCTAGGCCTTCATTCAAATTCCACGTATCATATGTGGCAAACTCCATAAGGGTTTTTTACCCCAATTTATTTTATTTTTGTCATACTATACAATAGCTTAACATAACCGCGGCTATTTGAACCACCTCCCTGTATAAAATTGTACTGAGAAAATTTAGGTGGCCCTTATTTTGTTTTGAGTAGTATATTTTCTATAGTAACTAGTATAATATTCTTTTCAATACAGTTGTTCGAAAAGTGGTTCTTTATATGCCAGTCAAATGTGCGCAATATTAATTTTACCGCACATGTGCTTTTTCTTTACCACTTTTTTTAATTTCTAGCTAGGAGGAACAATGCATTTATAAAAAATATAATAACCACAGATACAAAATCTTCTTTAAGACTTTTGATAGGAGAATTTTAAAAGAGATTGATTGTTCCTCCGTGAGGTGAGTACTCGCTAGCTGATTAAGATTCTCTTTGGGTTATATCTTTGTGAAGAAAAGATATGAACGAAGCGCTTAGGTTACAACAAGGAATATCATCTTTTCTAACGAGGTTTTAATGCCAATAATAATATTATCCCGAGTCTTATTGTATGTAGTCTATTTATGATAATATAAAAAAAACTTACGCACGCGTACGTGTGCTGACTAAAATATGGCCCAATTTTCGTATAAAACTAAATTGAGATGTTTTAGTTGTGAAAATGAATAATATTCTCACAACCGTATTGAAAAACGTTGTATGATACATGGATGTAAAATAAAATGACAAACTCGTGACGATGGTATCACTCGTTTGTTATTGACCTTTTTACCACCCTTGTATCATAATTCATTAATAACTATTTCAATTAAGTTGCTAAAAAAAGTCGTACTTTATATACAGGCTGTAACAAAATTGGTGTTTTCCAAGGAACCCGGTCTATTTAAAAAATCATTGGAACCTCTATACAACATGCGTAAAATTGGTCGATCAGTTGATCGATTTGTATGAAGTCATTTTTTTGCGATTTCAGCAAAGTCATAGACCAAAAGTTGTTCAGTATGATGAGTAGAAGCCTCAGGTAGCGGGACCTACACCAATTTTGTTACATCTGTATATATCATATCAGCCGAAGGACGTCCACTGCTGGACATAGGCCTCACCCAAGGATTTCCACAACGACCGGTTATGCGCTGCCCCTATCTAGCGGCTTCCTGCGACCTTCACCAGGTCATCGTTTCACCGAGTGGGAGGCCTGCCTACACTACGTTTTCCTGTGCGTGGTCGCCACTCGAGAACTTTGGCCATCTGTTCTACGAGCAATGTGCCCCGCCTACTGCCACTTAAGTTCAGCAATTCTGAGAGCTATATCGGTTACTTTGGTTCTCCTCGTTTCTGATTCGATCACGCAAATAAACTCCGAGCATGGCACGCTCCATGGCCCTTTGGGTGACTTTGAGCCTTTTTATGTGGCCCATAGTAAGCGACCATGTCTCAGTTCCGGTCCTACCTACCTGGACTGTTTGTCCCAGGTACACAATTACACATATGCGGTAACAACTTCTAGTGTAGAGGCTCCAACCTTCAGAGGAGTAGGTATGACACGGATGTTGACATAATTTTCGTCTTGTCCATGTTCATTCTAAGACCCACTTGTTGAGAGGCTCTACTGAGGCCATCGAGCATTGTGTCTAAGTCGTCCATAGTCTCAGCCATGACCACGATATCGTCAGCGAAGCGAACTCGCCGTTGATATTGATGCCGAGTTCACCCCAGTCCATATGTTTAAAAACATCTTCCATTATTCACTAGCTGTTTCCCGCGGCTTCACCTGCGTGGACGTTTCTATGACTTTTCGAGGGTGCGCAGTGCGCGAGCCGCAAGCGGCTCGCGAGCGTGGACAAAAGTATCCTGTGAGTTAATCCAGGTCTTAATCTGTCTACCTACCAAATTTCAGCCGGATCCGTTCAGTTGTTTTTGCGTGAAAGAGTAACAAACATACGACCACAAACAAACATACGACCACACATTCTTACAAACTCGTGTTTATAATATTAGTAGGATATCAGCCGAAGGACGTCCACTGTTAGACATAGCCACAGTATACAAGGTGTTAGGTTAAACACCTGCTTCCTTGAAACTAGTAATTCAGTATCATGTTTAGAGTCGAAAACCAATAAAAAAACACCCTTAAAAACATTTTTTTAGTAGTAAGATTGCAAATATTAATTCAATAATCGTGTTGGACGTACCTATTAGGCGAATGAACTCGTTACTCGTGACCCGTCATGAGCTTCTTGGCAATAGCGGGGGTGCGGAAGGGTGGGACGGCGCTCGCGCCGCGAGCGGGGTCAACGGCCCAACTAATTTGTATTTTTTTTACTTTGTTGGAAAGCTGATAAGATGAGAAGTTTTTGCCGTATTTTGCACGCCAACTGTAGTATAATTTTTTTGTAAAATAATTAAACATTTAAAAACAAATGCGTTTTTCATAAAAAAATAAATAAATAAATGGGCTTTAACTTGAAAACCGCTGATTTCCGTTAATATGACTTTTTTTGTTGCAAAATAGATGTTATTAATCGTCCTAAAGGATTTAGGTCGACTTAACCTGTAACCCTGTATATTAGTACTAGCGTAAGAATTTCCATGGCGACCGGTTCTGCGCTGCCCGCATCCAGCGGCTTTCCGCGACCTTCACCAGGTCATCGGTCCACCGAGTGGGAGGCCTTTACTACGCTACGTTTTCCGGTGCGCGGTCGCCACTCGAGATCTTTGTTAAACTTTGAGAAATCTGTTGTACGAGCTATGTACTATATGGCAGTTTACTATGCGCAAAATTGATTTTACCGCACACGTGCTTCTTAATTTGCCACTATTATTTTATTTTATTTCTAGCAAATAAAAAAATATTTAAAAAAAAGATGCAGAACCTTCTAAGAATTTTAGAGATTACATATAGTTGGTTAGATTATCTTTGGATTATTATATCTTTGTAAGGAAACGAGAATAAATATGAATGAAGCGTTGCCGACTCGTAGTCACACCAGATTATCACACCAGTATGACAAACAGGAATTTTTTCTCTCGTTTGTCACACTACTTATTTCTCCACACCATTTATTGCATTTATTTCCTAACTAGTGCTGTCCCAGTTATACTCGATGCCGACACCGTTAAATTAAAAAACCTTCAGATTAGGTATTACCTTTATTTTTAACGCAAAGTTTTGGGGAAATGTCCCAATGATATTTCACAATTTAAAAGTTTTAACTGGCAGGAAATAACAAAATTATTTTTATCAGTTTGGTCGACCCTTCTTTTATTTTTAATATCAATTTCCTTTTGATTTAATAATACTGATAGTAATTTTAGTATGGTTACGTAGTTTTTATTTATCTTATTATTTAATTGGGAGTGCCAACTTTCACAAATGTTATTGGTTCTGTGCCTTTGGCCAACTACATTCCAGTCGGCGATATTTTATTCATCATTAAGCCATTGTCGGGTCATGTATGCTATGAACAGTTTCATATTTTTTCCGCTCAATTCATTAGATTCAGTTTTTATGTATTCCCATCCGTTTCTAACTAGTTCTAGTGGAGTTAGCGGCAATGCCGTACATAATCCCACAATTCTTTTATGTAGTTTACTTTTCAGCAACGGAATGAAGTAAGTTATAACAAGGATAGGTCATCTTTTCCAAGGAAGTTTATCCCATGCCTTATTGTAATCTATTTAAAGAAGTAATAAAGACTTACGCATGCGTACACTAGCTAAAATATGGCGCAATTTTCGTAAAACTGAAATGAGTTGTTTTAGTTGTGAATACGAATAAAATAATGACTGTTAACACAATGTACCAAAACTGCTGTCTTGGAGCAACATAAAGCGGATATATACGATATTTTGACTTTGCTAATTGACTGCTAAGAAAAAAATAACTTAAAAATTATTTTGAGCAAAACAAATTTTAGTAATTCTAATAGCTAATAACTATGAAAATTAAAAAAATCATAGATTTCCACGGACAAATTATGAAAACAACTGACTCAGTATCTTTCTTAGGATTAATTAATGACCCCCAGTTCAACTAGAAACTTCATATTGACGAGAATAAATAGTTTTATCTACGCTTTTTATTGTTATCTTTATTTGTCACACAACATGGTCCAATTTTAGCTTTATACTGACTAGCTAATTTAGCCAATAAAAATGTAGCTGTTACTGCATATTTTAAACAACATAAATATTTTCTAAATCGGTCCAGCTAGGCGTCTACGAGTAATCGGGGAACTTAAACATAAAAAAAAGATTCCGACGAATTTAAAACCTCCTCCTTTTTTTGAATATCGCTGAAGGACAAAATCGTGACAACACTCGTTTGTTATTTATCTTTTTAACACCCTTGTACAATACAAGTGTTATAGAGGAAGTAGTGAACGCGTCTACGGATACCGCATCAAAACCCTATTTGGGAAACGTAGTCAGTACAATTTGAATAGCTTCTACTTGCAAGCAAATACATATGTGGAAGCCCAGAAGTATAAACGATGTAGGTATTGGAAAAATATGTCCGAAAGTTCCCATTCGGTGTCTCAGTTTATATGTTCTGGGCACGACATAGATCTCCACGAATTTGTCTTCCTTATTGTAAAAACATACATATTGATTTGGAATTTTGGAAATTGTATTTTTCTAACACGGGTAATTTAACAATTTATGCCACTATGTGTGTGGAGTGGAAGTAAGCTGCTTCCAATTACAATACATTTATGAGTATGTATTTGTTTTCTTACTCCGCAAACGATAAGGTTTTAATCCTTAAAAAATGCGCGCTAGTCCCCAATACGTGGTTGAAACTGCGGCGTCGGCGCACCCTCCTATAACGCCTATGCACGGACAAAAGAAGAAGTTTTTTTATGGAGGCGGGGGCAGGGTTCTTTTAAAAGTAGACAAATCCACCGAAACTGAATATATAGGATGACTTTTATTTAGTTCTTGATAGCAAAGGATATGAATGTACTCGTGATTACAAACAACTTTCCCTAAGAAACTATATGTCTAGTATGAAAAAAAAATTTGGTCCTTCATACTTTTTGCTCGATTTGATAACTTGACATATAGTTTCTTAGGGAAAGTTGTTTGTAATCACGAGTACATTCATATCCTTTGCTATCAAGAACAAATTTAAGGTCACCCTATATATTAAGATGAATAGAAATAAAACGTAAAATATGGAAAATAGACAGATCAAGAAATGAAAATTATCAATTTAAAAAAACAGCAAACAACAAAAAAAAAATACACAAAAAGATGATAAAAACAGGTTGGAAACAAAACCCAAACAGATTGACTTCGTCACAAAACTTCTAAAATATTTCTACTTAACTTCGACTTGTGCAGCGTAAGACCATAAGCGTAAAAGGAAAGAATAGTAAGCCATCGTCAGACCCGTGCAGGACCTCACAGCCTACTGTCCGACAGTAGCGCGCATGCGCAGGACTGTGCCAATTTCTTTCAGGTAAGTAGATACTTAGCACCATTTGCACCTATTTTTAAATTTTAGCGTACTGCTAGGACTAATTGAAATATTCCGATTCCTCGAAAAGGGCCCCCTTTTTTAGGGTTCCCGTACCCAAAGGGTAAGACGGGACCGTATTATTGAGAATTTGAATAGACTGTCTACTTGCCGTACTTGCCGTGATAGCTTTCCGTTTAAACAGATCACTGAATCGAAAAGCCCGGGTCACAGATGAGATACTAGTTACAAATAAACGTGTTATCTATCTAGTTACTTCGTACCCAGGTCATACATTCCCCCCCTCCCCCCCCCCCCCCCTTCCCCTATGACAATTTCTGGCTACGTCCCATTGAATTACTACTATAGTAGTAGTAATTCAACCGCCAGTAATATAGAAGTCATTGAATTCAACGCTACGTCCCTGATTGTTTTTACTCTGGACCAGATAGACAACAGGATCTGACTAAAAATTAATTTTAAAATTGGTGCTTGGAACCCGGAGCGGACCAAATTTTTTAGAAAATGAGAACACACTATTTTTTTATAATTAGGTTTTAATTATCAACCTTAGTTAGGAATATGATAAATGCACAAATATTCTTAAGCATATGACATTCAATTCACATCTAGTCCAGTCCAGTGGATAGTCCAAGAGACAGCGGTCAGGTCTTAGTCGGAGTCTTCGATGTCGTTGCGGTTCCGGGAGCCGTAGCTCTGCAGCCACGAGGCCGACTTGGCGGCGGCGGAACGGCGCGGCGTGCGGCGCTCGGGCGGCGGCGTCACCGCCACCGGGGAAGGCGCGCGCGCCTGCCGCCCGCGGCCGCGCCCGCCACGCGCTCCGCCGCGCGAGCCGCGCCCGCGCCCCCGACTGCGGGTCGTCACCTCAGCCTCGGTCTCATCGTCGCTGGACAGCACCACAATGGCGCGTTTGAGCGCACCCGGAGTGGGGGGCTTGGCGGCAGCCGCGTCGATCATGCGCTTGAGCGCCTCCTCGTCGGCCGTGTCGAGCTCGCTCTTGCCGAGCCGCAGACGCTCCGCTACTTCGTCCTCGGTCTCGGCGGTGGACGCGAGCAGCATGTCTACGCAGCGCCGCTTGTGTGCCTCGAACACGCGCCGAAACACCTCCTCATCCTTCTTAAGTGTGAAGTCGCGCACGGCGTCAGTGAGCGCGCGCACGGACAGCACCTGCAGGCGGCGCGCGGGCGGCAGCGCAGTGTAGTAGCAGCGCAGCAGCTCCTCCACGTCAGCCGCCTGCGCCGCATTCTCGATCGCCATGTCGTCCTCGCCATCCAGCGGCTTGCGCTCGCGCACTCTTTTGTCCTTCTTCATGTTCAGGATGTCGCTCGGGTTGGCAACAAGGCCGCTGAAGTTCTGCCCAAATCTCATTTGGTTGAAATTCTGACTCTCCCTTTCGTACATCACATTCAAGCGCACCAGCGGGAGGACAGGCTGCTTGGGATCGCCGCTGCGTTTTCTGTTTGCTTCCTCTATGGCTTCATTTATTTTGTTCTTCAAAAATTCCTGCACTTTCTCATGTTCGTTGACTTGCTCCTCTCCTAGATTTTCATCAGATAGATTTATAGTTTTAAAAATGAATGGTCTCACAGTTTTTAAGGGGATTGGAGTTAAAATGATGTCTGTCTTATGCAATTGCAGGAGTGCAACATGCTTTGGTAAAGATTCCCCAGCCGCCAGTGAAGTTGCCACTGTGCTCCCGGGCTGCACCACAGAAAATCCTTCGGCATCTTTCTTTCCTTTTATTGGAAAAACTAAGCTGTCATGCTCATGGCCCCATACAACCAAATCCAAAAACTTAGGCAATACTTCCTCCCGGATGTAGTTGTCAGGTCCCCTGTCGGCCCTGTTCTGATGCAGCACCAGCAAGTTGTACCACTCCTGGCCGTCCTCGGCAGGTCGCTCCATCTCGACCTTGCCCTCCTTAAAAAGGCGTGATAGGCGCTGGTCCTTGAGGTGGCTGAGTCCATACAATGCCAGCCGAGTCTCGCCCTTTTGCACCAACACGGGCGACACACGCACGTGCGTGTAGTCACTCCACTTACCAAAGTAATTGACCAGCCCCGAGATGGACAGGATGTCCAGCGAGCTGATGTTGCCTTGTCCCACGGGGTCGTCGTGGTTCCCGTGGATCGACAGGATCGGGTAGGACACATTCAAGTTGGGGTCCTCGTAGTTGACGGAGCGCGAGAAGTTCTCCAGCTGGTCGGACAGCACCTCGATGTTGATGGGCTTGTCACCGAGGCAGTACTTGCGGATGAGCTGCGTGCACTTGAAGAGGCAGCCGGGCGATGGCTTAGCGTGGTCGAACAGGTCACCGCCCAGCAGGATCAGGTCCACGTCGTACTGCACAGCCAGCGACAGCACCTCCTCGAACGCGATGAAGCTGTCCTCTCCCCGCACCGCGTCGTTCTCCACGTGCCCGAGATGTATGTCTGATGCGATCAGAACTCGGATGGTGTCTTCCGGAGCCGACAATGAATCTGAGTTAGCTTCTACCATATTTGCTGTATATATTCGCAGGATTATACGCAAATATCACGGGGATTAAGAGCTGTGCCGCTTGTAGGCACTAAATACAGTAATATGCCCAAAATTAAAATAGCAGTGATTGACTGACTGCAAGCGGCAATAACAAATTGTTTGGCTTTGGCTTCCTCCGCCAAACAGAAAGAATGTAACTTTTTTGGAGAATACATTCATGTCTCTGGGTACAAGCCCTTTTGAGTCAGTCTTCAAATAAACTGTTGAGTATACATGTAGGTATAGAGCGCGTCTTTTATAGTGAGAACAAAGCGACGTTCCACGCGCAAGTGCTATTGGTCATAATCGACTGCTAGCGGAGTGCGTGCGTGGGATATTCCTAGCAGTATTTTCGAGTAATTCACCTATCAAAATGGTCAAATGTACAATGAAATCGTGTAAAAACGATACTCGAAAACACACGAAACATAAATCGAGTATCACATTTCACCGGTTAGTAATTTTTTAATACTTTTAAGCTAAAAATTAATCACGCATTGCGATGTGAAGGAAACGTGTGGGGCGGGAGCTAGGTCTTCCGCGGGTACTACCCCACACCTCCGCCTCGGCCTTAATGTCTAATTAGTGATGTGACGCGTTCGGTAATAGTATACATACTTTCGATATTAATTATGAAAGATTAATATCTTTGAAAAAATAACTTTTAATATAGATATTGATTTTATTTTCATATTGTTATTTAAATAATTTTCCAATAGGTTTAGTTAGTGATATCCAAATATGCTGTAAAGGACGGCTTTCTCCAAACTGAATATTAAAAAGGAAATAATTTTATGTACCGTTCATCTTAGAATAATATATCAAATAAACCCTTTATTTGATATATTATTCTAAGATGAACGGCACATGAAATTATTTCCGAAATGTTATTCTAACCCTCAAAACTGGCTTGCATCGGTTACCACCGTATCAGTTTATGAAAATCTATACCTTGCCACCTGTTTGTTATTTTAAAGCATGATAGAATTTGTCGTGTCATGTAACTGAAAGTCATAAATTGAAATGATTGTCGTACAAAATTGCTGTTAGGTAGGGTAGGGTAAGTACATTCAACCTACCAAACGGATTTTCATACGGTTTTCACCAGTGGGTGGACTGGTTTTCGAGGAAGGTTGTTAAATTATTACTTTGGAATACCTCATGATATCAGTCGAAAGACGTCCACTACTGGACAAAGGCCTCCCCCAAAGATTTCCACCGGTCCTGCACTGCCCGCATCTAGCGGCTTCCCGTGACATTGACCAGGTCGTCGGTCCACCTAGTGGAAGGCTTGCGTACGCTACGTCTTCCGGTGCGCGGTCGCCACTCGATAACTTTACTACCCCAATGGCCATCTGTTCTACGAGCATGTGCCCTGTCCACTACCACTTCAGTTTAGCTATTCTGTGAGCTATGTCGGTTACTTTGGTTCTTCTACGGATCTCCTCATAATTTTGAGTTCTTTTCTCTTTGAAGTCATTTTTTTTAATTACTTATGTATTTCGTAATTTTTATTTTTAAGTATAAAATGGAATGTTTATTTGTAAAAAGTAGATGAATTTTTTGCGCTGTTACGTAAGTTTTTACACCTGGTAGCTCGTATCAATAAGTCGGGCCGTCACAGTTACATAACTTATTCGTAGATTAGATTAATAGTTTCGAAACTTACATATAAATATATATCTGTATCTTTAATCTGTATTTTGTTTTAAAGCCCTACTAATAAATATTTTGTTAAAATATTGCGGTTCTAATAATATTACACACAAACGTGTCGAATTGATAACCTCATTCTTTGAAGTCGCGTAATCAAAATTTACAATAAGTGAATATGTAGGGATGTTAATAAAGGTGCAGATATTTAGATAGATACTTTAAGGTGGATTTAAACTCATCAAACTGAACAAATTTGCCGCAATTGTGATTTTTTTTGATTTTTCATACAAATTAGTCAGCTCGGCCAGTTTTGTTTGAAAAAACTAGAAAAAAATCACGAGTTTAGCAAAGTTGTAGAAAAAAATAGTATTCAGATTAATGAGTACAAGCCCACCTTAAAGTATCATTGCAGTTACACCCTGTATATTATACTGAAATGGTTTTATTGTTAACTAGTTTTTTCCCGCGGCTTCGCCCGCGTGGACATCGTTTTTATGACTGTCCTTAAGGGTGATTAGTAAATTATATCGTTACCCACCTTTTCAACAATCTCTGTCAAAAAAATACAACAATCCATTGTTCCGTTGCAATGTGAAAGAAATTAACCAAAAAAGAGTATTTTTTAGTTTCCTCAGGAACTGCATCGGATTATGCTATTTTCCCGGCATAAAATGTAGCCTATGTTCTTCCCCGTGACACAGGCTACTTGCATGGCAAATTTTGTCAAGATTGGTTGAGGTGTAGAAGCGTGAAAAGGTAACATACAAACAAATAATCAAACAAACAAACACTTTTTCACATTTATATAATACTAGTTTTTTACCGCGGCTTCGCCCGCGTGGACATCGTTTTTATGGTGATTAGTAAATTATGTCGTTTCCCACCTACTCAACCATCTCTGTGCAAAAAATCACAGCAATCGAGTATTTTTTTAGTTCGCTCAGGAACTGTATCATATTATGCTATTTACCCGGGATAAAAAGTAGCCTATGTCCTTCCCCGTGACAAAGGCTACCTGCATGCCAAATTTCATAAAGATTGGTCTAGGCGTTGAAGCATGAAAAGGTAAAAAACAAACTAACAAGCAAATTCATTTTCACATTTATAATATTAGTAAGGATTGACTTACCTACCCCAAACAGTACACCCGGGTGTGAGTATATACTTGTATGTACAAATGTTTTATTTTTGTATGTATTAGGAAAAAAAACATTATATAATCCATAAAACAAACATAAATTCTTAAAATTACCTACTATATTATGCTGCTGTTTATCCTTGGTTATCGATAATCCACTAAGGCGGTAGTGCACTGCAGCCATCCCTATTTGTCACGTATACATCTATATATTTTACTATAGCTCACTTGCCTACGATGTGTTATTATGCGACCGATGTGTTAGGCGCGCTCTATACCTACATGATTACTCTGAGAAATAAACATACTCATTTCTTTTTTGATTTGCAATGCTAGTACCGATGCATTACAAAATATTATCTGTGGAGTTCTTGACAACATTTGTTTGCACTTTGTCACAACTTCATTATGAGTTGGACCATCCGGTACCAGAAGTGCACCCACTGCAAGCCTGGTGCCTGGTATTCACATTCTCCTTCATCTTATTTCCTTTTTCTAATTTAATTTGATCACGTGCGATATTTTCCTCCAAAATGCACCACTTCTTAAAGCAAAATTTTAGCAGAAATCAATACAAAGACAATAAAATAAAATTACGAATGCGTTCACCACAAATCCCGCCAAAAAACTCAATAGAAAGAATGTAACCATAACCTAATGTTGCCAGATATTTTTTTTTTAATGTGGGAGGTGTATTTTTTTTTTATTTATTTAGAACAACCCATGACTAAACAATAAAGCATATACTATAAGTATTAAATTATACTAAAAGAAAATAATTGTTGCACCATTGTCCCCAATTTGTAATAAATACACACAGAGAGGACAACAAACAGAAAAATGTTATCTAACATGACAGACAGATCTTAGGTACCAAGTTCGATCAAGACTTTTTTGTGATAAACCTTTTGTATTTTGAAGGAGTTAATACAAATAGGTCAAGATAGGCGTAATCAAAATCCGGAAGTTGTAGGGTGAAAATATTATGGAAACAATCAAGAGATTGGATTGGATTCCGGTGCTGGCCACCGTGGTAGGTGGTCGTGTTCACACAAGTTCTCTCCACAAAACCAGAGCAGCTAGACCCCTGCCTTATGGCCATTCACACGCGTTTCCGGAGGCTAGCGTCACTGGTTACCGAGAAATAACTGACCATTTCATCAAGACCCCTCGCATACGGACTGCAGCCCGGGACATCGGTGTCACGAACGACTGGTCCATCACGGTGCGTGGAACATTTTGCTTCGGCCATCGACACATCATCGGCGCCTCCTTGTCACTCATACATCACCAGACCATAAGGTGCTCCCCTAGCGGGTTTTGCAAAAGAGACGAAGCGACGAAGCCACACTGCACCTACGGGGTACGCGTATCGAGTCTGCGCCTACGTCACAATCCACCTGCGTGAGTCATTTATCCAACATCATTCATCATTCAGTAGATTCATCCAATAGTAGATAAATGTTGCACTATCTCATACTCCAGGAAAAAAGATCCAATTAATAATTATTATAGTTTACATAACAAAACTTTACAAAGAGTGTCTGAGGTGAGAGACCTTGGAGTTTATTTGGATAATCAATTATTATTTACCTCTCATATTGATAAAATAACAGCCAAAGCGTACAAGATGTTAGGGTTTATATTTAGACAAAGTAAAGAGTTTAAAAATTATAAAACTTTAATACTGCTATATAATTCGTTTGTAAGATCTCATCTAGAATACGCATCGACCGTTTGGAACCCTCAATATTTAAAACATGTAGACTCTATTGAGCGTATTCAACGCAAATTTATTAAACGAATTATGTATCGTTTCAAGGAATTTGACCCTAGTAAAATTATACCACTCGCAACACGAAGAGAACACAGAGATCAAATACTGTTATATAAAATAATACACAATTATTTAGATTCTCCATATCTAGTAAATAAGATTTTATATAAATGTCCTAGAGCAAATTAGCGCTCAAATCGTACATTTTGCTATTCCTTTTTGCCGAACTAACTATGCCAAAAATCGTTACATTGTAAGATCTTGTTCAAAATATAACGAAGCTTATGAACACGTTGATATTTTTTCGTCAAGACTCAAACAATACATTTCTTCAATTAAAAATGTTAATTAGAATTTATAAGATTGTCTCTTACATAAGTTTTTTTGTGAGTTTTTATGTCTTTTTGTAAGTCATATTTATCTACTTAAATTTAATGTTTACTTGAACGAAATTGTCCTTAACTATTAGTGGAAATTTTATTGGCTTATGTATCAATATTTATGTTATTATCTATTTTGTGTAATTACAGCTGTTTTTTTCCCCAATGAATAAATAAATAAATAAATTACCGCGATAAAGACTTTGTCTTCATGTCAACGTTTTACTGGCACCGGCTTTCTTTGCTTTAATATATTATAATTTTTAAAGCGACTGCTTAGGGTCCTTTACACCTCAAGCTTTTTTCATGACTTACAGGGTACCTTTTACAAACCCCGTCAATTTTCTTAATTTATTATTATTATCTAAAAGCGTCGGTGGCTCAACCGGTAACGACTCGGTCCATCTAACCAGAGGTACCGGGTTCAAATCTGGACGGCCAATGTACCAATGAGTTTTTCAAAAACTTACGTACATACTTACCGATTGCTTTAACGGTGAAGGAAAACATCGTGAGGAAACCTGCACACGCCTGCGAAGGAACTCGAAGGTTGTGTGTGAAGTCGACCAACCCGCACTGGGCCCGCGTGGTCGACTAAGGCCTAATCGCCCTGATTCAGGGTAGGCTCGAGCCCCTCGGTGGGGACGTATATGAGCTGTAATGATGATTATTATTATCTAATTAACTTTATCAATTCGCTATTTTTTTATTATTATTTTTTGACGAGTTATTTAAATTTACATAGGGCAATGCTTTTAATTTCATTTAAATTGCTTTATATAATTCATTATTGTTAAGTCAACGTTATGGATTGTGTGGGGGTTCTAGCATGGACTGTATTGTTGAATTAAACTCGCAGGTTGCAGGTCGAAGGGAAGGATCGCTTCCAGTTTTCTTTATTGCAAATCTTCTTAACTGTTCCGAGCTACCGAACTAAACAAACTACCAAACTACGAACTAACATACAAATTGTGCCTATTTACATCTAAAATTTACACCTCGCAACTAGTAGGCTTCCTAGTGAGGCCATGCTAGAAAGAGAAAGGTATATAAACTAATCGCTGCGTCCTTCTTGCACGTCGTCCGTTACATCGCTGCGTCTTTCTTGCGTCGTCCGTAACATCCTCCCCCCGTCGCAGATCTTCGGAGACTCCATCATCGACGTGGAGGACGACGAGCTTCCTCACCGGCCGCCGTAGAAGTCCTCCTCGGGTGCGGACCTCGGTGTTCCGTACGATTCCGTCTGGTCCAGGGAAGACGCGTGTCACCACTCCGCGGGGCCATGTGTTGCGCGGCAGTGTTTCGTCCGCGATGATAACCAGCGTGCCTTCTTTTATTTCCTCCTCTTGGCTGCCGCGGCTCTCCCCTCGCGGCAGCAGGGACGTCAGGTACTCTCTGACCCATCTTCTCCAAAATTCATCGGCCAATCCTTGTACCGCTCTCCATGTGCGTCGATCGGCGGCACTGCAGGGGCCGGTAGATGGTAATCCAGCTGAACTCCCCAGTAGAAGGTGGTTCGGTGTCAGGGCCTCAGGGTCGTTCACGTCGACTGAAACGTGTGTCAGAGGGCGAGAGTTGACGCAATTTTCTACTTCTGCAAGAAGAGTCAGGAGTACCTCTTCTTTCGGAAACTTCTCTTTTAGGACGGTCATGAGTCCAGTTTTGACCGATCGCACCAGTCTTTCCCATGCGCCGCCTTGGTTGGGTGCTCCGGGTGCTATGAACTTCCACTCCATCCTCTTCTGAAGCGCGTAGTCCCTCAGGGTTGGTGTCCATTCCTCCATGGCTTTCTTCAGTTCCGTATCTGAGCCACGAAAATTGGTGGCATTGTCGCTGTAGATGATCCTCGGCCATCCCCTTCTGGCAGCCATTCTCCTGAGCGCCATCATGGCGCTGTCCGTTGTCAAGCTGTGGACTAACTCCAGGTGGACGGCGCGCACGGTCAAGCAGGTAAATAGCGCGCACCACCTTTTCTCGTGTCGTCTGCCCACTGTCACCATGATAGGGCCGAAGTAGTCTACGCCGCAGTAGGTGAACGGCCTTGAGTAGGCCCCTAGTCGTTCCGGTGGTAGGTTCCCCGTGACTGGTGTCTTCGGCCTCTTCTTTCGCAGCTGGCACAATCGGCAGTCCTTCTCTACGGCTCGTACTGTTGGTCGCAGGCGGGTTATCCAGTACGTTTGCCTTAAGTCGTTGACTACACGCTCCTTGTTCGCGTGTAACGCCTTCTTGTGGTAGTCCATCGCCAGCAGCTTCGCGATGGGGTGTCGTCCTTCCACGATGATTGGCCTCGCTGTGTGCTCCTTTACTTCAGTGGCTTCGGTTCTCCCACGGACGCGCAGTATCCCGTCGACTAAGATGGGATCCAACTTCGCTATTCTGCTGGAAGGTTTTATGGATTGCCCCTTCTCGAGCTTCTTGACTCCTTCGGCGAATGCGTCGTTCTGCATCTTCTTCCACCAGTGACGTTCCGCTTCCTCTAGATGACGTAACTCAATCCTGGTTGCTTGCCGCCGACAGATGTCAATGAAGGCAAGAGCCCTTGCTGTAGCCCTTATAAGTCGTTCGAATGATGAGAAGCGGGCTAGGTCCGGGAGCCAGTGGTCCTTCTGGTTTGCATCCCCTTGCTCTGTTTCCTCTTCTCTTGTGTGCATTATCTGGCTGGCTTCGCATTCTCTCGGCCAGGCTTTTTCTTTCTCGTATAAGAACGCAGGTCCGGTGAACCATCGGTCTTCACGGGTCTTAGAGACGAAGTTCGCTCTTGTTGCTTCATCCGCGACATTTTCTTCGGTAGGTGCCCAGCGCCATTGGTCTCGTGTGGTTCTCTCCGAGATTTCTCCCAATCTGTGCGCGACGTAGGGAGAGTATCGCACTTCGTCGTTGCGGATCCATTGCAGCGCCGTAGTCGAGTCCGACCAAAACACCGTCCGGTCTGGTTTTATCCGGTGTTCTCTCGTGATGTCGTCCGCCAGTCTTGCTCCTATCAGGTTGGCTTGTAGCTCCAGACGTGGGATGCTTTGCGTCTTAATAGGCGCTACCTTTGCCTTTGCCGCAGCCAGGGTCACCTCGACGGAGCCGTCTTCTTATTCGAACCGCCAGTACGCCGCGGTCGCGTACGCTTGCTCACTTGCGTCGTTGAAGATGTGCAGTTGTCGTTCTCGCACTCCCCCCGTGTAGGAGTAGCGTCTCCGGAGTCGCAGGTGCCTCGCTTCATGTATCGTTCGCATCCAGGTAGCGAACTCCTTGGCGGCTTCCTCTGGCAGCGCGTCGTCCCAACCGATCTTCTTTTGTCTCCATAGATCCTGAAGGAGAATCTTCGCCGTGATGGTGAGATAACTCAGCAATCCTAAAGGGTTGAAGATAGACATCACCGCGCTGTGTGCTTCTCTCTTGGTCGGTGGTCGCGCCAGGATCTTCACTTCATGTGGCACACGTGGCATTTCGGTGTTGAAGAGCAGTTCATCTGTGTCGGCCGCCCATATCAGGCCCAGTGTTCTGCCATTTTGAGCGGCTTTTCCCATCTCCTTTGGTGCTCTTGCGCGCAGGTCCCTTGGTACATCTCTGAGTACTTCTTCTGCGTTGGAGTCCCAACCGGCGATGATGAAACCCGCTTGCTGGTGTACAAGGCGTACTTCGGCTATGGTCGCGATGGCCTCGGTTTCGGTCGCGTAGCTATCTACGTAGTCGTCCATATAATGGTTCGTAGTGATGGCCTTCAGCGCCAGTGGACATTCTGGACCATGTTTTCGTGCGTTGTGGTCGCGCACGCTATGCGCTAAGAACGGCGAACTCCTTGCTCCGAAAATCATGGAAGTCATTATGTACTCCCGGATGTCTTCTTCAGGGTTGTCGCGCCACAGGAACATTTGTGCTGGCTGGTTGTCTGGTCTTATCTTCACTTGCAGGAACATTTCGCGGATGTCTGCTGTGACCGCTATTCTCTCCTCTCGAAATCTGTACAGGATCCCAGGTAACGATCTCAACAGATCAGGTCCATCCAGAAGCGGGTCGTTGAGGCTGACCCCGTTGGCGCGAGCAGCAGCGTCGAAGACCAGCCGTAGTTTCCCTGGCTTGTTGGGGTTAACGACGCCGAAGTGTGGCAGGTACCAGTTTAAGTTGCTGTTCCTTTCATGTCCCTTCGCCAACTCCGCATACCCTTTTTCCAGTAGGTTCTTGACTTGCGCCGAATAAGCCGTCTTGAATGCTTCCAACCTTTGCATCTTCCTCTCTATGTGACTCAGCCGCTTCTTTGCCATGTCGTAACTGGGTGGCATCTTCGTATCGTCTTGGATCCACGGCAGTCCAACTTCGTATCTTCCACCGACTTGCTTTACGGTGGTTGCGAAGATCTGTTTCGCTCGTTCATCAGACTTCCTTGGTCGCGTTGTGATGGATATCCCAAGGGAGTCTATCTCGTAGTGGGACTTCAGTAGGTCCTCTATCTTCTCATTTTCGTTTGTGAAGACTGTCTCTTCTTTTCTTCGTGTTGTCCTTAAGTGGAGGACCGTGCCGTCTTCATCAGCTCGCCCTTTAGGAAGAGTGCCATGAAGTGTCCATCCAAGCAGCGTGAGTGAAGCCACTGGCTCGTTCCCTTTCCCAGTGAGTAGCTTCCGTGACACTATGAGGTGCCAGTTGTCAGCCCCGATGAGCAGTCTAGGCGCCGCTTGCTCGTAGACCATGTCTTGTACCGGCAGTCCTTTCAGATGTGCGTAGGTGAGGCTCTCTCTGTCCACAGTCTGTGAACCGGCTTTGAAGTTCTTCATGGTGTAAGCCTCGATGTCATACTCCTTGTTGCCGCCTTGTCCTCGCAGGTTGAGCCGTACTCGTTGGCTCATTTCCCGCTGTGATGAGGTGACACCGTGTATGTGCAGCGGAAGTGTCGGGCCTTCGGCGTGTAGCATTCGTGCCAGTTCTTCGTCGATGAGCGATATCGTTGCCCCCTCGTCCAGCAGCGCGTATGTTTCCACTTGCAAACCTCCGGGTCCTCGTACTATCACCGGGCATACTTTCAGGAGCACCGGTCCTCTGGCTTGCATGGTTGTTGCAGACATCACCAGCTCTTCCTTGTTCTCAGTCTTCTGTGGTGCTGGCTCCTTTGCTGGTGCCCGTTCCGTGTGCAGGAGTGCGTGGTGTCTCATCCGGCACTCTCCGATGCCACATCGCTTCGCCTTGCAGCGGAACTTCCAGTGATCCCCGTGCAGGCAGTTAAAGCACACTTTCTTGTCTTTCACCCAGGTCCAACGGTCGTCTGTGTTCATTGCTGTTAACTTCGGGCATGCGTAGACATCGTGCTCTTTCCCGCAGCACAAGCATTCCTTTTCTTCTTGAGCGGCTGTGGCGGTGTAGACCCTCTTCGCCTCTTCTCTTCTAGCTTGCTGTGCTGGCCGTGGTGCTGGCTTCTTTGCTGGTGCCTCCTTCCCTCCAGTTGTTGTACAGTGCGAATACGCGTAACGAAGCATTCGATCTGCCTCCCGCATAAGGAATCTTGACAAGGTTTCTATTTCTGCTTCCTTGTTGCTCGGGTTGACGCAGGACGCCTCGTACTCGTCTGCGAAATCGCACCATCTCGCTCTGATGTGTGGGCTCAGTTTGTCCAGCACCTCTCTGGTCAACATCGGGTTGAACAGATATCTCCTCCGGTCAATGTTGTACAGCACGCATACAAGGTTCTGCAGCTTGACTGCGAAGTTATTCAGTTCTTCAGCGCTGGTACCAACGCGCGGCAGCCTTCGTATCACTTCAAGTGTCTTGTCCATGATGGCTTCGGGGCGACCGAAGCGTTGCTCGAGTGTCCGCATGATCACTTCTGGGTCGGTCGCCGTGTACAGCAGCGCGGCAACTGCGTTCCTCGCTTCACCACGCAGGCAGCTCCGTAGCCGCGCGAGGTTTTCTGCCGGTGTAAACTGGAACAGGTCAGTCGAGTCCCGTAGAGCAGCTTTGAAGGGCATCCACTCCACCGCTTCCCCATGGAAGAGTGGCAGCTCTTGGGCTTGACGCGGCGGTGGTCTCCTTTTCACCATTGACTCCAAAGCTTCGGCTAGTCGCTCGATGCCACGGTCCTTCGATCTTGCTGGTGTGGTCGATCGCCTTCTTTGTGTCTCCCTGTAGTGCGGCGATGGCGTCCTCTGCCTTGTTCTGACAATGTGCGCTTCTTGCTGGGCCTTGTCGTTCCGATATCTGAGTGTCGCTCCTCCAAATGTAGGCTCCAACTCAGTTGCATCTGCAGGCAGGTTAAGCTGGGGTCCGGTAGGCCTCGATGCGCCTCGCAACTCGTGGGTATCTGCGCCATACGAGGGTACTTCCCGCTGGTGTCCGGTAGGCATCGATGCACCTCGCAACTCGTGGGTGACTGCGCCATACGAAGATATTTCACGTCGGCGTTCGTCAGGCATGGATGCGCCTCGCAATTCACGGGGGTTCACGCCCGGCTGTTCATCGGCCGGCGGCGGCAAGTGCTGACTGCTTCGGTGAAGCCAATCTTCGACGCGCTGTTCGTTACTTGGTAGGCTGCGACGCTCCTCTTCTTCATCTTCCAACAATGCGACGTCCAGAGCGAGTTGCTTCTGAATTAACGCGGCCTCCATTTCAAGTTCCCTCTTCTTTAGCTCAGTGAGCCTCTTCTCCGCTTCAAACTCGGCGAGACGACGCCGGGCGGTGATGCTGGCGGTGGTCCGCAGGTACTATCGGCGGTGTCGGTGCGGGCAGCCCGGCTGCGGTTGCCTCCATTCGCGAGGCGGTGGTGGCTTGTGCAGAAGCGGACGCAAAGCCCAGGTCTTCCGTGATCTGCACACTCGTGGGTGGCATGATTGATCTCGTCATGGACGGAGACGCAGGGAGCGAAAGGAAAACGCGTGACGGTAGCGCGCTTCCATTCGCTGTCTCATTTCTGTCCTTCATGCTCCTGGTAGTCGGCATCTTGTACAGCTTCGCCTCCGTGGGCAGACTTCAAGCTTCAGTGACACCGGTATCCGGCCAGGTGTCACCAGCGGCTGCGCAGATCTTCGGCAGGCAGCAGTACGGCTCTTCGATTTGCTGAATTCTTCTTTCTTCGGCTGCAATCCGGCGTCGATGGACCAAAATGTGGGGGTTCTAGCGTGGACTGTATTGTTGAATTAAACTCGCAGGTTGCAGGTCGAAGGGAAGGATCGCTTCCAGTTTTCTTTATTGCAAATCTTCTTAACTGTTCCGAGCTACCGAACTAAACAAACTACCAAACTACGAACTAACATACAAATTGTGCCTATTTACATCTAAAATTTACACCTCGCAACTAGTAGGCTTCCTAGTGAGGCCATGCTAGAAAGAGAAAGGTATATAAACTAATCGCTGCGTCCTTCTTGCACGTCGTCCGTTACATCGCTGCGTCTTTCTTGCACGTCGTCCGTAACAGATTGTCTCAGGGTGCCCTGTCCCTACTGCCCCGGCAGTTCGTGCGTATATGACGCAGCCCGAGGCCTCGTCATGGACCCAGCTGTCAAGGTTCACATTGGACACAAGCACAAAGACTTGGTGATTAGAAGACGTTCACAGGTGCCTTAAACACCAATTCCACCGAGTCCGAGTGGTGATCCCGCTCAGCATGCCGTAGCCCCGTCGATGTGCCTATGTGTCTCTCTCACAATTGAAAAAGTCAACCCGGGTACTGCGGCACATACCCAAAGGAGCCAGAAATCTAGCTGTAAATAAGTTGTGCAACATCATCGACAAATGCCTACTATCCAATGAAACGGGGGACTGGTTCCTACTTCTTTCGTTCGCTTTTACAGCCCTGAAAGTTCGGAGAAGAGTGATCGCGGAACCCTCACAACGAAAGTCAAGACTAACATCGAGTCCGCCTGCCCATATTTCCCCGACTCATCGCTACCAACAATGCTGCCTTCAGTTATTAAATCTATCGAGTCAAAGGTATTCGAAGGCGACCTGAGGGGCGCTGTTCGCTTGTTGATGTCAGATGATACAGTCGCACAGTCGGGGCCTGACACATTAGCTGCCCTACAGTCCTAGCACCCATCGCCATCTCGAGCGCTTGATTTTCCGCCTGCACCAGACGAGTCGACTCCCGCTCTTTCCATCAAGGACTTCTGGACTAGATGGTATTCGCCCCGAACATCTAAAAGAACTTACCTCCAGATCAGCAGGAGAGCAGGGAAACCGGATTCTCGGGTGTCTGACGAGCCTTTGTAACTTCCTGCTTGGTGGTCGAGTGAATCCGGAGGTGTGCCCTTACTTGTATGGGGCTACATTATGTGCTCTAACTAAGAAGGACGGCAACACATTTCGCCGCTTGACAGCTAAGCTGCAAATGGCTGCCCGATTGCAACCCCACCAGCTGGGATTTGGCACACCCCTGGGCTGCGAGGCGGCCGTTCACGCGGCGCGCTGTTTCGCCATGGAACCGGTCAACACCGAATGTGTTATTGTTGAGCTGGATATCAAAAACGCCTTTAACAGCATAGAACGGGACATTCTGCTAAGGAGGATACGGAAAAACATCCCCTCCTTGTACCCCTTTCTCCACCAGGTCTTCCACAAGCCCAGCAACCTTTTCTATGGCGAACACCAAATATCGTCGCAAGTAGGCGCTCAACAGGGGGATCCTCTCGGCCCGCTCATTTTCAGTCTGACTATACATGACATCATCTCCAAACTTAAATCACCACTCAACGTTTGGTATCTGGATGATGGTACCATCGGAGGAGGAGCGGATACTGTTGAGCAAGATCTATTAAATCTGATCCCCCAGTTTAAAGATATCGGGCTGGAGGTTAATACCGCAAAATGCGAACTTTTTACTTGCGGTCAGAGTCAGACTAATTACTTCTCTCGCTTCGAGCGCCTTATCCCTGGCCTCAAAGAACTCCAAGAAGGCTCTTTTAACCTGTTAGGGTCACCTATTTTCCCATCAGGGATACCGGAGTCGCTCAAGGCGAGAAAAGAGGGGCTTTTGAAAGCTCAACTTCGTTTACAAGACCTCTCACCGCACGTTGACCTCATTCTGCTCCGATTGTGCTTCTCCACACCAAAGGTGACGTATCTCCTGCGCACCGCTCCTACTTGGCTGTATCCGGCTGAGGTTTTGGCTTTCGATGTGTCTCTTAAGCACGTTCTTGAGCGCATCACGAATGTTGAACTCAGCGATGACCAATGGAGTCAGGCCACGCTGCCTATCCGGCACGGCGGCCTAGGCATCCGCCGCATACGGGACGTTGGCTTGCCGGCATTCTTGGCATCGGCGCATGGAGCCGTAGACCTCGTCGCAGATATTCTTTCCATTAAGGGCAGCGGGGTGATAATTCCCTTTATCCGATGCCCTGAACGCCTGGTTGGATATCTGCCCAGATGTGCCGGATTTTCCGACCCGGCAACGTTCGTGGGATGACGCTGCCTCCAGGGTGCTCCAGGCTTGCTTTGAGTCACCTTATTGGCAATGCCACGGGGTCGGACTTGGCAAGGTTGAGGGCATCGTCATGCCCGGAGTCGGGAGCATGGCTTCATGCGCTACCGTCACGTCACCTCACATTGGCACCTTACTGGACAGCGACTCATTGCGTGTGGCCGTGGCTCTCCGCCTGGGCTGCAGTGTTTGTGAAACCCACGTATGTACTTGCGGTTCAATAGTAGAGGCTAACGGTCATCACGCCCTGAGTTGACAAAAGTGTTCAGGCAGATTCCCGCGCCATCACGCACTTAAGAAATCTTACGGCGTGCTCTGGCAACGGCTAATATTCCATGCCTACTGGAGCCGCCAGGGGCCAGGACTTAGTCGAAGCGACGGAAAGCGACCCGATGGCCTAACGCTGGTGCCATGGCAGAAGGGGAGGAGTCTTCTCTGGGATGCCACATGTTCTAGCACTTTCGCACCCTCTCTCCTAGCGCATTCATCAAGGGCAGCAGGTTCCGCTGCTGAGGCAGCCGCTCGGTCGAAGCACTCAAAACATGCTGCATTGGAACAAACCTACATGTTTGTTCCATTTGCCGTCGAAACGGCTGGCTCATGGGGAACCGAGGCTAAGGGTTTTGTTCGGGACATTGGGCACCTTCTGCGGGACAAGGGATTTGAGCCCCGCGCCGGGGCCTTTCTGGTGCAAAGTAAGGCTGTCTATAGCCATACAACGCGGCAACGCTGCGAGCGTTATGGGCACCTTTGCGCCGGGCACGCTCAGGGGTGGGTTATTTTAGTTTTAGAAATTTTATAATTTGTATGTTTGACAACTGTACATGACTAAATAATTTTTATTGTTTATCAAGAAATTAATTAATCAATTAATTAAAAAAAACCGAACTCACGTCTACATTCAACCAAGTTGTTTACAAAATGGTACAATAATATGTTTGTTTGGTTTGCTGGCAGAAAACTCTTGCAAAGTTAAGCATACGAATTGACAATCTTGACTGTGACAATAAATAAATGTTTTTATTGGGCTTTCGTCATACCTTTTGTTGACTTCAAAATCAAAACAAAAAGAGTTCATAAAACCAACCTTTTAGCTATTAATTCTAATTATTTATTCCTAACTATTTTTATTGAAATTGTTGGAGAAGGTTTTATATGATTGTCTATAGTCCACCACGTCACCTGGCAACGAATCAAATATTGTTGATGTTCGAAACAAATAAAAGTCATGTCCTTGTAATTATTTATAAATATTGGTTTTATTAGCTGCTTGGCTGCGTGATAAATAAATCTCTAAGATGGTTATGGGTCAAATCATATAATTATGTAGAGCTATTTTTCTAATGGATAATTCAATATTTTATTTGTTTATTTTGGGAATTTGCGTGTAACCTTAGATTAATGATACGTCTTCGCTGCCGGTCGGAGCGGCAGCGAAGACCTATCATTAATCTAAGCGTGTAACATTACTTATTGTATAATATAAGGGTGGATACACATTGTGTTAATGTGATATATGTAACATAAAGGAGCATGCACACACATTGATGTTTGTATAAAGGAGCATGCTGTAGTGTGTAAATGACTCACCTCACCCTACGTGACATAATGGTTAAGCCATAGCAATATTATATTTTATTGGTCATTATACGAGCTACCACGGAGACGTAATATTTTATTAACTACTACCCGTAGTCCCATCATCGCATGGCCTGATGGGACTACCCTGCCAGTGCTGCCTAGCATAGCTTAATGTGATTATATAATTTGAAATTGAATTGTTTGAAATTAGTATGTTTATTATGAGTTTGAGGATACGGTACACAGGAAATGAAGGCAAGGCACATTGAGGGTTGGATCCTTCTTCTTGAACATAGAGCGAACGAGTTTTCCTGTATGAGAGAGAGTTGGAGTCTTTAAGTACCATGAAGTACGGAAAACCCTCAGAGTAAGTATGTAGGTACAGAGCACGTCCTTTATAATGAGAACAGTAGGCACGGGTGGGAACAAAGCGACGTTCCACGCGCAAGCGCTATCGGTCATAATCGACTGCTAGCGCAGTGCGTGCGTGGGATATTCCTAGGAGTATTTTCGAGTAAATTACCTATCAAAATGGTCAAATGTGCGGTGAAATCATGTAGAAACGATACTCGAAAACACACGAAACATACATCGAGTATTACATTTCACCGGTTAGTCATTTTTTAATTCTTTTATGCTAAAAATTAATCACGCATTGCGGGGGTGAAGGAGACGTGTGGGGCGGGAGCTAGGTGTTCCGCGCGCACTACCCCGCACCGTCGCCTCGGCCTTAATGTCTAATTAGTGATGTGACGCGTTCGGTAATAGTATACATACTTTCGATATTTATTATGAAAGTTTAATCTCTTTGAACAAATAACTTTTAATAAAGATATTGCTTCAAATATTGATTTTTATTTATATATTGTTATTTAAATAATTTTCGAATAGGTTTATTATAAAATCGAAACGTGATATCCAAATATGCTGTAAAAGAACAGCTTTCTCCAAACTGAATATTAAAAAGGAAATAATTGTATGTGCCGTTCATCTTAGAAACAAACCCGTTATTTGATATTTTATTATAAGATGAACGGCACATGAAATTATTTCCGAAATGTTATTCTAACCCTCAAAACTGGCTTGCAACGGTTACCACCGTATCAGTTTATGAAAATCTATACCTTGCACCCTGTTTGTTATTTTAACACATGATAGAGTTTGTCGTAGTCATTTAACTGAAAGTCATAAATTGAAATGATTGTCATACTAAATTGCTGTTAGGTAGGGTAGGGTAGGGTGGGTATTCAACCTACCTAACGGATTTTCATACGGTTTTCACCAGTGGGCGGACTGGTTCACGAGGAAGGTTTTTAAATTATTACTTTGGAATACCTCATCATATCAGTCGAAAGACGTCCACTGCTGGACAAAGGCCTCCCTCAAAGATTTCCATGACGACCGGTCCTGCGCTGCCCCCATCTAGCGGCTTTCCGCGACCTTCACCAGGTTGCCGGTCCACCTAGTGGAAGGCTTGCCTACGCTACGTCTGGCCATCTACATGTATGTGTAAGTATATACTTGTAGGTACAAATGTTTTATTTTTGTATGTATTAGGAAAAAAACATTATATAATCCATAAAACAAACATAAATTCTTAAAATTACCTACTATAATTATGCTGCTGTTTATCCTTGGTTATCGATAATCCGCTAAGGCGATAGTGCACTGCAGCCCATCCAGGCGATAGTGCACTGCAGCCCATCCCTATTTGTCACGTATACATCTATATAGTTTACTATAGCTCACTTGCCTACGATGACCCGAGCCCGATGATTATGCGACCGATGCGGTGGACGCGCTCTATACCTACCTACATACTTACTCTGAGGGAAAACCCCATAAATATAGGTTGTGCGCACAACCCCATGTTAGACACCAAGTTTGTCAACATGATTATTTTATTTTTATATATATTGTTTTAGAGTCGACTCATATGATAAAATGCCTGTTGTTTATATTGTAGTTGTATGTGGTAAGGACCAACGACGGTCCGACGAGCTCGGCGTTGAATCCTCCATATTTGTTGTAGGGTGTACCGTACCGTTCTGAAAACAGATTGTGCTGTGGAAGAGGAATACTATGAAAAAAGAATGTTATTGTAAAGGGATGTATGGTTGTTTAACCGTTAAATTAAAAAAATATATATATTGTACCGATCGATTGAAATAACGAATGAGTACGTAACTGAATATAATGACTGTTTAGGTACAGTTTAAAAAAAATGATTTGTAATATAATTTATTTGTCGATATTAACATAAAATTTTTAATTTTAAACAATATAATAAGAAATTTATCTATAATGTTTTAAAATAATTATTTTGATTTAAAAAAATATTTATATAATATGGTAAATATTTTTTTTTCGTAGTGTAGGGAGGTTTAGTGTGTAAATGACTCACTTCACCCTACGTGACATATTGGTTAAGCCGTAGTATATATACGGATCAACAATTGGCTAAATGAAAAGGATACAACATGCACACAATCTGTTGAGACGACTTCCAGATCGCTAGCACTAACGATACAACACGCAGGATGTTGGGCCACGCCCCAAACACACGTATTTAAGATTTAATATGTCGGCTCTCATCAGACTGAGTCAGCAAATTGTAGTTAAAATTTAATGGTGAGTCGAGTACTTGAGCCAGCAAATTATTTTTGGGATGGAATCTTGTGAAGGATGTGTAAATCTGCTGGACCAAACATCTTGTGTGGAGCTGGAGGACCACATCATTTTTTGTGTGTGTAGGCCCCAATATGAAGATAACTTTACTAGCTTCGAATCGGCAATGGAGGACGTATTAAATACCGTTAGTAAAAGTTGTAAATCGGTTATAGCATGCGGCGATTTCAATGTTGAATGGCTGGAAAAGAAGTCACTGACGACTAGATTTACTTAACCCTTTAAGTCGTTTGAATATGATGTATATTTATAACAAACAGTAACAACGACCTCTGCTACATGTATGGATAACATATTTTGCAACTGCAGTTATTTAGATAAACAGGTAATTAATTGTTTGAGATCAGATCCTATTTAGTAATCTGTGTCATAGTGGAGTAAGCTAGCTTTTCCGTAATAAAAATTCAAATAAGACCGGTAACTTTTAGTCGAATAGAAAAGTTTAAAAAAGTGCTAGATGCAAAGCTGCCCATGCCAGATTTTGATAATGAAGTGCATGCCAACGTTTTTCACCGGGATTTTTTTTAAGTACTGGGAAATCAAAAGTAAATCTAAATCCACAAACATTAATGTCAAATATAAATTCAGTGAATGGACTACTGTAGATTAATACAAAAATCGTCAAACTTTGTTCGTCCTTTATGAAAAAAACCTTACACTTTTGTTAATAACCTCAGAGTAATCATAAGTTAATAACTTTAGAAATTTTGTGAAACAATATTCAAAAGTTTTTAAACAAGTATGCGGCGTTGCAAAATCTAACTATTTAGCTAGAAAAATAAAATTGTGAGATTATAAAATAAAAACTGGTTGGAATATTATTACTATCGTTAGCAAAAAACCGGTAAAGTAAAATCTCGCGACAATAGTATATTATGCAACTAGTGAATAAAGGATGGATTTAAAGTGAGGGCCATAGTGATTTACGAGCAAGTGAAGGGTTCTTATGACTGGATCACGACCGTAGGGAGTGATTCCTGAGGATTGAATTACGAGCATAGCGAGTGATTCATGTATTAGAACCCTGAGCGACGTGAGTGATTCATGGCCCTCGATATAAATAAATTTTATTCAAGAGTTGCATACTATACTTTATACCATGACTCCGAGAAAAAGAAACATTTAAGCGAAAATAAACATTTAATGAAGAAAAAAATAATGTTAAAATAATTAAAATATTCATTAAAATTGGAACAATTACTATAATAAAAAGTAATTTTCTTTGTGTTCGTACAACTTATAGTATTCATAATAGCACCAATTTACTGATGAAATGACAGCAAAGAGCACGGAACAGTTTTTATTCTAATGCTAAACTCCTCTTCGAAAATATCGAGCAATCAAATCTGGAGAAATTATTTGCACAAGGAGTTCGTATGTCAAATATTCTTTGGATATGGAGTTTGTATCGATTATTTTTTGCGCAAGGAGGTTGTATAGCTGAGATGCAGGGTCGAACATATTGGTGTGTTCTAAATTAAAACACCAAAATAGTGATTAAAAGAGCTTTTTATTCACGGTTTTCAGTGAAAAAAATAAGCTTTTTAGAGGAGCAATACCATGGTATAAAGAATATGTTTTGCAAACAGATTGAGGTTGAGTTACTCGTAGTTCAAACGCCAATGTAGCCAAATAATTTGAAACTTTTTCACAAATATTCCACTTAAGACTACAGAAGCCCTAAATTCATCACCTATGTTTGCTGAAAGGTTGTTAAAGGATAATGTTAGTATTTGTGACTCAAAATTCTCCTTCAGAGAAATTGAACCAAGAACTATTGTAAAAACATTTAAATTCTTAAAGTGAAAAGAACCGAAGACATCTGGGGACTATCGGTAAGCTTGATCAGTAATATAATTAATTCTTTAGCGCCATATTCAGCTTGCCTTTCTAATATGAACATCGATAGTGGCGTCTTTCCAGACCTCATGAAGTTTAGTAAAGTGATGCCTTTGTATAAATCTGATTTAAAAAGTGATTCGGAAAACTACGGACCAGTTTCTGTGCTGCCGGTTCTTATTGAGGTGTTTGAAAAGATTATGCTTAATCAAATGCAACAAAATTCTACAGAAAAAAATATATTTGCATAACCAATATTCTAGCTTCACGAAAGGTCGATCAACAACAGATGCAAGAGTAGCACTTATTCTCAACATCGATGATGCTTTTGAGGAATCACAGAATGCAATTGGAGTTTTTGTGATTTATCCAAGGCATTTTATTATGTTGAACATCAAACATTACTTGTAAAATTATAGCATTACTGTGTAGAGGATGGGGCTCTCAGTCTTTTAAATTCATACTTAGACACAAGAACATAAAAAGTGCAAGTAAATGGCACGAGTTCTAGAGTGTAAATGAGTATGCCTCAGGGTTCCATATTAGGACATTTTATTTTACTTGTTTACATAAATGATTTAAGGGACTTAAATGGACCGGTCGTCGTGGAAATCCTTGGGGGAGGCCTTTGTCCAGCAGTGGACGATTTGTGGCTGATATGATGATGATGATAAATGATTTGCATTTTATCATTTATGGTGCAACATCAGACAAATATCGTGTTGTTTGCAGATGATACTTCTCTTATTTTTAAGATAAATAACAACTTAAGGAGGCTTGAGTTTAGATGCCAACGTAATTCCCCTTTAATACAAAAACTACATGCCGGGTTGAATCCAAACTTTGCGAATTCTAATTATTTTTCGATGTATTAATTTAAAACGGAAAAAATAAGAGAAGTTTTAAACATTCAGTACAAAACTAATTTTAGCCTTCGTTTAGTAATGTTTAAATTTTCTACGATGAAAACTAATTAAGAACATCGATATGTGTCCACTTAATATATTTGCAAAGTTTGGATTCAATCTGGCATATTGTTTTTTTTATTAAAGCGGAACTACGTTTGTATGGGAACTCGAGCCTCCTGGGGACCCATATACAACTTATTATTAAACGCTAAAAACACAAAATTTTTGTAGGTATAGAGCGCGCATATCGCATCGGTCGCTTAATACACGTCGTAAACAAGTGAGCTTTAGTAAACTACACAGATGTATTTGTAACAAATAGGGATGGTCTACTGTGTACTACCGCCTTAGTGGATTATCGATAGCAAAGGACAAACTGCAGCATAATATAGTAGGTACTCTTTAGATACTTTTAAGAATTTTTGTGTGTTTTATGGGTTATAATGTTTACTTCCTAATACATACAAAAATAAAACATTTGTACCTACATACATACTGACACGTAGATGTACTGTTTGGGGTAGGTAAGTTAATTAACAAATAAATTATTCAGTACTTATAATATACAGTGTGTAACATAAAGGTCTAGTGATACTTTAAGGTTGGCTTGTACTCATTAAAGTAAGCCACTTTAATTCTACAACTTTGCTAAAATCGCAAGATTTTTAAAAGTTTTTCCATACAAAACCGGCCAATCAGCTGACCGATTAGTACGAAAAATGCAAAAAATATTGGTGATTTCAGCAAAGTTGTTGAGTTTGATGAGTACAAGCCCACCTTAAACATTCACTGCACCTTTATTTTACATGAAATTAAATGAATAATCACTATTGAGTTTTCGTAAATTTTATTACGTGTCATCAAAGAATAAGGTTATCAATTCGACACGTATGTATGTAATATTATTAGAACTGTAATATATTAACAATAAATCTATTAGGGATTTTAACAAAATATACAATTACATATAAAAGACATAAAAAAAGACATAAAAATTTTATATACGAAGTTATCTTATCTAATAAATACAACTTAACTGTGACCCCACACTAGGCTAGGCCTGTCTCGTGGCGGTCAAAAGAACATTAATATAAAACAAATTTAACAGGTGGCGGCCAAGCAACTTAACAGAAACTAAGTGATTATTACAAGAAGTGGAAAACAACAAAAATATTAAAGAAAAATAATATAAACAAAGAACGTATAACAGAACATTGTGTGTTTGTGAGTGTGTGTGTGTGTGTGTAAGTATGTGACAGGAGGCTACTATGTATTTTACTGAACAATTCTTAGAAGGCTCTCCACATCATCATAATTCATGTCTTGAAGCAAACCCCGAATAACTATTTTTATTTTGGTTGGTGAAAAATTTTTCACATTGCAAAGCTTAACAATTTTGTTATAAATATGGGGAAAAAGAAATGGTCTAAATCGTTGTGCGAAGGAAGTCTGCACTGAGACAGTGTTGATTTTAAATATTCTTTTACACAATAAGAACTGGTAGCAAGGAGACTTTATTGTTAGTATATGTGTGAATGTAACTGACCTCAAAACAATCAGCTTCCGCACAGTGAGAACCTTTGCTTCCTCGTAGAGAGACATAGTGGGGTATCTGCGAGATTTTCTTAGAGCAACCTTAAGAACGGCTCTTTGAGCTCTTTTAACAACAATGAGAGTATTTTTACACATTCCTCCCCATACAAGAATACAGTAATTAATAAGAGATTGGTACAGCGTCAAATAAACCATTTTTAATATCTTGCCGTCAATCGCCTCACGTAGGAGTTTCATGACGTACATGACTTTCTTAACTCTATTCGCAAGAGCTATGGCCTGATTCCTAAATGATAGTTTTTCGTCCAGTATTATGCCCAGATATTTTAAAGCATTCGTTCTCTCGTTACAGTCACAGTTACAATTTTTACGCTTGCAATGTGTTTTATGTATGCTAATGCTAATAAGATCATGGGGAGAAGAGGCAGTTGTTTTATGAAAATACAAAAACTTTGTCTTAGATAAATTGAGGGTTAATAGATTACGGTTCAACCATTCCATAACTCTAGACATACCAAACTCAACCTCATGGTTGACAGCCTGGTCGGAAGATTCTCCAAAAATTAGTGCGGTGTTTGTATGTAAGTATCGTATGTTTATCCACGTGTCCGAAACTATTAATCTGACTGTGGTGGATTTTTTCGTTGGCTTACAGTTACTTCAACTTAGGGAATAGTGCAAGTGTCTTAAATTTGGTTCAGTAGTTTTTAAGACATGGACTAATAAGTGTAACTGTGACAGTCCGGCTTATTGATACGATCTACCAGGTGTAAAAACTTATGTACCTACAGTTATAACACAACAAAACAATCATCTACTAATTACAAACAGATATTCCATAATATTTTACTTAAAAATTAAAATTGCGAAATAAAAAAGTAATTACCGGGAGTTTTCGGAGGTTGCCATTTTCTTACACGTGTGTAGGAATCCAAGCATACAGGTTAAATAACAATATTCAAATAACACTCGATACTTGAATCAATATTTTCATTAAAAGTTATTTGTTCAGAGATTAATCTTTTATAATAAACATCGAAAGTATTTATACTATTACCGAACAACCCAATCACTAATTAGGTATTAAGTCCAAGGCGGCGATGCGGGGTAGTCATTATGTCAGCTCATATACGTCTCCACTGAGGGCTTGAGCATACCCTGAAATAGGGCGATTAGGCCTTAGTCGACCACGCGGGCCCAGTGCGGGTTGGTCGACTTCACACACAACCTGCGAGTTTCTTCGCAAGCGTGTGCAGGTTTTCTCGCGATGTTTTCCTTCACCGTAAGAGCGTCGGATAAATGTACATATGAAATCTAAATTCGAAATCACATTGGTACGTGGCAGGATTCGAACCACGACCTCCCGGGCTGGATGCGGCGTACCTAGGCGTTACACCAACGCAGCGTAACTAGGCGGGATAGTGCGCCCGGAATACCTAGCTCCCGTCCCTCACGTCTCCTTCACCCCCGCAATGCGTGATTAATTTTTAGCTTAAAGTATAAAAAAAATACTAACCGGTAAAATGTGATACTTGATTTATGTTTAGTGTGTTTTCAAGTGACGTTTTTACACGGTTTTACACTAATATATATACTTTGATTTTACTGCACATTTGACCATTTTTATACGTATATACGTTTATACTCGAAATCACAGCTAGGAATTTGCCACGCTCGCACTCCACTATCAGTCGATTATACCAATTCGCTGGGTGTGAAGTACAAGGTGAGGGTAATATAATCGATCGCAGCGCTCTTAGTGGCCTAACCCCTTACTGCATGACATGCCACATCTGGCATCATGAGTTTTTTTGACTTCATTTAAATTTGACACATATTTTTTTACTCTGGTAACACTGAAATGAATATCCGATTATAGACTTTGACATTTGTGAAGAATGAATAGGTTCAGCACTAGTAAAAAAGAAAAAAAAAATCAGTTTGAAGTTCAACATTCGAGCGGCGGTAAGTAGCTCTCATTTTCATGTGTTTTTATGATGGTTTTTCGCTTTATATTACTAAATTGATATTTTTATCCGCAAAGCAGGTCTACTGGCAAGCTAATAAAGAAAAATTTCATGGATTTGTACGGATACTTTCCAATATTTCTGTCATTGAATGTTCTGGCCAGATATGGGATAGTATGCGGTAGTGGTATTACTAAGTGGGCCATATATGGGCTTGTATGCAGAATGACACAAATAATGATAAATCCATATTTGGCATACTATGCAAAAGTATCAAATAATCCATAAACCTAACCTACATTAAATAAATCAATAACCTAAAAAAATAAAAATATATTAACGTATGTGTATTTATAAGTACATAGTTAAATATATTGAAATTTATTTAATTAAATTTAACACGTCTATAAATTTAAAATAGAGTTTAAAATACAGGTATATATGTAGTTTTTCGCGGCTGCCCGTTTAAATATGTGTAGCTGGGGTGGGGATCACTCTGGTCCTGTATATATGTATATACACATCATATTATGCATTGTACATGAAACAAATTATAATACAATAATGTGTACATATAAATACATAATTACTGTTTGTTACATGAGCAAAACAAATATTATTTACAATTTAATACAGGAAATGAGCTCAATAGTCTTTATTTTCAACAGATATGTCGAGACGTAAGCAAGTGCACGTGGTAAATATTCCAGATGTTAGCGAAGACGAAGAACTGTCAGATGAAGATGAGGAATGGAGGCCAACAGAAGATCCGTTGCTTTTTTCTGAAGAGTCCGATAATGAAGAGGGTAATGTTGACGAGAATGATGTTGACGATAGTGATGCACAGCCATCCACAAGTCGGAACAGTCGGAACCAACAGTCGCGAAAAACTGCGTATAAATGGGTTCCGGGTCAGCGGGAATATAATGAAGAAAATTTCGCATTTTTGGGTGACTTAAGCCTTTCAGACGAAATTAAAGCTTTGAAAAGACCAGCGGAAATATTTGAATTCTTTTTCACTAAAGAAATGATTACTCATATAACGAAAGAATCCAATCGCTATGCCAATGAGAATGGAAAAGAAGCAAATATTACAGAACTAGAAATCAACCAATTTATTGGGATTCTCATTTATATGTCGGTAGTTCATTACCCAACGACTCGTCATTACTGGAAAACGGGGATGGAGTTCGAGCCAATTGTGAACATAATGAGATGCAACAGATTTGAAGATATAAAAAGATTTACTCATTTCGTCGATAATTCTTCTAATCTTAGACCAGAAAATCCAGGTTATGATAAACTTCAAAAGATTAGACCTTTTTTGTCTCTGGTGAGAGAAAGACTTTTGAAAGTGCCAAAGGAAGAGTATCTTGCTGTAGATGAGCAGATAATTCCAACAAAGACTCGACAAAGTAGTTTAAAACAGTATAACCCTAAAAAACCACATAAATGGGGGTACAAAGTTCACGTGCTAAGCGGCGTGAGCGGATTCTCTTATGATTTTGATTTGTATGCTGGAAAACAATCGGACGTAATTCCAGATGGTGATAAAAATATCGGAACCAGTAGCAATGTAGTATTGAGATTGACGCAAACTGTACCAGTAAATCTCAATTACAAGGTGTTTTTGACAACTGGTTTACGAGTGTCCCATTAATGATCGAAATGGATAAAAAGGGAATACTTCCTTTAGGAACAAGGAAGAGGATCTTCAGTTGAGTTGGAAACAACCGTTGAGGATAGACTTGTTACTGCTGTAAGTTGGCTAGATAACAAAGTAGTAAATATGTGTTCCACTTACGTTGGCGTTGAGCCCACTGGCATAGTCAAGAGATACAACAGAAATAAAAAACGATATGACGATATCAAGTGCCCCAAAGCTATTCAACTATACAACCGCCATATGGGTGGCGTTGATACGCTCGACTCTATGCTGGGGTACTACAGAATAAAAGTTAGGTCCAAGAAATGGTACATGCGAGTGTACTTTCATATGATCGATCTGATTACCGTGAATTCTTGGTTGATTTGGAGACGTTTGAACGAAGACACATACATGCCACTCTTAGATTTTAAACTGTTGATAGCAGAAGTGCTGACCCAAAGAGGGTCACAACTTTACACGCCGACTACCAGAGGCAGACCACCCCTAGCAGCCATAGATGAACCTAAACCGAAGAAAAGTAGGAAACGGCTCGATTTGCCATCCCTAGAAGTAGTAGAAGATGGAATACACCATTTTCCAGAATGGACTGATCAGCGGCAAGTTTGCAAAAATACTGGTTGCAAAGGCAAGTCCTACATTTGGTGCCTTAAATGCAAGGCTCATTTATGCTTAAATAATAAACGAAATTGCTACATGGAATATCATATTCCATAACTCTTCTTGGGTTACGGAACATGTTATTCGATGTAGCAATCCAAAGGCTGAAATTGTTTATAACTGTATGAAAATAATAATTTAGTTTAGTTTACTATTTAAGCACAAGAAAATAAATAAAATAAAATAAATTAAATTGTTTTAATTATACCACCTACTTCTGCATGTAATGTCATATTTGGAAAATAGGATATTACATCTACTTCTGCTTACTATGCCATATTTGGCATTATGGCTATAATGACAATATTTCCAAAAATGCTAGAAAAATATTTTTTATTTTATTTTATATGGACTCTCTGGCGCTTACACGACGTCTAGTATTTTTTTGGAACAATAAAAAAAATCTATGAAGTAAGGGGCTAAATTAAAAATAATGTTGGCTTTGTCATCTGTCATATCTTAAAGTAATCTGTTTAGACGTGGTTACCTAATTTCAATAAAACCCGGTCCTTAAAATAATACTCAAACGATCTGAAAACTAAATTAAATTTATCACTAGCGATATATAAACAGTAATATATATGTTTATTATTTTTGAATGAAACCATTAATGTAGCTTTATCTTTTTGTTTTACAGTGAAACTACACATAAAAATGAAGTAAACAAACCCTGACATGTTCAAAATAAAACACACTTTTTGAATTAATTTTACATTAATTTGATTTTAATGACCAAAAATAATTTTAAAACCCTTTCTCCACCTAAATCAATGTATCACAGGTATTTTGGAAATAAATTAATAGATAATTTTGGATTATAATAATATTTGTCAAAATGTCGTGATTAAATGTCAAACGACAGAGCCAACAAAGTTGCGGACGCTAGGTGGCGCTGAACTCGTGCACAGAGCCAATAGCGCTTGCGGGAGGAAAGTCGCTCTGGTTTCACCCGTGCCTACTGTACTCACTATGCAATACGCGCTCTATACCTACAGAATGTTTACTCAAAGCACGAAATGTATAAAATTTTCCTTTTCAAATGTAAAAAAGTCAATAATAGTGTAATATTAGATAGTAACAAGCTAGAATTTGTTTAGATAATACGGTGTTCCTAGGTATACCTAACTCTGAATGTTTCACTTCAATGGGAACCAAACATTGAAACATTAGAGGGAAGCCATAGTTCAGCTGCGCTGTTAAAAAATAAGACAGTTCTTCGTGTAAGTAAACAAAGATATTTGAAATAAATATTTTGGAATGATACTCACTAACGTCACGGATTACATAGATTTCTAAATAATATATCATTTTTGTATTTGGCTAAATTATGTCAATAGAGTTACATTTATTTGATTTATTTACTTTGAGGCAGACAAGAAGCAGCAAACTGCAAAGTATCAAATAAAAAAAAATAAAGACAAGGGTAGCAAAGAGAATACATACTTACTCCACTACGTTTGAGTGAAGAGTCAAAGAGCATTTAATCACTACGTTTTGTGGAGGAAAGAAGAGTAAAGTGGCGCAAGCGCAGATTTAACACTATTTTATTATTCTATTATGTTTTGTGTAATTTTGTCAAGAAAAATCTTGTATAATGTAGTGGACCAAGAGTTAAAGTGATGTTCGACTTAAAGATGCACCCACATTGTAGTTATAAGAATCGCAAGGAGGAGAAAGTGTCGTATGAAATCGCGGAGCCTTCAATGATGTGGAAGAGGTCAATTGTGCAAGCAACAGGGGTGCGTGTGACGGCGCTACTGGCCTGCCTGCTGCTCCTCGTGAGTACTGTCGCCAGCTGCCCCGAACAGACTTGCTGCATGCCTTGCTGCCCTTGAAAACGTCCAGACAGCTACACTCAGCTGACCTTCTGTTTTTAGTTTGTTATAGGTCAGAGTAGCCAGAAAAACTGACATCACATTTATTTTTTCTTGGTTCCATTAGTCTGTACTCATCACATTTTGATTTATGTAACGAGCGGGCTACTCTGTGATCCAAAATTGGGTTCAGATCACATTTGATATTTAAGTTTTATGTATGAGAACAGGTGAATCGGTTGTGTAGTGTTCTATAGGTACCCAAAGGTAATGGGACTCTATTGCTAAGCCTACCTTATCCGTTCGTCTTACTTTATTTAATTCTAATTAATTTTAGTCTGACTATGCTGCACAGGACTGACCCAGGAAAATTAAAATTTTATTTTCATTTAATTTTCACCTACCAATCTCATTCAAGCATATTTGCAGAATTTTAATTTTGCTTGAAATTTAGAGTAGATTTTAGGATTCTGTTAACAGACGAAAACCATTATAGGATCACTTGTGTCTCTGTCTGTCCATCTGTCTGTCACAGCCAGTTTGCTCCTAAACCACTGAACCGATTGAGTTGTGGGTACACGTATATGTAAATTGGTGACCCAAAGATGGAAGTGGTATGTAAATATATTTTTTTAAATGGGGGTACTTTTGGAGGTAAGTTAAAAAAAATAAAAAAAAGTTTTGCAAACTATATATTTTTTTTATTAAAAATTTGAGTGTGTTTGACTTACATATCTCACCTGGTGGTAAGTGACGATGTAGTCGAGGATGGTACACGCAAATTCAAATAATGCCTATTCACTCTCGCCATGAAGATCCCCAAATTATAGGAGTCGGGAAACACAGACGCAGGCAAGGAGTTCCACTCCATCGCTTTTCGCATAATTAATGAAGAAGCGTAATGCTTTGTGCGTATGGGCTGAATATCAACAACAAAGGGGTGGAACCTCCCCCTGCGTCTCGTTGACCGAAGGTGGAATACAGCTGGGGGAATGAGGTTGTGAAGTTCTTGAGCACACTCTCCGAAATGAATTCGATAGAAGACTGAAAGACTGTCTGACATATCAAATGAAAGGGCCTGTTGAGAGAATCTGATATATGTTTTTTTAATAATAGTGAGCTACATAAGCAGTTTTAAAGCTATTTAAGAATACAGGTGAAAATTGAATATTATTCAAAACCACTAAGCTTAAAATTTGGAAAAATATCGCAGCATATGATAGTATACACAGTAGATAATAGATAACAGCAAAACCCACCCACCCTAACTTCATTTCAGCCACAGTTGACCAAGAAAACTGAAATTTTTCACAAGGGTTTTTCTTAAGATGTAGGGGTGAATAAGAAAGAATTTTTGGAAATGTGTAAAGAAGTTTGTATGGAAGTCCATCATTTTTGAAACATGAAACTTTTTAAGGTCAATGATTATAAAAATAATAAAACATGTTCAAGCATTTTTTAAAATTCAATCCCCAAAGGGGTGAAACAGGGGTTCAAAGTTTGTATGGAGAATCAAGATAAGATTGACTATTTAATTCGAAATTTTGCAGGGTTACTCTTAAAAACAAATGATTAATATTATGGTCTTTCGTGTTTTCCTGAAAATGATCCCTCAGGGGGAAAAACGGGGTGCATTAACATAAAAAAGCTAGGAACATGAAATTTGGCCAGTGTGGTCCTTTATAATGTAAACACCTACAAAAAAGGATTTTTTAATTACAAGTTTTAAGGGGGTTAAATAAGGGTTGAAATTTTGTACGGAAGTCTGTCATTTTTGAACTTAGAAGCAAACATCTAACTTTGTTTTTGGGTTAATGATTAGAAATAAATAAATACGTGTTCTAGATTTTTTGAAAATTCAACCCGCAAAGGGGTGAAACGGGGGTTCAAAGTTTGTATAAAGAATCAAGATTAGATTGACTTTTGAATTTCAAATTTTATAGGATTACTGTTGTAAACAAATGATTAAATACGTGTTTCGTGTCCCGAAAATCATCCGCCTAGGAGGTGAAACGGGATGAATTAACATACAAAAGCTAGGAACTGAAAATTGACCAGTGTGGGCCTTGAATAACGTGAACATCTACAAAAAAAAGGATTTTTCGAAATTTAACCTATAAGAGGGTGAAAAAGGGGTTTAAAGTTTGTATGTAAGTATGTCATTTTTGAAGCTAAAAGCATGAAATTTTGTTGTTAGGTCGACGATTGAAAATAAATAAATACGTGTTCTAGCTTTTTTGACAATTAAACCCGCAAAGGGGTGAATCGGAGGCTCAAAGTTTTTAAGGAGAAACAAGATTGGATTGAATTTTGAATTAGAAATTTTGCAGGAGTACTCTTATTAACAAATAATTAAATATGTGTATCTTGTTTCCCAAAAATTATCCCCCTAGGTGGTGAAACGGGGTGAATTAACATAAAAAAGCTAGGAACATATTTTTTTTTCCAGTGTGACCTTTTAATAAAGTAAACACCTACAAAGAAAGGATTTTTTGAAATTCAAACCTTAATAGGGTGAAAAAAAGGTTAAGTCCTTAATTTTTTGATGCTTAAAGCATGAAATGTTGTTTTAGGTTAACAATTAGTAAAAATAAATAAATAAATATGTGAACAAGCGTTGAAAATTCAACCCCTAAAGGGGTGAAACGAGGGTTTGAAGTTTATAAGTAGAACCAAGATTAGATTGAATTTTGAAGGATTACTTTACTTTATTTTTATTTTGTATGGAAGTCTGTATATTTTGAAGCTAGAAGCATCAAATTTTGTTTTTAGTCTTACAATTAGAAGTTCAAAGTTAAATATGAACAAATATCAACATTTCCCAGAAATCATTTCGCTAAGGGATGAAACGGGGTGAATTAACATAAAAAAGCTAGGAAGTAATAATGAATACAAATGAGGGTAAACCTAAAACTTATCAGTTAAAATCCAACTTGGCGCGAGGTAATAATATAAAGTGTTAACCAAGAGAACTATCACCCGAAGTCGCTGGCACCAGATATACAGTGATGAAAACGATTTCCATGCAGGCCAAGCCGCGGAAAAAAGCTACTTTTTAGTTAATTTTGAGCCATATTTTTCATTTATGTTTAGTTTATAAATATTTTGATAGTTATTTAAAAACCTTAGATCAGCGACTCCCAAAGCGGGTTCCGTAAAAAAGTCACCAGGGTTCCGCGACTGAATAGTGAAATATAAAGCAATTATTGATAAAACAGTAAAACAAGTTCATTCTTCACATTGAAAGTTAAATTAAAAAATAAAGTGTTTCACTATTAAAATATTTCCAATTGTCTTTGATTTGTACATCTAATGAGGTCATTTCAATAGCTTCAGGGTTTTTTCTGTTAATCAATAAAAGAGTAAATAATAATAATATTCAGGAAAAACCACACGCGATCATCTGGCCGAGACTAGGATTTTTACATTATTATTTACTAGCTGTTGTCTGTGGGTTCATTTTTTTTAGCCTTTGTCCATCCTGAAATTCCATTCTAACTATTAGTGAAAGAATTGTTTTAGTCACATGAGTAGTTTCGAAGATTACCTCCTACATACAAACTTCACCTCTTTATAATATTGGTGTAGATTCCTACAATAAAAGAAATTTATGTAAGTATGAGTGATATGGTATTTTTTGAAAAATTGACTTCAGGTTTTTGATCAAATCATCACTTACAGACATGGTCAAGAAAAGTGAGTATTTAATGTGTTTATCTGTTGTGGTGTGATAGAGTAACAAACATCCAAACATACAAACTTTCGCGTTTATAATATTAGTAAGGATTACTTGAGATCGGCTACCTAGGCGCTTTGCACACGACGGGGCGGGGCAGGCCGGTCAATTTTGCCGCCAAAGATAGCACAAAGGGAATCCTATACCACCAACGCACATGGAGGCGGCGCGGTCGGCGCGGTCTTTTTGTCCTCCATGTGCGTTGGTGGTATAGGATTCCCTTTGTGCTATCGTTGGCGGCGAATTTGACCGGTCCGCCCCGCCCCCTCGTGTACAAAGCGCCTTATAGTTACTTTCTACAGCCTTTTAAAAGTTGGAGAGACGGACATACAATCCGTTACCCGGTACGGAACCCTAAAGGAATTTGTGACTGATACCCTATTAGTGGTTAACGGCAGACTGAAGTATTTGTGGGACTTTGTGACTGATACCCTATTGTGGTTAGCGGCAGACTGAAATATTTGTGGGACTTTGTGACTGATACCCTATTAGTGGTTAACGGCAGACTGAAGTATTTGTGGGACTTTGTGACTGATATCCTATTAGTGGTTTATAGCAGACTAGAGTTTAGTACTAATATATATACTGTGCTAGAGTGTTTGTGGAACTTTGTGTACATTTCCATTTTGTTCACATTGTTTTAGGGTGAGTGGCGGCTAGCGCGCTGCGCGGACTTGGTGATCGAAATACCGGGCGCGGGGGCTGTGGGGGGCGAGGGTGAGGCAGAGGTGGAGGGCGCACGCTACCGGCTCGACTACCGCCCGCCACACGGCTCGCCTGCGCCCAACTTCACGGTGCCGGCGCGCGCCTCCACAATCAACTTCCAGGGGCTGCCTGGCACCAAGTACCATTTCATGCTCTACTACTCCAACGCGACCTTCGCCGACCTGCTCACATGGAACCAGACCATCGTCACAGGTCAGCTTGCCATCGCTTATTCTTGTAAATTAACGTATCTCCAAAGATAGCAAGGCGAATGATTTTTTAATGGCTATTACTTAGTATTTTTTGTTTGGATTTAAGTACTAACTTTGTCGAAAGGCGCGTTCGCCTAGTTTAAACATGTCTGGGACTCCAAGGTGCTCACTCGGCGGATCAAGATCTCGCTCTTTGATTCCATCGTGAAGTCTGTTCTGCTGCTTGGCTGCGAGATATGGAAAGATACGAAAGGATTGACGAACTAACTGCAAGTCTTCGTCAACAAAAGCCTAATGTCTATCTTGCGCTTTTACTGGCCGAACACAATCAGCAACGAAGACTCTCTAGAAAGAGATGACACCAAATTCTTTTAAAGCAAGTAAAGCAAGTCGACCACGCGGGCCCAGTGCGGGTTGGTCGACTTCACACACAACCTGCGAGTTTCTTCGCAGGTGTGTGCAGGTTTCCTTACGATGTTTTCCTTCACCGCTTTCCTTCGTGGTCGACTAAGGCCTGATCGCCCTAATTCAGGGTAGGATCGAGCCTCTCGGTGGGGACGTATATGAGCTGATATGATGAAAGCAAGTAGAAGTGGATAGGGCACACACTGTACAGAAAAAAGGATAACACGGCTAGGGTTGCGTTCACACGGAAGCCGAGCGGGAGTAGGCCGTGCCGTCGGGGCCGAATTGCGGGCAGCCGGGTTGCGCTGGAGCGCCGCCGTGGAGCGCTAGGGAAAGTGCAGGGAGGGATGGCGTCCACTCACGAAGGCCTTTGCACCACTGGGGTACCCTAGGACGACATCAACACCAATTTTGTCTAATTTATGGCACCTTTAATTTAAGCCATAAATAATTGTTCAAAGAAAGCGTGCTTAAGTATCTGCACAAAGGCTAAAGTAGACAAATTGATCACCCATTGTTCTAAATAAGTAATGCGCTAGTTAGTTTTGTGTCAGTGCGTCGGGGACACGTCGCACTCCATACACAATCCCACTGTCTCGCCACTAGTCACTAGTCACTGGGCACGTTCTCCTCCGCCACCCAAATGATTTGAATTTAGGATTTTTTTTTAAATTAAAAAAATCGAGTGCGTTTGATTACATCTCACCTGATGGTAAGTGACGATGTAGTCGAGGATGGGACCCGCAAATTTAAATAATCGCTATTCACTTTCGCCTTGAAGATCCCCAAATTGTAGGAGTCGGGAAACACAGACGCAGGCAAGAAGTTCCACATAATAAATGAGGGAGCGTAACGCTTCATGCGTATTGGCTGAATATCAACAACATAGGGGTGGAACCTCTCCCTGCGTCTCGTTGACCGAAGGTGGAATGGAGCCGGGGGAATGAGGTCGTGGTCTCCGGGCGCGTCGGTCGATGGCATCCAAGGTATCCAGCTGATAGCGGGCTGATCCATCCCATAGGTGAGAACAGTACTCCATACAAGATCGGAATTGTACTTGAAATAAAGAAAGAAGCTGGTCAGGTGTGAAGTACCGTCTCACCTTAGAGAGAACACCCGCCTCACTGCACCAACGTATGCCTTGTATCGACCGAAATTGAGGTTAGGCGTTAATTCCACGCCAAGAAGTTAAGAACGATTGCCCCGCACGGTGACTAAGGCAATCGGAGCTAAACCTCCCCCGTCACGCCCTCCGGCCCCCGCACGATGACGTGTCCGTTGAAGGACTATATGGATTGTTAGCCGTGTGTTGTAGCCGTGTGTATTGTGCAGCGCCGGAGCCGCCAAGCAACCTGACGGTGACGCTGGGACGCAACAAGCAGGCCACCATCGCGTGGTCGCCGCCCGCCCACGGCGACTACACCGGTTTCCGGTTCAAGGTGAGTGGGAGCCGCTCTCTGCAGCACGGGCAGCATGACGCGTTCACAAAGCTGTTTGTCCACCTTTTTGGGTGTTTGCTGGTGTCTCATTCAGTGTTAGAACCGAACGAATGCTTCACGACTCGCCGCGACGCTGTGCTGGCCTGCAGAGTGGACTCAGTTAAATAAAATTTAGATTTACCTTTAATTTTACCTTTTACCATATCATAAAATTATTAAGTTACTCATAGTAGGTTCGACAAATATTTTTAGATAACTTTTCAAAGTAAAAAATATGTAGGATCTATCAAAATTACAAAAAAACGGGTCGAGCTGTGTTGGCGAGGCACACGGGGCACACGGCCGTTGGTTAACGCGAAACGTCTATGTTGTGGTAGAGGTGATCGCGGAGTCGGCGCGCGTCGTGTGCTGAGCGTGCCGTGGCGCCTGGCGGCTTTGAGACGCTCCCGAAGCCTTAAGACCAGGTTCCCAATGCGTACTACTAGCGTACAACCTGATATTTAACCTTATGGAATCAGCTTTACAGTTGAATTTCGCGAAAGCGTATTAAGGCGATTTACGTCCTTGTACTTGAGGCAAAAATGCACATTTTCGTTTATTGCGAGCTTAGTAAACATTATAGGAAAATTTCGTCTTAGCCGTTTTATCAATACCCTTGTGCTCTTACTGTCGGTATTTATTTCATGCGACTAACTTATGTAATGTAGGAGAAAAATCTAATAATCTCTCACAACTACATAGTTTTACAAAATAAAAAGTATCGAGCGGAAACCAATAAATCGTGTTTTTGTACTAGCCATACCAAAGAAAAAGGTTCAAAGAATGAGATGTGTAGTTTTCACGTTCAGCAAGCTTGCAGCAGACTCAAAATATTCTAGCAAAAATGGACTTATTTTGGGAGCCTGCTCTTAATCAAATTTAGATTACATGCAACCGTGAGTTGTGAAGCGTCCACTTGCGTCATGTTTGCGTTAGTGTCAATACTATACTTGTTCTGAACCCCTTTATTTCCTGATTTTGGCGGCTTGACACGTTTAGAGATCATTTCTGCAACTGACCGTTCATACGTGAATTATGTATTTGTTTAGAATAGAAGAAAATTTTGTAGTACTACCACCGAGCGAGCCATTAAACATACAGCACACTACAAACAGGTTGATGCTATTGGGTATTTCCCCCAAAAACAAAAAAAAACCTTAAGAATCATTAAATTTAAAAAGACTTCAAATTATATATGATAAGATTGAGTTTATTAAAATTAACAGAATGACAATAGTTAAGTGATACCAGGATAATAAAATTGCCCAGTTTAATTGTTGAGCATTTAAAATTAAAAAATAATGGGACTATTTAGAAGTAAAGAAATAATGTGTAATGTTGTTGCAATTAATTAAAAAGCATTTATTTAGAATTACATTTTAGATCGTCAGATTGGAAGTAAAGATATTCAATTAAAACTTTCCGTGCACTTTTCTTTCCACAAATGGTATCACTCCCATAGTGTTGTAGTTACAGTCGGGCATTTTTAATATCGATAGATTCGATTTGGTATGCCAGGTATGTATGTGGACCGATGACCTGGTGAAGGTCGGGGGAAGCCTCTGGATGCGGGCAACGCAGGACCGGTCGTCGTGGAAATCCTTGGGGGAGATCTATGTTCAACAGTGGTCGTCCTTCGGCTGATATGATGATATGCCCTACTAATTTTATTTTTTATATCAAATATCCTGAATTAGGGGTTAAGCTGGCAAGAGGTACACTCTGGTACACTCGACTCTAACAACACTCAGTACTTTGAATCTTCATATTTAGAAAACGGAACCCTCAATCGAAAAATGGTTTTAGCAAACCCTCAGTGCTTAGAGTTTTGACAACCAGTCAACAAGACCCCTCTAGATAGAGTACGTGAACCAAAAAAATCGTTCCCTTTACATGTAGGGAGGTACAAACAAAATTGTCATGAGATTTTATTTTACCACTTTGCCGGGTCTTATTGTCGTGTTTTATTCGCGTTATTTTCTTTTGAAGTAACGGTCGCCACGACGGCACGACGGCGCGCCGGCGCCGAGGGGCGGAGGGTTGATATGAGTGCGGTGTGATCGTGTGCAGGTGATCCCGCTGACGGAGCGCGCGGAGGGCGGCGCGCGCAACATCACGGTGGAGGGCGGCGCCAACTGGACGTACACGCTGCGCGACCTGTCGCCCGGCGCCACCTACCAGCTGCACGCCTCCACGCTGCTGCACGGCAAGGAGAGCGCCGCCTACGCCTCGCGCAACTTCACCACCAGTCAGTACCCGACTGCCCACCGCTATACCGCCACCTCGCACCCCATCTGCAGGGCGCGTTATCCCCTGCCTCCCACGTCAAGTTCACAAGACAGTGTCGCAGAGATTGCCGCACGTCTGTCTGCGTTTACTACCAAAATACAATGTACCTACACTCGCCTTCTACATCAATAGTACGAGAGCGGAAAGAAAGGCTACCTTGGGAGTTGTGATGTGATCACGACGGGGTGATATGGTATGTTGGTGAGTGATGCTGATCCACGGAACACGCGGTCCCTGTTAGATGACGTCGTTGTCCGTGCAGCTAGCCGTTGCCGAGCCTCGGTTTCCTATCAAATGACGTAGGAAGTAGCACTTTTCCTAATACTTTGGGGCCACTGCGAGCCGGGAGTCTATTTTTCCGAAGGCCATGATCACTTTTACCAACACACCATATGGGACCCGTCGTGGCACTGGTCTCGTGGTACTTGCACAGTGGCTTTTCTTTCCGTGCCCGCTCTGCACACGAGCGGTTTCCTTAGAACGTAACGTGCGTTAGCTCGGACACGTGATTGGTCTTGTTTTTTCTTCATCTACTAATTCCATCCATTGCGGACAGTGCAGAGTACATAAGCTAACATTCGGTGTTGGGTAAAAGGCTTACTGTTTACTTTGCAGGTCAAGGGCTCAATGAGCATCTTGAAAAAAAATAGTTTTTTTTCTTTAGAAAGCATATTGTTAAGAGCGTATTCACAAAATCGTTTCCCATACAAACTTAAATTTATTACTTTTTGAAATTGGAGGGGATGATTTTAATGAAACTTTATACACATAAGCAAGTCACGAAATCCTAGTTTTTGGTTAGATGGCCGTCGCAACACATAGTGTTGGCAATAAATAAGTAATAGTGATTTAAAGTTTTCATAGTAATCCTAAATATCACGAATCTTTTATCGCGCTTTTATTAGCTCCACCTGTATGAATGTTTGTAACCGATTCCTTTGCACTCGATTTTGACCCACTTTAAACGGACAGATTTAATTAACAAACTTTGTACATTTATCAAGAATCAGTGACAATATAATAATTTCGTAAGTTTATCTCATTATCCTGAACTAAAAATTGAAAAATAAATAGAGTTTTAAAAAAAATAACACGCTTTTAAAGCACATCGAACTGAAAAGTGAAAAATAATTCTTAATATAAGCTGAAAACAATAATAAACGAACAATACTAGAATTATTGTGAAAAAAGCGTGGGGCGCTCGATATACAAAGAATATGGCACATGCTTTTTTCACAATAATACTAGTATTGTTCGTTTATTATTGTTTACAGCTTATATTGAGAATTAATTTTCACTTTTTAGTTTGTTGTGCTTTAAAAGCGTGTTTTTTAGTTTTTGTATTTAAAGTAAAGTATTTCGTAAATGTCATCTCTCTACAAACTTTCGAACTTCGTGACTTACTTATCTGTAACTATAAAGTTTCATTAGAATCGGCCCATCCATTTTTAAGAAGTAGTAATTTAGGTTTGTATGGGAAACGATTTTGTGAATACTCTCTTAATGTAATAGTACCGATACTTTGTAAGTATACGTAAATGCAGTTGGCATTACTTTTGAAGACAAAAGCTAAATACGGCGTGAAGAAACTCAAAGTAAATAGATTAATTTAAACCGCAGCTACAAGTCAGAGCGGCGGCGCACTCGTAGTACTTTCTGACAGATTGATTAAGTGTTGCGAAATTAATGGTAATCTAGGCAAGTTGTGATCCGCGAATATCGCGCGCTTCACGCTTCACGCTTCACGGCGTTGTGGCGTTGTGGCGTTGTGGCGCGCGGCGTTGTGTGTGGCCTAGTGCCCGTGCGTTCTTACCTGTCTACGTGTCCTTCTTATTATTACACATTGTTTTTAATTTGTACGTAATAGAATAGCCGTACGTGAAGGCAACTAAATCGTAGCAGAAAGTCGTTCATAAGCATAGTATTTAAAAGGAAAGCACTTAAAATAAATAATATAGTGTCCATCTGGACGTAGCGAATCAATCATTACCGGTGACTATGACGATACTAGAGAATAGTGATGCCACATTGTTTTGTTTTGAGCACAAGTTAGTGTACATTAAGGTGCTTGTCCACCAGCTATGCTAGGATGAGATGAGCGAGACTTGAAGTCTTGCGCCATGAAAAGTAGTGAGATGAAATAAACGGCTAAGTAAGTTAATAAGGAAAACAAGTGACTTGGCCGGTAAACACTTTGTAAGAGTAGTGAGTGATTGCTCGAAAGTAAAACACAACATATGCATACGTAACATCAGTTTGGTGATTGTGCCCATCGTCTAATATATTTTCGTGTTTCTGAGTCTGAGTAGTACCTATCTAACCTACTAACGTTAGGGTAAAAACCGGATAGTTGCCACACTTTTTGGAATCACTCTCGGTACAAAAAGCAAAATACTTTATTTGGAAAATTAGCCGGTAATTTAATTTTTTACCTACAAATTTATGAAGAGTAAAAACATTATCTGTAATATTTCCATTGTATAAGCGATTTTTGCGAACCTCTACATTTTGGGACATCTATGCCACATCGGGGATAGTTGCCTAATCCATATAAATTACGTTTAGGATAGATGTACCGCCGAGAAACAAGACATCGATCCCGCAAAAAAATTGATCGCATTTTGCCTTTCCATGCAATCGTACAGAGGCATGAGAAATGGTCAACTTAGTGGTAGTTGGAGAGTTTTTCGGTAGATTAATAAAATAGCATGCGATTCTTCCGCGAAACTAGAGTAATAACAATCGGGACAACTATACCCCTGGGGCAACTATCCTGGTTTTATCCTATATATATTTGTAAATATATAGTGTCTACGATTTGTGATTAAAGTAGCCACAACAATAACATTGGAAACTTTTGACGTGACAACGTCTAATAAATCGATGGACGAAAAAGGATGACTCATTGTCCCGTTACGTTATGACGTTATGACGTTGTCACGTTAAAGTATTGTCCGTAAACCGACTTTACAGACAACCAATTTTTTTAACGCAGTACCGGGATCTCGGTAAGAAAGTGGTGCACCTTGCGCTGCATGACGCTCGCTCGCTCGCTCGTTGTGAAGCGATCACGATCATCAGGTTTCTCTCTTCCCTATACTTACTGTTCTATTTGTTTTGCTTACTCACGCATGATGTTGATTATGGTTCTAACAACAATACATATACGTAAGTACTTGTTAACATCGTTGCATATATTATTATCGATTCTCATTGTTAAATAATTAGCAAGTTTCAAATAGTTTCAATTTGTGGAATGCTCTGTAAATACTTAGGTAGTAGGTATGCACGAGATGTAGCACCATTAGCTAATTGGGTATGCTAAATTTTTTATAAGCCATGAAAATAAAAAAACCATTTCGAGATATTTTTATTTAAAGCCATATTTTTTCATTTTCCACTCGAAAAAGTAAAAGATTGCGTAAAAAAATCGGAAAAGGACAATAACCTTCATTTGACCCCTATGACGTCACGAGTTTACAATAAAACCTTATTTCACCACTGAACGGAACGTGCACTCTTACTTGTCATATCAATTACGGACCTTGCATTTGAGGACGAGCTTTCGTCGAGCACTGAAAAAGGCACTATTTATTTATCATCCACCAAAAACTACGTTTGAAACAATCAAATATTATTAGAACGTCATTCAAATTAAATACTTAAATGGGTAAGATATTCATTAGAGGTCCAATTTTTATTGTGGTTCTAAAAAACATTTAAACTCTGAAGGCCTTGTCCATACATAGATTATGATGTTTGATGACAAGTAAATTTTGACTTTGACGTTTCGTTGTTGGCTTTGTGATAGTTTCGTTTCGGAAAAGGCAAAGGTTACTAAGACCATACAGCCAGGTCTGACGTATTTAGGCTTCCTTAGCTGTTGGATTTGTAATGCTAGTGCCGGTGCAATGAAAAAACAACAAAATAAAACTACGAATGCGTCTACCACAAATCCCGCCAAAAAACCTTTGGGAATGATTGACTTGAGTGACTTGACAGTTGACGTCAAGGCCTATTCATTTCATCGTCATAGAAATAGGGCTGTTCGTTTCATAGTAATGTGAACCGATGACGTCATCAAGGTTTCAAAATTTAAAAAAATATTTAAAAATATCTAGAGGCTTAAAAAATGAAATATTCAAATTAGTTTTTCAAAATGGTCTAAACCATCAGAAAAAAAAATTAAAAAAAATACATATTTTTTTTTTAGCATACCCAATTACAATAATCATGACTTACAACGTCTGTGTCGGCATGTGTCGGTTGACACAAGGCAGGTATTGTTTGAACAGTTTGTTCTCATTACAATCACAACAACTGTAATAATATTTCCGCGCATGTTTGCTAAAAGTCCTTATATTGCCAACATTCTGCGATGAAAGGATGGATGAGTTCACCGCTATTTTGTTCCACCCGTCTGTCGTCGCGCGCGGTTCCCAGCTGAGATAGCGACGAATGACGAGGGAATAGAAATGTTTTCAACTTCAGATAGCCCACCATACGTTTTCTCATTTTCATCATCATCATCATATCAGCCGAAGGACGTCCACTGCTGGACATAGGCCTCCCCCAAGGATTTCCATGACGACCGGTTCTGCGCTGCCCGCATCCAGCGGCTTCCCGCGACCTTCACCAGGTCATCGGTCCACCGAGTGGAAGGCCTGTCTACACTACGTTTTCCGTGTTCTCATTTTATCACCATAAATTTGAATAGAAAATCGACTCACTCCGCGAATGTTCGCCCGGCTGAAGGCATGCTGTTGTTGAGTCCACGCCGCCCCTCCGTGGGGACTTCTTTGCATTGACATCGTTGTATAACACAGTTCTTTATATGATGCCCCTTCGTCTCTCGGAGGTGGGACGCAAAGGATGTATTGCAATATGTCAATGCTAAAAATATACGGATGGCCGTTGGGGTAGTAAATTTCTCGAGTGGCGATCGTGCACCGGAAAACGTACCGTACGCAGGCTTCCCACTCGGTAGACCGATTACTTGGTGAAGGTCGCGGGAAGCCGCTGGATGCAGGCAGCGTAGATACGGTCGTCTTAGGAATCCTTGGGGGAGGCCTTTGTCTAGCAATGGACGTCCGTCGGCTGATATGATGAACAATATACCTAGAGTCAATAACAAAATCCGGTTAATATCTAGTCGAGCTTTGAAGAGGTGGTAGCTTAGAGCGACTGGCGTGGTTGCGCCGATCACGCAGGCTAACTTACCAGAAGCACGGTCATTACATAGATTGGTTACACTGAAGTGGCAATTACCTCGACCGTTTCCATGTTTCGCAAGCCACGTCAAGCCGTTGGCGCTGGCTGCTATCGCTAGATGGCAGTCGTTAAGCCGTCAGGGCCTTACAGGGGACTTGATTAACTTATGTTAGTGAAGTCCGCCGCTAGCCGTAGAACTCCACCAACCCGGACTAGGCCCCGGGCCCCGAGTGTGGAGTACGGCCCAACCGTCCCGCCGCTGCCGCGCCCCACCAGTGGGAATGTGATGAGTTGTTCAACAATATCTACTTACTACGGAGTATGCTATTTTAAAGGGTGAAACAAATTACGAACAATTGTTCACTAAATTACTCTCGTACTGAAATTTCAAAAACATTATTCGCTTCGTTTTCCATAACGCTTTAAATTTTGAATTAATTAAAATCATACAATCAGTAGGTACCTACACTAAAAACGCGAAAAAGCCTTTTAAAACAAAATCCGTTTTTGTCAAATTATAGTAAGTAACTGAAACGATTACTCAACTTTAATTCCTTGGAACTAAATGTTCCGGCGTAAACGAACTCGTTATCGAATATTGATCCAGTTGACGTCTGAAGTTATCATTTAAAGCTTTTGTGTTGCGATACTGCTGCCTCCGTAGTAATGCATGTGTATGCTTCTTGTTGTGCAATTGTGTGCGTTCAGCGTCGCGGTGTACTGTGTTGTGACGCGTTGTTGTGTGTGTGACAGAGCCTAACACGCCGGGGAAGTTCATCGTGTGGTTCCGCAACGAGACGACGCTCCTGGTGCTGTGGCAGCCGCCCTACCCGCCCGGCGCCTACACGCACTACAAGGTAACCCTGCGCCCTGCACCCTGCACCCTGCTGTACAGGCTAGGGCGGGCTTTTCTCCGCAACCAGCCGACTACTGTTATATGCGCGCGTCACTGTCACACTAGCTTTTTTTTTAATTAAAAATTTGAGTGCGTTTGGCTGCACCTCACTTGATGGTAAGTGTCGATGCAGCCGAGGATGTAACACGCAAGCTCAAATAGTGCCTATTCACTCTCGTCTTGAAGATTCCCAAAATATACGAGTCGGGCAATACAGACGCCGGAAGGGAATTCCACTCCTTGGCCGTTCGCATGATGAACGAAGACGCAAAACGTTTCGTGCGTAAAGGTGGAACATTGACGACAAAGGGGTGGAACCGCCCTCCGCGCCTGGTCGTCCGATGATGAAATGGAGAGGGGGGAATGAGGTTGTGAAGCTCCTCCAGAAGGTCCATTAGCGTCCCCGGGACTTGGAGGTGCGCGACCCTGTCGTCACTACCCCCTGGCGCTCTTTCCGTGGCGCATGGTTTCTAAAGCGGACCAGTGGAGCTGTGTTAGCTTCTTGTGTGTCGGCGCAAGACGGTTAGTAGCCGCGCACATTGCAGGGGAGGGGTTTTTAGAGGATCTGGTCCTCCAGCAATGAGTACTGAGACCTATCGTGTACTCGTACACGGTAAGTCGAGTTCGTCTGTTTTGCTCTGTGACGAGACCGTCTGTCGTAACGATGTGATGCACGAGTCTGGCATGGTGACATCTGCGTCCTATCTGTAGTCGTCTATTGAAGCAGCCCCGATTTGAGAATCTCCTCGACTGTCTCTATCTGATCGCATAATTTTTATTTTTTTAAGCTATTGCATAGTGTGACAAAAATAATGGGAACTGGGGATAAAAACCCTTACGGAGTTTGCCACATATGATACGTAAGATTTAGAGGTTCGGGCCTAAACGGAGTTTTAAGAAAAAAAGGTTATGGGGTAAATTAGAATATATGTATTTTATGATTATTTTAAAAGTAAGGAACAATAAACAATAGGAGTATAAAAAAGGTGCGATTTCATTGGTTGACCGTGTAGACAATTAAAAAAACAATGACCTAATATATTTATGGAGAATTTACGGAAATAAATTTAAGGTTACAATTTTATTTGTATATAAAATGGTTATTTCATAGTATGCCGGCAGGCAACGATCGTCACCGTCCCTTTGGTACTTAAATAAGTTACTAAGTTTAAAATTTCAGTTTGATCTGAATTACCCTATCTTTTAACAAAATATGTATCAGATACAAAACACATTTTAAAATTTAAAATAAATAACTAAAGGTTAGAAACTGGAAACAGGAAATCTTCTAGGTCGGCAGAAAGGTCAGAGAGTCAGAGAGTCGCTTGGGATAAAAGATAAAATAAATTCACTTCCCTTATGGCGAGCAGCTGGGCGGGCAGTAGAAAGGACTGGCTGGTGATCAGCACTGCTCCGTCCCAGGATTAATCCTTTATCAGGTAAAACTTCGGGGACGTCAAACCTCGCAGGGGCTGGATGAAACCCTACGGAGATATAAAAATGTAGTCCGCCGCAGTACCAAAAATACACGTAAAGCGGTTTCCTTATACAAATTACTTACCACAGAATAAAATGGTGGGCCTCAACAACAACTTATAACACAATTTGTACAAAAAATTTAAATACACATCAGTTTCGACGGGACCACGATCAACCTTTTTTTTCTCTTGTCAAAAAATAACAACTATTTTCAAATTCGAATACCATAGAGCAACGACATCAAAAAAGAATTTAATTATGAAACGCGACAAAAGAGAACGGCTCGAAACGATAGTTAGCGTTTCAAAATACCCACAAACTCACAAAAAAAGGCGAGAAGTCCAAAAAATTTTGAAATTTGGACAACCCTATAGACGTTGGACAGCCCTGAAGAAGAAAAAAATAAAAACTCTCGAAGTAACTAGTTAACTACAAACGTTTACTTGAAGCTGGTAGAAATTGACATTTATACACGAAGCTACACATACAAACGGCAAAAACTCCATCTAAAAGTGAACAGACTTAATAACCCCAACAACACACTAGTGTTAAGGGATCGCTGTGTATTGAGCCTAAAACTAGTCACTTAAGAAAACAGGAGAAATCGAACAACTACTAAAACATTAAAGACCAATAGGGTTGACAAAAACTGAAAAAAACTTGCAAAACATTGTCGGTTACCCCAGCGAAAATATGGACAAAAGCGGTAAAGGCGGATGCGTGAAAATCCGACTCACGGATAAAATTAACACCGGAAGTCTGAAACGCGATACGCAAGAGTCTAAAGGGACAACTCTACCGAAAAATAGGCCATTTGAGGTAAGACAAGGGCAAGATTAATGAAAGAAATTTGAAAAATGGAAAATTGTTATAAGACCTCAAGAAATCTAAACAATACTGCGGAATACAGAACATTGTCACATAAAAGTGAACAGGGTACGCCAAAAATTTAAGGAGTACCTCGCAAAGCAACGCGTAAAAATATTCCAAACAGTTAACCTTAAAGATTTTTCCCCTAAAACTAACGTTAAATAATCGTGAACTAAAAGTAAGTCTGTCCCGACTTTCGATTGAAAGAAATCTAGAGTCTGGCCATTGACTACTTAAATTAAAAATTCTCTTGGAATCGTAAGGGAATAAACAGGCAAAAACAACTCATCAACACGTAAGCAATTATCCGAAAGAGGTATAATGCCATTAAGCCGGGGAAAAAACGACCCGTGTGAAGAGAAGCAAAAAAATACCGTGCATACAAACAAAAAACCCTATGTTTCAAAGAAAACTACACGATTAAATTAAGTAAGGGTCTTGAGATATTAAAACTTGAACCATATTATCCGGAAAACGGATACACCCACGAACGACAAAAAAAACGGGTTCGTTAGGGAAAGATTAAAGGCAGAAAAGGGGATAAAACATTAGTTCGGGCGCCATAAATATGTGACAAAAATAATGGAAACTGGGATAAAAACCCTTACGGAGTTTGCCACATATGATACGTAAGATTTAGAGGTTCGGGCCTAAACGGAGTTTTAAGGAAAAAAAGGTTATGGGGTAAATTAGAATATATGTATTTTCATGATTATTTTAAAAGTGAGGAACAATAAACAATATGAGTATAAAAAAAGGTGCGATTTCATTGGTTGACCGTGTAGACAATTAAAAAAAACAATGACCTAATATATTTATGGAGAATTTACGGAAATAAATTTAAGGTTACAATTTTATTTGTATATAAAATGGTTATTTCATAGTATGCCGGCAGGCAACGATCGTCACCGTCCCTTTGGTACTTAAATAAGTTACTAAGTTTAAAATTTCAGTTTGATCTGAATTACCCTATCTTTTAACAAAATATGTATCAGATACAAAACACATTTTAAAATTTAAAATAAATAACTAAAGGTTAGAAACTGGAAACAGGAAATCTTCTAGGTCGGCAGAAAGGTCAGAGAGTCAGAGAGTCGCTTGGGATAAAAGATAAAATAAATTCACTTCCCTTATGGCGAGCAGCTGGGCGGGCAGTAGAAAGGACTGGCTGGTGATCAGCACTGCTCCGTCCCAGGATTAATCCTTTATCAGGTAAAACTTCGGGGACGTCAAACCTCGCAGGGGCTGGATGAAACCCTACGGAGATATAAAAATGTAGTCCGCCGCAGTACCAAAAATACACGCAAAGCGGTTTCCTTATACAAATTACTTACCACAGAATAAAATGGTGGGCCTCAACAACAACTTATAACACAATTTGTACAAAAAATTTAAATACACATCAGTTTCGACGGGACCACGATCAACCTTTGTTTTTCTCTTGTCAAAAAAATAACTACTATTTTCAAATTCAAATACCATAGAGCAACGACATCAAAAAAGAATTTAATTATGAAACGCGACAAAAGAGAACGGCTCGAAACGATAGTTAGCGTTTCAATAGCTTTTATCGCGGGCTTTGAGCGCGGCGACCGAATCAAGAAATTCCGCAACGAAAATAAAACCTAACACCCCACGCTCGGCCGAGTTCTAAAAACTTCAAGTGCCATCTATTAGCGATTTGCGGTACTAAAAGGACTTAGTCAATTTTACTGGTGTAACTTTCTTAGTGTTAATTTATTACATAAACATCTGGTACTGGTAAATACTGCATAAATAAAAAATAAATAAATAATTATAATTGCATAAGTTGATAAAAAATGCTATGCAATAGCTTTACCGCGGCAGTCCCCGAGTGCCACACGTTTTTTTATTTGGAAAACAAACGGTTGTGACGACTATTTAAAATATCTATAAACTACTTTTCGCATATAAAAGCCTTAATACTTGCATGTCGTTAAGTAAATATACAGATATTGTATGAAAAAAAAAGAAGGAAAGAAACTCCAAGTTACGAGCACAAATAAATTACGCACAGTTAGGGAACCGCATCAAACCAGCTTTTTGATAAAATTGTTTTAAATGTGTGTAAATGTTTTGAGTTGAAAAGATGTAGCTCCGGAAATTCCACAAGCCTGTTGAATTGAGCGGGGGCACGGTATATAAGCGTGTTACATACCGGGTGGCGTGTGCAGGTGTCGATAGTGCCGGCGGACGCGCGCGAGTCGGAGCTGTACGTGGAGAAGGAGGGCGAGCCGCCGGGGCCGGCGCAGGCGGCGTTCAAGGGGCTGGTGCCGGGGCGCGCGTACAACATCTCCGTGCAGACGGTGTCCGAGCCGGAGATCTCGGCGCCCACCACGGCGCAGTACCGCACCGTGCCGCTGCGCCCGCGCAACGTCACCGTGCCGCCCGCGCGCCGCACCGAGACCGCCTTCGCCGTCACCTGGCTGCCGCCGCTCGAGGAGAGGTCAGTACATACTGCTCACCTGTATGGAGTCCTGCCCCTTTATACATCCGGCGGGCGCGCGGGCGCGCGGGCGGCGCGCTCAGTACCAGTGAGCTTTAACGTGTTTCTGTTGTTGTAGCCCCGAACCCGACGCCCGACAGGAAATCTAACTAAGACGCGGGACCAAAAGGAAAGAACCTTTCTTCCCCATCGGTTGCCGCTCCTGCGAGCTGCATGGCTTGCCCATTTAAACAGAGTGTAGGTTCACCGCCTCCGTGGCGTAATGGTTAGTCCATTCGCTTCACACTAGGAGGTCGCGGGTTCGATTCCCGGCGGGGTCAACTTGTAAGACTCGGTTTGGTTGGTGGTAGGGCATACCACTATCTTATCTAAGTCGTGCCGCCAAACATCAGTTTTAATAACATTGATGTGTTCCGGCATGAAGTTAAGATAGCCAGTTCTCCTTTGCGTTGGGGAATCTTGGCAAGCCCGCTTCCATCTTCGGCATCATCGTCACTTACCATCAGGTGAGATGATGCCAAGGGCTTACCAATTGTGAATGAAAAAAAACCACAGTAAGTTATAGCGGCGTAATACTTTGTACAGACGTATTCAGAGTTTACTCCATTTGTAGTTGCATGAAGGCGACATAACGTTGTTTCACAGTGAATTCGAGAAGTACCAGGTGTCTGTGGTCGGCGGCGGCGGGCGCCGGCGGGGGAGGCGGCGGGGGCGGCGGCAACGGCGGGGGCGGGGCGGGGCGGCGGCCGGCGCCGCTGGTGCGCGCGCGCAACGAGACGCCCTCCGCCACCTTCGAAGGGCTGGACCCGGGCCACCGCTACACCGTCACCGTCAAGACCATGTCCGGCAAGGTCACCTCCTGGCCCGCGCACCAGGACCTCACGCTCAGTCAGTACTCCCACACCATTGCTTAATATAATACAAAGACAACCGTCTAATCCAACTCACTGCAATATTTACTACAACAAAGTGAATTCGCACAGAGCATAGCCTGCTAATGAAAGATGCTTGTCAGCTTACAAAAATATACATATTTTACTCGTATATCATAGAAACATATTTGTATCAGCTGAAGACGTCCACTGCTAGAAAGAGGCCTCCACGACGAGCGGTCCCACAAATAATTTAGATTGAATTAAAAATCACAAGCAAGTTTAAAAAGATGAGAATTATTTATATTATATTCAACCGACTGCAAAAAGCTGAAGGTTCTCAATGCGACTGTGTGGCGCGTGTGTTTGTTTGTGTGCGCGTGTGTGTGTGTGTATGTACATAACGAGATTTCTTCGGCTCTTGGGTTGCGCCTCCTAGTTGGTTAGCTAGCAGCTAGTTGGTTAGCTAGTAGCTAGTTGGTTAGCTAGTAGCTAGTTGGTTAGCTAGTAGCTAGTTGGTTAGCTAGTAGCTAGTTGGTTAGCTAGTAGCTAGTTGGTTAGCTAGTAGCTAGTTGGTTAGCTAGTAGCTAGTTGGTTAGCTAGTGGCTAGTTGGTTACCTAGCAGCTAGTTGGTTGGTTATGTTTTTATTTGCTGTCTTATTCTAAAATAGTAGTAAGTTGTTGAAGTCGGTTTTGGACGTGTTCAGCGTGGCCAATACGATAGATGTGTAATGTTTGCGCGTGCTTGTGCGCGTGCGCGTGTCCGCAGAGCCGCTGCCGGTGCGCGAGCTGCGCTGGCGGCGCACGGAGGAGGGGGAGGGCGGCGGCGGCGGCGTGGCGGTCAGCTGGAGCCCCGCGCCCGGCAGCGCGCAGACTGAGTACAAGGTATTTACGTGCCAACGAGCATTTCTATTAGAATTAATATTAAACATTTAGACACGCCATCGCGGCGCTAGTTACTGAATAGGTGGAAATTGCGCGCTGCACTTGGACAGGAGGTAGTAAAATGAATGAACTGCTCCACGAGTTTCTTCTGAGGTCGAACATTTAACTGTTATACCAGAGGCTGTAGGCACGAGTAGAAACCATTTTGAATGGTTTGCCCATACCTACGCAAGACGAGCATCAGCTGCGCATAGCATTTCTCCAGAACTTAATCTATGTGAGGAACAAAAGTCAGTTTAGAGTCCAGAATGACTCCAAGATCCCGTATTTCAGTCACTCTGGCGAGAGTGGCGTTACATAGTTCAGTCACTCTGGTGAGAGTGGCGCTACATAGTTCAGTCACTCTGGTGAGAGTGGCGCTACATAGTTCATAAGAATGGAGAAAATTATTTCGTTTTCGAGAATATATAATTACGAAACATTTACTGAGATTGAGAAAAAATAGAAAAAACACAGAAGCTCTCGAAATAGGGCAGATCTCTGTTATCATAAATTGCGGTCATCATGGAGGGATTGCGGTAATCCATGCTTGCTTAAAAAAAATGTTTCCATAATTTTGAGACCATCCCTGATAGATATTTTTAATAATAGAGATTTTCTTATTATTTTTTCCTGAGTGGCGTGCTAAACCAGTCTGGTAAACGGCCCTTGACTAGTGAAACACGACACGGAATAAAACGAGAAATTAGATTATTTAAAGTAGAGTAAAACTTTAAAATACTACTTTCCACATCTAAGGCTTTAACATTCAGAGTATTCAGACCAGTCAATATTTTGCAGCTCGCAATTCGTCGTATCAGCTTGTATACGTCCTCACCGAGGGGCTCGAGCCAACCCTGAGTTAGGGCGACCGCGCCTTGGTCGACCAAGCGGGCCCATTGCGAGTTCCTCGACTTCACACACAACCTGCTAGTTTCTTCGCAGGCGTGTGCAGGTGTCATACGATGTTTTCCTTCACCGTAAGAGCGTCGGATAAACATACATATGAAATCTAAACTCGAAATCACATTGGTACGGGGCAGGATTCGAACCACGACCTCCCGGACAGAAGGCGGCGGCCCTAGCCGTTACGCCACCGACACTCTTCGCAAAGAAGCTCGCAATTAATCTCATCAAAATTAGCAGCATGATAATTAAGAGAGACATTTAGAACGACTGAATATTACTAAGGGTTATGGCCCGACGGATTACATCCAGTATTTGTAAGGCAATGTAGTGAACAGCTCGCTGCTCCTCTTCACCTACTCTTTAAGTTATCACTAGCTAGTGGTAAAATGCCTGAGGTCTGGAAACGCAGCCTAGTTGTACCAATCTTTAAGAATGGTGATAGACATGATGTGCGCAAATACCGGGGTATACCCAAGCTTTCCGTTATTCCTAAGTCATTTGAAAAAACTATTTATGACACTTTATTTCCCGTGGTTAGACCACATCTTATAACTGAACAGCATGGTTTAATTGGAAGACGTTTAACTGAGTCCAAACTCTGTGAATTATTACACTGCGTTCTCGATCACATGTCCAACGGTTACCAGGTTGACGTCGTGTGTATTTACTATTCAAAAGCTTTTGATATAAAAAAGTTTAAAAACCTAAAAAACGACTTCAAAAAGAAAATACTCAAAAGTTTGAAATAATATTTTTATACATATAAATACACGAAATTAACCAACGAATAGGTAGGTACGAATCAAATTAGAGGACTACAATTTTTTGAGGTCGGCGCCAGCGCACAGCCACCGCTACTTACTCGTACCTACCAAATGTTTAACATTCGATCACTTTGCTGGCGCCGACCTCAAAAAAATAATTGTAGTCCTCTAATTTGATTCGTACCTAACCTTTGATTTCACTATTGTTGGTAAATTTCCTGTATTTATATGTATAAAAATATTATTTCATACTTTTGAGTATTTTCATTGTGAAGTCGTTTTTTAGTTTTTTAAACTTTTTTATTTATTTATTTTTAGTGATATTGCTATCTATCTAACGTTAAACCCAATCACTTACTTGCCAATAGGGATCATCAAATCATAATGCATGTATTTCATTAACTGATACAGAATCCTGTGGCTTCCATCATCATCTCAGCAGCATGCAAGTTAAAGAGTTACACCTTCCACCATTAGCTCACCTGAATAAACCTACTTATCTACGTATAATATTTAAAGAATTATCCCCTAACTCCTAACCGTTAAGGAGTTGTACCTTCCATCATTAGCTCTGCAACATGGGATGATGACTACAAGACGCAAATACTTGAATTTAGAAAATACACAAAAAATTAAAAAAGTACCACTACGATTTTTGAAGGTTCCCCTCAATTTTATGCCATCATCAGATCCTCGTTTCCTTATCATGGTACCACCCTTGGGATATCTCCTTTCAAAAAAAAAAACATCAAAATCGGTTTATAAACGAGGAAGTTATCCACGAACAAACATAAAATATGATATATATTTTATGTTTGTTCGTGGATAACTTCCTCGTAGTATATATATATATATATATATATATATATATATATATATATATATATATATATATACTACACTACCCTACACTACACTACACTACCCTACCCTACCCTACACTACCCTACCCTACAGTACTCTACCCTACCCTACACTACTCTACCCTACACTACACTACCCTACCCTACACTACTCTACCCCACTATTCTACCCCACTACTCTACCCTACACTACACTACCCTACCCTACACTACTCTACACTACCCTACCCTACCCTACCCTACATACACTGCACTACACTACCCTACACTACACTACCCTACCCTATCCTACACTACACTACCCTAACCTACCCTACACTACCCTACCCTACGAACTTGACAAAAAAAGAATTAGCGAAATCGGTCCAGCCGTTCTCGAGTTATGCGCTTACCAACACATTTTGCGATTCATTTTTATATATTAGATACTAGCTGTCCCGGCGAACTACGTACCGCCTTACATTACACTACCCTACCCTACCCTACACTACCCTACCATACACTACACTACCCTACCCTACCCTACACTACCCTACCCACACTTCTCTACCCTACACTACACTACCCTACCCTACACTACTCTACCCTACACTACTATACACTGCCCTACACTACCCTACACTACCCTACCCACACTTCTCTACCCTACACTACACTACCCTACACTACCCTACACTACCCTACCCTACCCCTACCCTACCCTACACTACCCTACCCTACACTACACTACACTACCCTACCCTACATAAGAACCTTATCCTGACAATAACGAACTCGACAAAAAAATAATTAGCGAAATCTATCCAGCCGTTCTCGAGTCATGCGCTTACCAACACATTTTGCGATTCATTTTTATATATTAGATATATACGGTCGTATTGAGAAACCTCCTCCTTTTTTGAAGTCGTTTAAAAATATCTCATAACTTTTTTAATCTGGAAAACTGAGAACTCTAGTATACACGGTAATTTGCTGCGGTGGCCCGAGACTCGAGTCGCATTGAAGGTTCAATTCAGTATTTGAAATTATGTGTAATGTAGTAACGAGTATTTATCGTACGGACTAATTACCGATGCGGTTTGCTCTACTCTCATTGTAGGGTTCCGCACATGCAACTGGTAACCGACGACGGGACATTTGACATTATTTTCGTCTCTTCCATGTTCATTTTAAGACTCACTTGTTGAGAGAATTTACTGAGACCATCGAGCATTGTGCTTAGGTTTTCCGTAGTATCAGCCATGACCACGATATCGTCAGCGAATCGGAGGTGGGATATGTACTCGCCGTTGATATTGATGCCGAGTCCCCCCTCCACCCCCACAGTTCAGAAGCTTGAAAACATCTTTCAGGGCGGCGGTGAACAGTTTCGGAGATATAACATCTCCCTGTCTCACCCCTCGCTGCAACTGGATAGGTAAATTCGTATTTGGTCCTGGAGGCGAACCGACATGGTGGCGTTTTCATACAGACGCTTCAACACCTCGACGTATCGATGGTCGATTTGGCACCGCTGGAGAGAATGCTGTACAGCCCAAGTTTCGACTAAAATTTAGTCACTAAATCAAAGGCTTTCTCATAGTCCAGTTTGTTTTCTTACTTTTTGGTAATTCTTATTTTATTTATAATGAACTAGATTTTGCTAGCGGCTTCGTTCGCGTAAACATAGTTTCTAGGACTGTCTTCGAGGGTGCGCATTGCGCCGCTTGCGGCTTGCGAGCCTGGAAAAAAGTAGCCTTTATGTTAATCCAGGCCCTATTCATACTTACCAAATATCAGCCAGATACGTTTAGTAATTTTTGCGTGAAAGAGTAACAAACATCCAAACGAGTCAGAACCGCACACATAGGGTTCCGTACCATCATACTAGATGGCGCTAGTTTCTTCACGTTTAAAAAAAACGTGTTTTTTGTATGGAGACCCTCCTTATTTTTTTCACGTTTTCCAATTTTTAGTATTTGTTGTTATAGCGGCAACAGAAATACATCATGTGGGAAAATTTCAAGCTCTCGTGGTTCATGAAATACAGCCTGGTGAGGTGACAGACGGACAGACGGACAGACGGACAGACGGACGGACAGCGAAGTCTTAGTAACAGAGTCCCCTTTGGGTGCGGAACCCTAAAAACCACAATTTCCGCGCGATCACGACAAGTAGCTGCTCGCTCCAGCGTGCAGCGTGCAGCGTGCAGCGTGCAGCGTGCAGCGGCGACACGTCATCTATGGATAAATCTATACGCAGTGCTTTATGGTAAACATCTCCTGATGTAAGGAGATTGTTGACACAGGTCGACACGCACCAGACAGTATTGTCACTGTTTAACAGCTGGATAACAATAATTTGATGTATGCGGGGGAACCCACTCCGCTTTGCAAATAATAAAATCATCAGTTAATGAAAAAATATAATTTGGTTAGTCTATAGCCAGTCGACCTCAAAGTCGTTAGAAGTCCTCATCGCGGGTTCTATGAATATAAGCAATGTTAGATCTATTTAACAGTATACTCGTAGATACCCATACACAGGCGCCGCCACCAGCACCCCCCCCCCCTCCCCCTCGCCCCCCCCCCCCCACGCGATTCTGTTGAAAAAATCGGGGGTTAACCAACTTTCAGTTATACAGACGAAATCGAAATGAGCCAATGTCACCTGCGACAAAGTATATATATTAGTACTAACATACAGTATCGTCGTAGTGTCGGTGGCTCAACCGGTAACGACTCGGTCCTCCTAACCAGAGGTGCCGGGTTCAAATCCGGACGGCCAATGTACCAATGAGTTTTTCGAAACTCACGTACATATACTCACCGATTGCTTTAACGGGGAAGGAAAACATCGTGAGGAAACCTGCACACACCTGCGAAGAAACTCGAAGGTTGTGTGTGAAGTCGACCAACCCGCACTGGGCCCGCGTGGTCGACTAAGGCCCGATCGCCCTAATTCAGGGTAGGCTCGAGCCCCTCGGTGGGGACGTATATGAGCTGATATGATGATGATGAACATACAGTATGGACACTCCCTGCCGCTCTCTAGATTGCGACCTCACCCCCTCGTCACCCAGTACAGATTGGTTACTTTTTTGTAATGTCATTTCTGGAACGTTGTATGAAGTGTCCAGGGTGTGCCTGCGATAAGAACTCATGAGATGAACGAGTAGCGCGAATCCGTTTGTGTTCTGGTAATTACCTTTTAAATATGTTTTAAACTGAGAACCTTTAACTAAAGTACTTGTATTTAATTACGTGTTTCTTTGTCTTAGTTAAGTCCTCTGTATTGACTGGAAGAGGTCCCTTTAACTAAGGGATAAGTCTTCCTAAGGAACTTATATTTTTTATTAATATTATTTTAAGTGCATATTTCGTGCCATAAAGAGTATACAAACAAACTAATTAAAAAGTGCGTAAATGACCAATAAAAATATGTGTTGGTGTTTCTTTCTGTTAGGCAAAGAAAGGCACGAAGATAATCACAAACAATAGACAGTGGTCACATGTACTCGTTCATCAGACACATGTCAGTTGCGAGCTCGCTGCACGTGCACGTGCAAGGAATAGGAACCAACATAGATAACAAGCCGACATTGTTACTAATACACTAAGGATATTATTTTTCCGAAATAAAGCTTATTTATTATTATTATTATTTAACTAGTCGCCTGTTCCATGGCGATGGTGATCGCTCAAGTAAACCATAGAACTAGCTTTACTTTATCACTAGCTTTTGCCCGCGGCTTCGCTCGCGTGGACATCTTTTTTATGACTGTTCTTGAGGGTGAGTGATGCGCGAGACGCAAGCTGCTTGCGAGCGTGGACACGAGTTTTTTCAAGATCTCTCAGGAACTATATCGGGCTACTATGATTAGCAATCTATGTCACTTCCCACCTCCCCCAACCAATTAATTATATACAAAAAAATCAATCCGTTGCTCCGTTGCGACGCCGACGTTCGTGAGCGTGGAAATGAGTTTTCCTTAGATCTCCGGGAACTATGTAATGATTTGCTAATTAGTAAATTTTGACACTTCCCACTCCTTAAACCATCTATGTGCCAAAAATCACAACAACCCATTGCTCCGTTGCGTTGCGATGTTAAAGAAATTAGCTAAAAAATGCGTATTTTTCATTTCCCTTAGAAACTATATCGAACTATGATATTTCCATGGGATAAAAAGTAGGTTAAGTCCTTCCCAGTGACACAGAAAGATTGGTCGAGGTGTTGAAGCGTGAAAAGCTATCAATCAAACAAACAAACACATTTTCAATTTATAATATTAATAAGGATTTTATTGTGTGTCGTGCAGGTGTCTTACCACGAGGCGGGGCCAGCGCGCGACGACAGCAACACGCTGACCACTAGTGGCACCAACATCACGCTGGACGCGCTGCTGCCCGGGCGCAACTACACGATCGCCGTGAGCGCCGTGTCGCACGGCGTGGAGGCGAACGAGACGGCCGTGTGGGCGGGCACGCGGCCGCTGGCGCCCGTGCTGCGCGCCGCCGCGCCCGAGCCCACCGCGCTGCGGCTCGCGTGGCGCAGCGACGTGAACAGCCGCCAGGACGCGTACGAGCTGCGCTACCGCCGCAGCCGCGCGCACGCCGACCAGGTGAGCCGTCGTGTTGTCGTGTTGTCGTGTAGCGGTGTCCCGCTCGACGGAGTGCCTCACGTCCACCATGCAGCTGCACTAGTTTTTTTAAAAATTCACAATTGGTAAGCACTTGGCATCATCTCACCTGATGGTAAGTGACGATGATGCCGAAGATGGAAGCGGGCTTACCAAGATTTCCCGACGCATTGGGGAACTGACTATCTTATCTTCAAGCCGGAACACATCAATGTTGTTAACACTGAGGTTTGGCGGCAAGACTTAGATAAGATGGTGGTAGCTAGCCAGGCGGGCTTAGAAAATGCCCTACCACCAACCAAACCGAGTCTTACAAGTTGACCCCGCCGGAGTCGGACCCGCGACCTCCTAGTGAGAAGCGAATGGACTAACCATTAAGCCACGGAGGCGGTTAACTAGTGTAGTAAACGCGCCGCCCACGCGCCTTGTCGCAGGACTCGGAGGAGGAGTACCGCACGGTGCGCACGACGGAGACGAGCGCCGTGCTGGAGGAGCTGGAGCCGGGCGCCGTGTACGAGATCCAGCTGTGCGCGCTCAGCCACGGCCTGCGCAGCGAGTGGCATACAGTGCTCAAACCGGCGCGTGAGTACTGCCACGACCACGAGTGACTAGTTTATTTTTCTCTGTGCCTAATTTCACCAAAATCTGTTGTGTAGTTTCAAAGTGAAAAAGCCATTTGAAGACAAACACACACAGATTCATTGAGGGAGTCCCTTAGAGCACAAGTTATTTTTGAGGGGCAAAAGAAGCCGATGTCATTTCCTATTTTATTTGTGTGCCACATTAATTACACGCTCCGCTCCGTCGCGACGCGTGTATTTGTGCGCCACAATGACACGCTCCGCTCCGTCGCGACGCGTGTATTTGTGCGCCACAATGACACGCTCCGCTCCGTCGCGACGCGTGTATTTGTGCGCCACAATGACACGCTCCGCTCCGTCGCGACGCGTGTATTTGTGCGCCACAATGACACGCTCCGCTCCGTCGCGACGCGTGTATTTGTGCGCCACAATGACACGCTCCGCTCCGTCGCGACGCGTGTATTTGTGCGCCACAATGACACGCTCCGCTCCGTCGCGACGCGTGTATTTGTGCGCCACAATGACACGCTCCGCTCCGTCGCGACGCGTGTATTTGTGCGCCACAATGACACGCTCCGCTCCGTCGCGACGCGTGTATTTGTGCGCCACAATGACACGCTCCGCTCCGTCGCGACGTCGAATGAAACCACCGCACACACGTTCACATTGAATGTTTTATTTTATTTCCTTTAACAACTAACAGCCAATAAACAGAATATGGAAGATCAATATTATCTAGATAAATAATAAATTGTACGGCATGGCATCCAGCACTAAACTCTCTCGACATTCTTTTTTCGTACAAAAATGAATTTTTTTTTTCATTAATTTTGATGAATTCATTTCTATGACCAAATATATATTTTTAAGTTTCATCAAAATCGTTTGAGCCGTTTTTGAGAAAAAACCATTTGTTGTATGACAGCTACTCTTCAGTTTGACGGTACGGAGAAACTTTTGATAATCCCTCGGTGCAATAATTTAAAACCCTTAAGTTCCAAATTTGGCCCCTAAACATGTAGCCTCCAGAGCCAAGCGTGACAGTCGGACGCACGGACGGATTTTAGGTATGTGTTGTAATGTAGAACACATTTTCACGAAAATTTAATATTTTTTTATTTCGCGATGACAGTAGTTCCTCTAACCTCCGTACGTGCGTGAGGTAAAAGACAGTAAAGATGAAATTCGTCGGGAATGGCAAAACTAGAAAAAAGCTTTACCGATTTCGCTAATTTGTTGTTTTAAAATGTTCATAATAGTCCGAAGAAGGTTTTTAGGAAGAAAGAATCCCACGAGCCGCTGGAGCCGAAGCCTGAAGCGAATATTGAAGAACAATATTATATGGAATTGCTTCCGAGAACATATGTTGTTCTTCTATTTTTATGTTATTTTATTTGGGAGTCTCGCAGCCAAAGTTTACAATTTATAGTTAAATATACGTACTATGCTAATAGTTAGTCTCCGCCTATACGAGTATGTAACAAAAATAGAGAACGATTTAATATTTAAAAATATAGTTCCAAATTACTGAGTTAGTTTTGTTTTTGTATGCTGCAAGGCAAACATGAAGAACTTCTATTGTAACACTAACATCTGTATTTTAATTTACTCATGTTCTTGACAAATAAATTATCTTTTATCTTTTTTTTATCTTTAGTTAGTTTGTAACTGTATATTAACAAGAACGAGAGCAAAATTAATTAATAATTTGAGCTTCAAATAAACTAGTTAGAGAAGAAGCTGTTCGCAAGGATTTTCCTAACGGACGCGGTGCTGGAGCGGAAAATATAAAAATTGTAATTAGCTTATTGATCTGAGTGGTAACTCGTGGGAAGAACGAGTTACGTCGGTAGTAGAGTTAGTTAGAGGGGCACAGCTAACCTTACTTTGTACAAAGTTTGAAAAAGATTTGTTGTGCGGTGCGCAGGTCCGCTGCCGCCGGCGTGGCTGGGCGTGGAGCGCGTGTCGTCGAACGCGGTGGCAGTGCGCTGGCGGGGCGCCGGCGCCGGCCGCCTGGGGCACTACGCGCTGCGCTACCGCACGCTCGAGCAGCCCGCCTTCACGCAGCTCGCGCCGCTGTCGCCCGACACCACCACTGCCGAGGTCAGTGTCACTACAGCCGCCCCACACCACTACTCCCGAGATAATGTCTGCGCCCACCCCACACCACTACTCCCATTGTAGTGTCACTACAGCCGCCCCACACCATTGCTCCCGAGATAATGTCTGCGCCCACCCCACACCACTACTCCCATTGTAGTGTCACTTCAGCCGCCCCACACCACTACTCCCGAGATAATGTCTGCGCCCACCCCACACCACTACTCCCATTGTAGTGTCACTACAGCCGCCCCACACCACTACTCCCGAGATAATGTCTGCGCCCACCCCACACCACTACTACCATGGTAGAGTCACTACAGCCGCCCCACACCACTACTCCCGAGATAATGTCTGCGCCCACCCCACACCACTACTCCCATTGTAGTGTCACTACAGCCGCCCCACACCACTACTCCCATTGTAGTTAGTTTCACTACAGCCGCCCCACACCACTACTCCCGAGATAATGTCTGCGCTCACCCCACACCACTACTACCATGGTAGTGTCACTACAGCCGTCCCACACCACTACTCCCGAGATAATATCTGCGCCCGCTCACACCACTACTCCCGAGATAATATCTCTGCGCCCGCTCACACCACTACTCCCGAGATAATATCTCTGCGCCCGCTTACACCACTACTCCCGAGATAATATCTCTGCGCCCGCTCACGCCACAACTCCCGAGATAAGGTCTCTGCGCCCGCTCACACCACTACTCCCGAGATAATATCTCTGCGCCCGCTCACACCACTACTCCCGAGATAATATCTCTGCGCCCGCTCACACCACTACTCCCGAGATAATATCTCTGCGCCCGCTCACGCCACTACTCCCGAGATAATATCTCTGCGCCCGCTCACGCCACTACTCCCGAGATAATATCTCTGCGCCCGCTCACACCACAACTCCCGAGGTAAGTGTCACTGCACTCGACCCACATCACTACTCCCGCACTGCACCCGACATACACCCCTCACTAGCTACACAGCCAATGGGAAGGGTGAGTCCTTGTGATCGTTAGCGGTACCTTTGTATTGGTGGTGACCGGTGTCGTGTTGCAGATAACGAACATGACGCACGGCGAGCGGTACGTGATCCAGCTGGACACGGTGAGCGAGCAGGCGGCCGGCGAGACGCTCGACAGCGGCCGCCCGCTCAGCGCGCTGCACACCGTGCGTGAGTACACTCACCCGCACTGCGGTGCTGTTCATCCGACTACAACACGATTTTGCAACTCTACTTTGAAGTCGCAAAACTAAAACTGAAAGTACTCGATTTCCTCTCATTAAGTGCTATTCTGATATGCATCAAGCTGTCTCTACAGGAGTCGGCGAGGCATACGGCGACGTGCCAGTCGCCACTTCTCTCCGCTTGCTATTTCTTCAATCCGTTAGTCGTTGATGGAATGTGTGGAGCGACGGTCGGCACAGTGTTGCTGACATCGGCTGGACGTGCGTCTCGGGAGGGCCCGTGTCCTGTAACGTAGAAAAACATTTCGCTCCTCTTGCATTTTTCCAAAGGATGAAATTGTCATATGCTTTCATATATTTTTCACGGGATTTTGTGGGTAACATACTTTGTATCACATTTTTAGCGTCCGATGCAATATTATCAAAATTATCCTATAATACTTTCATTCTGTATCACTGCTCGGGCACACTCAGTATCGGCACAAACCTGAAGTAAACAATGGGTAGTATTTAAACGCAAATCAAAAAGACTACTTTTATATAGGTCGTCGCGCGTGCGTTGCGCGTGCGTCTCGCGTGCGTTGCGCGTGCGTCTCGCGTGCGTTGCGCGTGCGTCGCGCGTACGTCTCGCAGAGCAGACACCGTTTCTGTAACGCTCCGCTATGTTTTTGATGTGTAACATCTTTGCTCTCGCTTTCCTGCAATTTGTGGGAGTGATTTCGTGAAATAGGACGGAAATGTGTAACATGGGACGGAAATGTGTAAAAGGAAGTCGCGAAAGCGCGCGCTATTCGATCTGACGAATGAGCTTTCCTCTCGCTTTCCTGCAATTTGTGGGAGTGATTTCGTGAAATGGGATGGAAATGTGTAACAGGAAGTCGCGAAAGCGCGGAATTCTACTTTACGAGAGTCCGACTCGCACTTGGTCGGTTTTTTTCGTTACTGTCAGATCCGCCACCCAGGTACAATATCGTCTTCAAATCTAACTAACCTAAAGTATTTTGTCACATGTTACACATCATATGCGAGTACTGTAGGTCTCGCTCGATTTTTTTTTATTAAAAACTTATACTTACGAACCAACTACTGGTGCCTGGATTTGTATAAATATTAGTTACGTTTTGTGTGAACGTTGAGTTAGTGCCCTTGATCAAGATAATGTTTCAAGCGTTTAGTTGCGAGGGTGAGCAGGAACGCTGTGGAGCTTGCACGGTGTTCCCAAGGTCTACTTAACGCTTCTTGCACGCTTATTTCAACTACGTTTATTTCTCGCTCACTTTATTTTTCACTGCGCGATCGAATCAGAAATGAGATTCGCAGGAGAACCAAAGTAACCGACGTAGCTCACAGATTCGCTAAAATGAAGTGGCAGTGGGCAGGGCACATAGCTCGTAGAACTGAAAACCGTTGGGGCAGTAAAGTTCTCGAGTGGTGACCGCGCACCGGAAGACGTAACATAGGCAGGCCTCCCACGCGGTGGACCGACGAAGCCGCTGGATGCGGGCAGCGCAAGACCAGTCGTCGTGAAAATCCTTGGGGGAGGCCTTTGTCTAGCTGTGGACGTCTTTCGGCTGATATTTTTAACGCTCGCACGCCGATTGTCTGACGACACAGCAGATCATCTCAATCAATACTTTAATGAATTGCGCTGCCTGTACCAAACACGTAGATGAAACGGAAATAGTGAGATGTGAAGCATGCAAAGTACCATTCGTTATCTGTTCCGATACCACTCCACTAATCTCATCATAGATTTGTTCTGATGGGCTGCTGAGTGCGTGGTACGGGAGCTTTTTTCACTTCGATTCTGTGCTCGCTCGCATACTTATGATTTTTAGGAATTAATTGTGTTTTTGCATTACGAGTTTGATGACGCAATATACGCATCAATTTCAAGAGTTCGTCTATATTCATTAACATCACACAATTATAAACATTTGGACCATCGAGCCGGATAAATCAACCAAGTACCCGGATTGCAACTGATAACGTCGTCGTTGTGGAGCGATTTGCGTCGTAACGAAGCAATATTGGATAAAGCGAAGCAACTATCGATTCTACCTATTCGCAAATGGAAACAAGTTAATATACAAATTGGCAATCCAGACAAGGGCAAGAGATTTCTGCGCATTTTGGTGAGGCGTGCCGGCTGTAATATCAGAATACTATCCTGTAAGTGCACCTTACAAAAAAACAGTGAAATTGAGAAACAGTTCTGTTGAGAGACAGTATCACACAAGCGAAGTGAGGATAGTATTCTCACTAATAAGTCGTACTTGCCGCTACAGCTCCTAAGCCTTTTTCTTTCATCGTTGTTTTATTCTGGTGCTGAAAATTGTGTCTACGAATAAACGCTAAGGTTTCTGAAAACTGTAAGTGTCCTTAGTAGCCTTTCACAGTCGTCGCGAACGCCAATAGTGAGACTAAAATCAAGATCTTATTTAAAAAAAATCCATAAAATGCCGCTTAACCTGTTTTAAAAAGTTCTTGAGCTTTTTCGAAGGGAAACTGATATAGGGAATTAAAATAACGTATTTTAGGAACACAGAATTTGTTTAACGATTTCAATCGCACACAAAACGAAATCGAGGATTTAACTGACGATTCTGAACTCGAAAAATACTTGAAGAACGCGAAAATTTTGAGAAAGAGTATTATAACACCTTAGCTAACGCAGTGTATAATTAGCGATGAGGAGGTCACTAGTAAATCAGTTAACGCAAGAATGTGAAGACACAGAGATAACACTGACAATAAACGAAGACTTTTACGTAGACGATTTGATTTGCTGTTCATCAAGTGTTACCAGCGTAAATAAGATCTCCGAATGGCGCGAGTACTAAAGTCAGGTTGTTTTTCGTTACGCAAATGCGTTTTTAATTTTTAACCGACTGCGCCAGAAGGAGGGTTATGTTTTTCGAGAGTATGTATGTATGTTTGTATGTATGTATGTATGTATAATTGTTTGGCACGCTCTGCAGCCTGAACGGCTGGATGGATTTTGGCTTGAAAGGTGTCGTTAGATTCGTATTTACTGTGAGAGTGACACTGGGTATATCAAAATAAAAAAAACAAAATGGCGGATTTTTGGCGCCAAATTCAATGTTTGACACGCTCTGCAGCCTGAACGGCTCGATGAATTATAGCTTGAGGGTTGTCGTTAGATACGTTTTTACTGTGAGAATGACACCGGGTATATGAAAATAAAAAAAAAAACAAAATGGAGGATTTTTGGCGCCGAATTCCAATGTTAGGCACGCACTGCAGCCTGAACGGCTGGATGGATTTTGGCTTGAGAGGTGTCGTTAGATTCGTATATACTGTTAGAGTGACACTGGGTATATCAAAATAAAAAAACAATATGGCGGTTTTTTTTGCGCCAAATTCAAATGTTTGGCACGCTCTTCAGCCAGAACGGCTCGATGGATTTTAGCTTGAGGGGTTTCGTTAGATACGTATTTACTGTGAGACTGACACTGGGTATATCAAAATATAAAAAAACAAAATAGCAGATTTTCCGGAGAATTACAGCAAGCGGTATTTGTCGACGATCGCAAAATAAAAAAATATCAACCAGGAGTTCGTATACGGATTGAACCATGTATGATTGATTTTGACGCAATTCGAGGACAAGGAAAAATTGAACGCAGGATGTTGCCCTTAATCCTAAGTTGGGCTATAACTGTCCACAAACTTCATGGTGCTACACTCGATTTGACACTTGTGAACCTCGGCTCACATATATTTGCTAAAAGTCAAGCATATGTAGCTCTTAGTCGAGTTAAAATATTAGCTGGACTGGTCACCTGTACACTTGATCCTAAAAAACTTTTGAATCGGCCACACGATCAGAATTCTTTTTTAGAGCTTCAACGTTTACGAGAATATTATTCTATCAACTGATAAGTTAATAATCTGCGTAATCTTAATGTGTGTCATATTTATATAGGTTACTACACAAACTCATTCAATAATAAAACTAAAAAATGAATAAAATAAAATACGGTAATACAAAAACCAAAAAACCCGACTGCGTTTCTGTGTAATTTGGAAATGAAAAACCCTAAAACAAGAAAGTCGTCATACCCGATTGCACTTAACTTAAGAAAAATTGTAGCAGTCGGGACCCATTCTAGAAATTCAGCCGTCTAGTCAGTATATTGGAGTAATCTGAAATGTAATATAGGTATGTGCTCTCAATTCACTAAGCCTCCATTTCTAGAATGGGTCCCGACTGCTACAATTTTTCTTAAGTTAAGTGCAATCGGGTAAGGAGGGTAGGCGGCGCACGGTGTACATCAGCTCTCGTAAAAAAATTAATTAAAATTGTTTTTTGTCAGTTATTTTACCAAAATCTCGTCCAAAATTATAAATAAGTGCAAAAGGAATAAGTAGAAACGTTTTTTGCTCGAAATGGATTATCGTTACCTACAGTGAAAGTGCAACAAACTGTAACGTACTTCGTCAGCCGTTCAAATTCCACCAAAATAATTGAAGGAGAAAAGTTGGAAGACACTAAATAGAAGATCAATCATCAAGGAAGGGCAAATTAACGTAAGAAAGTGCTAACCTGGACAATCTTCACCAATTTTAACTCATACAAAAATTAAAAGATTAAGATTATTGATTATCTACTTCAAGGCAACGACATCTACCGGCGAGTAGCAGAAATCCCAAGAGCTTCACTTACACCTCAACTTAGTTGTTCCTTACACCTCAACTTAGTTCTGCCATCTACCAACAGAGGCCAACACTTGTACCAAAATAAAAACAAATAATTATTAAAATCTTTAACTATGGAGGAAGTAATGTCCGCACTTCTCAAAATTCAAAATGAATTGGATGAACAGAAGAAAACGATCCTTGAAAACGGAAAAGATGTCACGACAAACGTTACAAAAAATATAAATATAATTCTAGAAGAAAAATTCAAAGTATGGGAAGAAAAACATAACTATCTCAAAGAAAAAGTGGAAAACCAAGAAAAAAGAATTTATTTTCTGGAAAAATTTGCGAGACAAAGAAACATAGTATTCTTTGGTCTAGAAGAAAAAGAATCATCTTATTCAGACTTGGAAAATATTATTATTAACTTCACATATAAATACTTTTGCATAAAGCTAGAGAAAAGAGATATACAATCAATGACGAGATTAGGCAAAAAAGGAAAAGGAACTAGACCCGTAACGGTAACTTTTACAACACTTGGTAAAAAGATAGAAATATTCAAGCAAAAAGCAACACTGAAAGGTACTGAGTACTACATAAAGGAGGACTACCCAAAATACGTCTTAGAAAAGAGGAAAGAATTACAAGAAAGGGTTAAAATAGAAAAAGAAAAAGGAAACAAAGCTATAATTAAATACGACAAACTCATCATACTCGAAAACAAGTCCGAAACAGCTGGTAGCAAAAAGAGAACGCTTTCCGTTTCTCCCGGGGCTAACCCATCGAACCCACACAAAATGACAGACAGAAGACCACAGGAAAAGCGAAATAACAACGCCAAAACTACCCACTCTTCACTGCAAAGGTCATCTAGCATTTCAGAGGGAGTTATTAAGCCTAGTATGCTAAACTATTTAGTAAACAAGAATAAAAATAGCCCATCAAACCAGCAAGACAATCAGGATCAAAATGAAGTATAGCAATCAGCGCCTCCTCCTCCTCTCGTGAATGAGACAAGTACTAATAATACAAAAAGAAAAAACAAACTACGTCCCCCAATACGGCCGGTCACCGCGGGGGTCACAGACCAAAACCCTCCACTCCACCCTATTCACATATGTACATACAACGCTCGGTCATTACTATCACATGAAAGGCTACTAGAGTTCAAGCACAGCATATCAACTATTAAATACGATATCATTGGTCTATCAGAAATTAGACGTACAGGTTATAACACAGAAGAAAGCGAAGACCATATATTCTGCTACTTTGGTGAGACTAAAGGCCAATATGGGGTAGGATTCCTCATAAAAAAACACCTAAAAAATAGCATAGAATGCTTCACTGCAACAAATGAACGACTCTGCACACTACACTTGAATTTTGAGAATACAAATCTATCCATTGTACAGGCTCATGCGCCAACCTCTGAAGCATCTGAACTGGAAATAAAAGAGTTCTATATGCAATTACAAGAAACTCTTAAACAATGCAGCAAAAACGTTATAATCATGGGTGACTTTAATGCCAGAGTCGGCCAAAAAATTAAAGGCGAAGACAGAATATTGGGAAACTCATGCTTTGGAAAAAGAGACAAGAGAGGAAGAACTCTACTCCAATTCTGCTGGGAAAATAATCTTTTCGTTATCAATAGCCTATTTAAAAAGAAAAGCAAGAATCTCTGGACATGGCTTTCCCCACACAAAAGGAGAAGCCAGATAGATTACATATTGTCTAACATAAAAAACAAATTTACAAACTTTGAAGTAATAAGCAATTTATCGTTCCCGAGTGACCACCGACTTTTGAGAAGCACTCTTTTGCTAACTAAGAACAAGAAATCTAGAACAACATATAAAAATAACAAATTTTCACTACAAACTGAAGAAGTACAAGAGAAATACATTGAAACTTTAAATTTAAATATAAACAATATAAATCTACAAGAAAATGATAATGTAGAGACTTACTATAAAAAAATAAAGCAAGCTATTGATAAGAGTTTAAAATCTATATATAGTAATGACACAAGTACAAAAAGACACTTTATTATTTCAGATGAAACAAGAGACCTTATAAAAAGAAGAAACGAACTGGTGAACAAAAAGAAATTAACATCAGAAGAGAAAAAAGAGAAATGTTTCTTATTTAAAAACATTCATAAAACTATCAGAAAAGAATATCAAGATCACAGGCTTACTACAATTAAAAAACATCTGAAGAAATCAGGAAGTGTGAAAAAGAGTTTGAAAGAATTAGCAACAACTAAAAAATGGATACCTTCCTTGAATGATAAATCTATCGCTAACAAAAATACTTTTTCTAGGACAGAAATAATAAAAGTTGCCACGGAATTTTATAAAGATCTATACACTTGCAAAGTGCCGTCGAGTATAGAGACTCTACCCCTTCAGAGTAATGATACAAAATTACCGAGATTCACTGCCCAAGAAATTTTCATAAAAATAATGGCACTAAAGAAAGAAAAAAGCATGGGTCCAGACAGCATCTCGAATGAAGCCATTTCAATAGGAATAGCTCTTCTAGTACAACCTCTAACCACGCTGTTCAATAAAATCCTGGACGAGAGAAAAATTCCTACTGAATTGGCAAAGTCAGACATAGTACTGCTCTACAAAAAAGGAGACCCTAATGACATATGTAACTATCGACCAATAAGCCTACAATCAAACCTCTACAAACTGTTTGCTTCCTGCCTCGAGAAACGCCTTGAAAAATACACAGAAGAGCACCAACCAGTGGAGCAAGCAGGATTTAGAAGTACATATTCAACTATAGACCACATACACTCATTGGAACTTCTTATAGAGAAATACGAAGAAATGAAACGCCCGCTCTACCTAGCCTTCATCGATTACGCTAAGGCATTTGATTCAATATCCCATACCAGCATATGGAGTGCTTTACAAGAATGTGACGTACCAACAGAAACCATAGAGCTCATTCAAGACATATATAAGAAAAGCAAAAGTAGAGTAATATTGGACAGAACAGGCACTGAAATCGATATTTGTAGAGGCGTTCGTCAAGGTGACCCACTCTCACCCAGAATTTTTATTACCGTTCTACAAAATATAATGAAGACACTAAAGTGGAAAAACAAAGGTATAAACATCAACGGGCAATTTCTAAACAATCTCAGATTCGCCGATGACCTCATACTCTTCGCAGAAACAGCATCCGAACTAGAGTCGATGATAAATGAAATTAACTATGTCAGTAATGAAATTGGTCTAGAACTAAATACAACCAAAACAAAAATTATGACAAACAGCACAAAGACACCAATAAATATTAAAAGTGCCTTACTAGAATATGTACCAGAGTACACATATCTGGGCAAACAAGTATCATTTGCAAAATCTAGACACCAAGATGAGTTAATGAGACGTGTAAACATAGCCTGGAATAAATTTTGGAGTTACAAAGAAATTTTAAAATCAAATATTTCTGTTAAGATGAAGAAAATTGTATTAGATTCCTGTATATTGCCATCTCTCACATATGCATCCCAAACATGGATTTTTAACAAAAAAACAAGAGAAAAAATTCTAACAACCCAAAGAGCCATGGAACGGAGCATTCTAAATCTAAAATTAAAACACAAAAAGAGAAGCACAGATATAAGAAAAACAACAAATTTGATTGATGCTTTAGAACACTGTAAAAGATTGAAATGGAAGTGGGCTGGCCATGTGGCCATATTGCTCGAATGAACGTGGACAGGTGGTCAAGAAAAATAACTTTATGGAAGGGGCCTGGCGGCAAGAGAAATCGTGGCAGACCGGCAGAGAGATGGCTTGACGAAATTCTAAAAGTAACGGGAAAAAATTGGATTGAAAAAGCAAGCGACAGATCAAAGTGGAGAAAACTGGAGGAGGCCTTTACTCTAAAGAGGTCCTTAATAAATTAAAAAAAAAATATAAATGAAATAATTATTCGTTGAATTTATGATTTATTACTTGATTTTAATTTATTTGTATAACTTAATTCACTACACATAAGATTGTAATTAATTTGTTTTTTGCATGCCCTTTAATATTTGTAAACTGAATTTTTATTAAGGAAATAAAAGGCTTTATTATTATTATTCAATATATAAAATTTAAGCTACGCTGCTCACTTGGCACGAGGCAAAGTGGCAGGAGCACCTCCAACGGAAGCACAGTCGGCTGGAGTTCAGTGCGATGGGGAGAGAAAGCGTCGAACTATCCGGGCATTGTCGAGGAGGACTGCTTTCTGCATTGCTGCAATTATTGGTCTGCCTCGGAGATCCAGCCGCCTTAGGTGACGTTCAAGGTCGGCTGGAATTAGCCCGTTCACGGATAGGACTACGGGAATGATTTCAGTGGATTCCACTTGCCACATATCAGTAATCTCGTGCGCCAGGTCCAAGTACTTGGTTCTTTTTTCGGCATCAGCCTGCACGAGGTTTTCGTCGTATGGGATAGTGATATCCACCAAAAACACCCTTGACTGCGCCCGATCCATCAACACGATATCGGGCTTATTCGAAGGAATAGTCCTGTCCGTGATGATGGGTCGGTCCCAGTAGAGCTTGGCGCGGTCGTTCTCGAGAACCGGCTCCGGCGTGTACTTGTAATACGGCAACCGCCGAGATATGAGGCCATACTTTAGAGCGATCTCTTGGTGTAGGATCCTGGCTGCTTGGTTGTGCCTGTGCAAATACTCAGTGTTGGCAAGCATAGAACAACCGGAGGTTATATGACGCAGGGTCTCCCCTAGTTGACGGCACAACCGACAAACGTCCAAGGTGCCGTCTTTTATTATAAACCTCCTATAGTTGTTCGTCTTGACCACCTGATCCTGTATTGCACAGACAAAACCCTCGGTCTCTGCAAAAAGGTCTCCGAAGCGCAGCCAGTGCACGGAGGCCTTCTGATCTACGAAGGATCCACAAAGGGCCTTGAAGAACCTACCGTGCAGCTCTTTGTCTTTCCAGATGGCCTCTCGCTCGGTATTGCTAAGTACAACCGGCGCCTGCCAGTTCTCTTGGGCCATGGAAAGAGGGGTTAGTCCTTTATCACAAGCTATTATTATTATTATTATTATTATTTTATTAACACGCGAACCCTAACTACTCGCGGAATATTTCACGGGAACTTGCGCTGGGTGAGAATGTTCATAATAAAACGTTAGGCCTTGCATAGTTCAATATGTCAGACGAGTTACATTTTAATCACACTAATATTATAAAGGCGAAAGTTTGTGAGTGTGTATGTTTGTTACTTCTTCACGCAAAAACTACTGAACGGGTGTGGCTGAAATTTAGTAGGTAGACAGATTAGGACCTGGATTAACACATAGGCTACTTTTTTTACGCTCGCGAGCCGCTCGCACTGTGCACCCTCGAAGTCAAAGAAACGTTGTCCACGCGGGTGAAAACGCGGGAAACAGCTAGTACACAAATAAATATAGAAAAAAAATCCCGATACAAAACGCACGAGTCTATCAAAAGCGGCAAAAATATACGACCCGTTAAGATTACTTAGTCCTTTAATATTGGCTTTTAAAATTGGACTGGGACGAGCCGGTTCCAAAGGATGTCGCTCAAATCTGGGATCTATTTATCAATATTTTTTGTGTGTACACTCAATAACATACGGATCCCGCGTTACGTAATGTGCATTGACCCACTTTACATTGAATTCCATATATATACTGACGCATCACAATTGGCGTACGGTGCCTGCGCATATATTCGCACCATAGATCAATCAAAAAATGTAACGACGCGCCTGTTATGTTCAAAGGCCAAGGTCGCACCTACTAAAGCGATAACTATCCCTCGCCTCGAGTTGTGTGGGGCGCTGGATGGTGCGCGACTGTATGCAAAAATAGAAGAATCGTTACGGTCGAAAATAAATAATGTAGTATTTTGGTAGGGTGGTTAGGTATGCCTACTAATATGCTGAAACCGTTTGTCCAACATGGAACTTCGAAAATTCATGATTTAACCAAGAAAATTTTAGCCGCATGACGCGCGCCACTGCGTATGTGCTGCGGTTTATTTACAACGCCAGAAATAAAACTAATAAACGTACGGGCGCGTTATCTGTTGATGAAGCTAATGAAGGTACTTTAACTCGCGCGATTGAGTCGACGTGAATCTTTTCCGACTGAATACAAATCACTTAAAAATGGTAAAAATAATAAAAACGCACAGTTTATTAAAACTAAAGTTATAAGAGTGGGGGGGGGGGCGCATACAGAATTTAAGTGAACGATTAAAAACATCCAGTTTTGTTATGTTCAAAACACATGTTTTCACTTTTGCTTTTCCGTTATGAGCACATTCATACAATGCACGGTAGGCCGCAGCTATTGTTATATACAATACGCGATAAATGGTGGCCGGTGAGAAGACGAAACCTTGCGCGGCAAGTAGTACAGGCCTGCCTTCTAGCGTCCGCTTGCGCGCTAACACCGCGAGACCTATAATGGGTAACTTGCCTGCGGAGCGTCTACTGCCGGGGTTTCCGTTCATGCGATGTGCAGTGGACTACGCCGGGCCCGTGCTTACACTAAATCGGAAGGGAAAAGGCGCGAAAACTGTAAACATATCTGCATTTTCATATGCTTTTCCAAACGCGCGGTTTATTTGGAGCAAGTGAGTGACCTCTTCAATAAGCATCAGCTGATTTACTGACATTAAAGCGCTTCATTTTCCGACGCGGAAAACTATGGGAAATATTTTTTGATAACAGAAAACCTTAGAACTTTTTAACTGCCTGCTCAGACGATATCAAAGAGGACGCTGTTTCACAAAATAATAATTTCTCAATGATACCTGTTTTCGCTAGCCATTTCGGTGGCCTGTGGGAGGCCGGGGTGAAGAGCTGTAAGCATCATTCGCGGCGCGTAGTAGGCAACTCGCATCTAACATTTCAGGTGTGTAGCATGGTCTTATCACAGGTTAAGCTGTCCTGAACTCCCGTCCTTTGAGTCCTTTGTCTACAGATCCCAATGATTATTTCCCTCTCAGTCCCGCACATTTTTGTTTGCCCCCCCACTGACCGCGCCTGTCAGCCTCGACCTGCAAGACACTTCAAGTCACCGACTCTCGCGCTGGTGAGGGTAGAGTAAATACGTCAACATTTCTGGAACCGATAGGCGAAATAATACGTCTCAGAATTACAGACCAGGACGAAATGGTACCGATGGTAAGACGACCTGAAAGAGAACACAATGGTCCTAATTAAGGGCGATAACCAGCCGCCACTCAAGTGGAGTTTGGGGGAATTGTGAAAACGTATCCAGGGAAGGATGGCATAGCCAAGATGGCTGATATCCGGACAACGACTGATCTGCCCACTACCAGTAGAGGATTAGACGGTAATAGCATGATTGAAAGCTAGTGCTTTCAAGGCGGGGAGCATGTTCCGATGCCACTGCACTTATCTCATCATAGATTTGTTCTGATTGGCTGTTGAGGGCGTGGTACGGGAGCACCAGGAGATGGCGTTGCTGCAGCGCTGGCTTTGATTTCACTTCGATTCTGTTCTCGTTCGCATACATATGATCTTTAAACATTTAATTGTTTTTTAATTTAGGGCACTTGCATGATTTAAAGCAGTAGTGGAAATGCGAAGAATGCCTTAACAGCGCAAAGAGACGGAATGGCGATGAAACCCCCGTAAAGTCAGGTTTTCAAACATCGTTATTCCAGCTGTGGTGGCTGGCACCGATAAAAAAAAGAAGCCATGCCTGCCACGTGAAGCCTCCGCTGCGGGCAAGGCTGCCCGTGCCGCGGAGGGCGCCGCAACGTGTGGCGGTGGCCACAGGACAGCGTGAAAACTCACCTGCCACAGCGGTACCCGTTTGGCAAGTGAATTGAAGCCAGAGCTTAACAATCAAGCTGATTTTAATAAAAGCTTAGATTTCCTGGGCAGCCAACTTTCGGACGTGACGAAAGAGATAACTGGTTTTGAAAACAGACTGGCTAAGCTTGAGTGTAAAAATAGTACGCTTAAAAACGAAATATCCACCTTAAAGTCGCAAGCGAATACCAACTCTAATGCCTCTGCTTCAAAGAGCACTATCATGCAACTAAACTCCGAGTTAACTAACCGAGATCGGGCTTTACTTATCAATGACATCGAGATGGCCGGCATTCCCGAATTTTCGGGGAGTCAGTCATCAACATAGTGATGGGGGCTGCTGCAAAGCTGGATGTACAGCTCGAGGCCCGTGACGTGGTGTACGCCGCGCGTGAGGGTGCTGTTGACCGTCTGGCGCGCCAAGCCCTGCGCGACGACTTGCTGCGCGCTGCTCGCGTGCGCCATGACGTCACCACGGCCGATCTCGAGCTGCCTCAACATGTTCCGGTGCGCATATATTAGCGGTTGCCGAGATTGAACCGCGCTCTTCTTGGCAAAGCCCGCGAAGCTAAGCGGGAGTTGGGATGGCGGTTCATCTGAACACGTGAAAGACGTATATATGCGCGAAGGGATGACTCACCAGCATTGCGTACGCAGCGCCTGCGCAATGAGGAGGACTTGGCCAGGGTTTTTGGTAATGGTTCAGTTAGCCCTTATGTCTGATAAATCTAGATTTATTCCATTGATGGTTATTTATTGTTTACCGCCTCCATAGCTCAGAGGCAAAGTTCACTGGCTTTACACAGTGTCGCACGGCAGGTAGTTAGGTAGGTAGGGCGTAGGGAGTGGGTTCTTAAAAGATGCCGTGCGTGTTCAGATAATTTAATGACGATAAAATATAAGAATATTATTTTTATATATATTTTTTTGTTATGTCTATGTCGCTAATTTTGTTATTTGCCGTGTTATTTTTATCGTCACCTCTGTTTGTTGAACTTGTTTTACTCCATATTGCCGCAGGATACATTAAATCTAATTTCTGCCTGAGCTGTTGTTCTGCCGAGGCCGCCACAAATCGCCTCTTCACGTGTTATATCCGCCTTGAGCTGGATGTAGATATTATACTGCGGCGTTTAGGGGTCCGCAGATAGAATTAGTGTGGGTTCGAAATAAAAGTAGGTTTAAGATAGGTACTACTTTATTTCCGGCCTTAATTTTCACCAACCGCAGGTACGTCTGAGAGTTTATTACAATTTATAGGGTCACTGGCCTGAATGTCCGATGGTGACGTAGGTGGCACTCCGCTCAGGATAGGCTGAGGTTGTCGGTCATCTTTTGGCAGGATCCGATGTAGAAAAAAGTGATGAGGCCCTGGACGTCCAGTCAGTTCTCAGTGATTCCCAAAGGGTAGAAAGAAATCCTGGAATGACCGTATTTAAGCCTGAGTAAGGTGTGCGGTAGGAGTGCCATGTGCTATTTCTTTTAAGCCTAGCGACCCAAAACAAATAGCTCTGGCAAGCGCAATAGAACAGCTTTAGTATATAGATTTAAGTAGAATTAAATTAGGAACTTACCCAAGAGGGATTTACTCGTATATAGTAGTTCACTACACTAGGTAGGTAGGTTAAAATAAGTTTTTTTTAAAATGTTAGATGTGTGCTAATCAGAGCGCTGATTCGTAGTGACGGACGTATTGACCCCACCCTCGGTAGCTCGTCTAGAAAGTAGTTTTAGGGTTCGCGGGCGGTGGTTCGTGCACCGAACGTCATTAAATTAGAACGTAGAGGTTCTGTAGTATTTATTTAGTTATTTTATTAAGTGCCTAGTATTATATTTTATTATTTTAACGTATTGATTTATATTATTTATATTACTATTTTTAGTTTTATGTTGTTTAGTTTACCTTTTAATTTATTTTATAGGTAACGTTCTGATACAACGTTACAGTACCCCCCCCCCCCCCCAAAAATCAGAATTTTGCATTCTTAAGGGCAAAATTCGACTCACTAAATGTAGAAACAACTTACTATTCTTATATCTTTCATTCTTCATACCACAACAACAATCATACATCTATCTATATTAACATAACTTCATCTTTTATACAGTCTAAAAAACCAATACTCTAGTTTAGACTCTAACATCCAGAATGTATATCTTTAAAAGGGAACAATATACACTCAAAACAGTAAGTAGTGGTGAGTTCAGTACTAGTATTCTGACTCTCGTAGCGATGTGAATGGGCAAAAGGTAGGTAGGTACTAATACTTATAGTTAGTTAGTTTAATGTCTTTAATATGCCAGGATCCTATAGGTTTACCGGACATATCAGCAAGTTCGTAGACCAATGGTGACTTTTTTGAAATGATTTTACATTTTTCAAATTTTGGTGCTAGTTTTTTATTAAAGTACTTGTCTTTGTCACTCTGGTAGAAAGTTCTTTTCCACACAATATCGCCTACACTAAATTCCGCAGGTCTACGGCGTAAATTATAGGTTCGGCAGTTCCTGCTATGCGCTTGAAGAAGTAAGGCTTGCACTTTGTCGAAAATAGAAGACAAGGTACCTAGATTTTCCGCATAGGCATCTCGAGGTTGGTAGATAATCTCGTTAGATAGTTCTGTATCTATATAGTGCGATCCACACGTCACCAACTCACGACCGTACACAAGAAATGAAGGAGTGTAGATAGTTACTTCATTTACTGAGCTGTTAATAGCGAACTGAACTTTAGGTATTAATGAGTCCCAGATACGTTGATCGTGTTCAATGAAGGTTGATAGGGCGGTAATAATAGTTTTATTGTAGCGTTCGACAGTATTTACGTGAGGTGAATATTTAGGTGTGAAATGCAGATTAGGTATCTTATATTTTTGGAGCATTTGTTTGAGTGTGGAACTAATGAATTGTTTACCATTGTCCATGATAATAGTGGAAGGAACACCATGTATTAGAATAACATTTTCTTCTAGTATTCTAGTGATTATTTCCGCGGTAGCGCGTTTAATGGGGAATAATAAGCAGTATTTACTGAAACAGCAAGTTACAACCTGTATGTAGGAGTTTTGTTTTCTAGAAACCGGCAAGGGTCCAACAAGATCTATACTAATAACCTGGAAGGGTCTAGAGCATTGTTTAGGTCTACCCATTTCACCTAGGGGGGAATGATTTTGATGTTTGTGTGCGATACAGATATCACAAGAGGACACGGCCTTAACGACATCAGAGTGCATACCTGGCCAAAAGTATTTTAGTGAAATCCGTTTATAGGTTTTGAAAATCCCAAAATGACCAGCAGTGGGTTCTGAGTGGTTTTGTAAAATAATAGATAGCCTATCCTCAGCAGGAATGACTAGTTTCCACTCAAACTCTTTTATAAGGGTACATTTGCTCTTCATTAGTCGAAATAGTTTGCCATTGTTCACTTGGTAGTTAGGAATGATGTAGGTGAATTTTGACAGCCATTGTAGATGTTAAGATACCAGGGATCTTTGATCTGTGAGATATCAGAAACAGAGTCAGTATTAATAGCAGAGATAGGAATAATTCGAGACAACGCATCGGGAATAATATTTTCAGAACCGCGACGGTGTTTGATCTCAAAATTAAACGCAGAGAGACGCACACCCCAGCGAGCTAAACGTCCTGTAGGGTTATTGAGATTTAAGAACCATTTAAGTGCAGAATGGTCAGTGTAGACTGTGAATTTTTGACCATTATCTATATAACATCTCCAGTGTTCTAAAGCCATAACGACAGCAAGGGCTTCCCGCTCAGTTATACTATAGTTTCTCTCTTGTTTAGATAATGACTTGCTCATGTATGCAATAGGATGTTCGACACCATCGATAGTTTGGGAGAGCAAGGCACCTACTCCGTAGTCACTAGCATCAGTATGGATCTCAAACGGTAAGTCAAAATTAGGGCACGACAGTATTGGTGCAGATATAAGACACTCTTTTAGTTTTGAGAAGGAATCTTCAGCCTCTTTAGTCCAAATAAATTCATTTTTCTTATACTTTTTACTGTTAGAAGTTAGTTTATTTAGAGGTGCAGCTATATTGCTAAAGTTTGGCACAAATCTACGATACCAAGATGCAGTTCCGAGAAATCTCCTAACTTCCTTTTTATTTTTAGGGCTTGGAAAGTTAAGGATAGCTTCAACTTTACCAGGGTCAACGTGCAATCCTTTCGAATTTACTACGTAGCCAAGGTATTTTAGCTCCTCGCGGAAGAAAACTGACTTAGACAGATTAATAGTTAGGTTAGCCGTTTTTAGTTTATTGTAGACTTTTAGTAGCAGAGCTATGTGAGACTCAAAATCCTCAGAGACAATAACGATATCGTCCAGGAAAACGAATACTGAGTTTTCGAATTCAGGACCGTAGAATAGCTGATCGACTAAACGTTGTTGTGTAGCAGGCGCGTTAGTTAATCCGAAGGGCATAGTAACAAATCTGTAGGTACCGCGGCCTGGTATATAAAACGCAGTCTTATCTCTGTCAGATTCAGAAATGCAGACCTGCCAGAAAGCTTTAGATAAGTCAATACTACTTAGAAATTTAGCATTCTTTAGGTTGTCTAGTATGTCAGATATGTAGGGTAGCTTATACGCATCTTTTTTTGTTACGGAATTAAGTTTGCGGCTGTCCAAGCAGAACCTAAGCTTGCCGTCTTTTTTAGGTGTAAGTAAAACTGGAGAAGACCAAGGACTCTCACAAGGTTCGACGACTCCCAGACTTAGCATTTTGTCTAACTCCTCTTGTAGAATGCGTAGTTTTTCAGGGGACTGACGGTAGTAACGTTGTCTAATAGGAAGAGAATCACTAGTGTCAATATGGTGGGTTATTAGGTGAGTTCTACCTAAACCACATTTTTCGAATGAAATACCTTTGAACTGTTCAATGATGTTGTCGGCAGTGACACGTTGAACTTCAGAAAGCTCTTCGTAGGAACGTAAGACGTTAGCCGATTCATTTATAGAGCAAATTGTAGTCTCTGCTGAGTTAGATAGTGAAATTGAATTGTAGAATTTAGGAAATAATTGAAATTTTGTCCAAAAGTCAATACCCAGTATTAGTTGTGTTTTTATAGTAGATATGACGTAAGCTTTTAGTACGTGAAACTGATTCTCAAAAGAAATAGGCAAGTTAATGTAACCTAAGGCATTTAATTTTTGCCCACCGACGGCAATAAAAAGCTGAGAATCGTCACAAGGTAGCAAGGTAAGTCCTATAGATACTAAGTACTCATACAAGTCATTTCCTAGTACTGTTATAGCAGAACCAGAGTCCAGTAAGCCACAGAGTGATGTGTCGCCTACTTTTATAGTTGCGTAAGGACGTATATCATCTACAGGTTTTTTAGTATCGATTGTTGCAATGCGATAGCTAGAGAAGAAAACTTTGATAGTTGACAGCCAGTTTTTCCATTCGTTTTCGTTAAACGAATTAGAGGAATTATTTTTAGTGTTCGCATCACAACAATCGTCGCTAGTTAGTTTTTTTGGCTGCGGATTACAGTTAAGACACCGGGGGTAAGTAACATCTTTAGTACCGCACTTAAAACATATAGGGAAACGTTCCTCTTTACACGCTCTTAGCGAGTGATCGTTAGTACGACAGCGCGGGCAGGCCAGATGTGAGCTGCGTGTACGCGACGCACTGGTGTAGGTAGGTTCAATAGCTGCTACCTGCGCTTGCGCGGAAGACGGTCCGGCGTTCGAGTTCCGATCGCGGTAAGTAGCATGAAAATTTTTGTTAGAAGTTGAGCTTGATTTATTTAGGTTCGAGCTAGGGTATGTATGTTTTTTGTAATTATTAGAATAGTAGTTTGTTTTATTATAGTAATTAGTTTTCTCGTAGTTCTGAGTTTTATTGTAGTAATTAGGTTTGTAGCTTACTACAGGTTCACGCACATAAGCAAGCTCAGGTGCTAAGGTAGGTATGTGATGTTACTTTAGGAGGCTCATGAAATTGTGAAGTTAGACATTGAACTTTCTCGTAGTTGCGACATAACGTACGCAAGGTGTCGATAGAATCAATTTCAGTAGAATTTGAAGCCAAGACATTCGCATAGCAAGGGCGAATATTATGCATTAAATAAAATATCTAGTTTTTCTAGTTCAGATATAGGTTTTGTTAGTCTAGAAAATAACTCAGACATTGTAGCAATGTAAATTACTATATTTTCAGAATCACCTTGCGTTCGATTACGTATCTCTGACATTAGTCGGTAGTCGTGATCGTAATGAGTAAAATCTGCAATTAACAGCCTAATTAGTTCATCCCACGTTTTTACAGAATCTCGTAGACTTCTAAACCAGATCAACGCTTTGCCCGTAAATATTTGTGACGCGTAATTAAGTAATTTATTAGTAGGTATGTTCTTAGCCAAGCTAAACTCATTCATCTCTCTGACAAAAGAATGCACACTCGTGTCGCCATTATATTTTAGTTTCTGTAGATCGCGAATGTGTGAGTGTTCGCACTGTATATACGCAGAAGGCATTGATGAGGACGCGCCATCGAGTGTTAATGACTGGGCTCCGTTAGAAGCGCTGGATGCGGTAGTTTGAGCCGAGCCGTTACTCTTATGAAGTTTAGTTAGGGAGTTATATATAGTATTAAACTCTTTTATAGTAGTTTTAACCTTTTCAGATACGGCAGGTTCTGAGCTGGGGTTAGAATCAATTCTTCGCAAGCGATGGTACAAATGATTAGCCAGGGCACTAGTACGTAGGTACGAATTAAAATCATATTTCTCTTTCAGAATTTTAACGCGTGAAATTAGTTATTTTAAAGAGATTTCTGCACCAGATAGGTCTTCGCTTACTAGAATGCCAGATTCGTAAATATCATCAGCTTGTATTGAGGACGCAAGCTTATTTATTTGTTTTCGTAGCTCCAGGACAGTTGTACCCGGCTGATCGCCCCTGATTAGCACTTCATATGTTAGTTCAAGTTTATTTAGAAGAAAGTATTTGATTGGATAAGTTCCCATTTTAGTTCTTAGACACTTTTCCTAGTAGTTAAAAATGCAACTTAGCGTTAAAAATCAACAAATCTTATTAGTATATACACACAAGCAAAATCGATTAAAAAAATGCAAGTTATTTGAGATTGTAACAACAGTATAGTGGCAAATAACTGCAGTTATGTGATTATAAATATAGCTATAATTCAACAACGCAAATGTAAAAGAAATGCAGTGCTATTTAGTTTTAAACAGTGCTAGTGCTATTTTATCTTAGTATTGGTTCAAGGTAAGTAATGCTGTTCTTTACAATTTTAATTATATACTACTTTACGATTTGGTGAGTTATGCAAGGAATATTCAATGTAGGTAGGAATAAATCAATAGTAGGCAAAAATATATAGATGCAAAATCACTAATCTGCGAACTATTACGTATTTCAATAAGTGCAAAGGTAAAATTTTACTTAAGTAGGGTAGATATTAGGTACCTAAATTAATTACTTGTAAGTTAACAAAATTAGGTATGTTAATTATATTGAGGGTATACTTAAAAAATATGTTCTTGTTTTATATAAGTGGCGATTTTATACTTAATACGTAACAGTTAACAAGAAATTACACACATAATTAGCAGATCTATGTATAGTTCGATGGTTAGAGATTAGGAAATTAAGTACGTACCAGTTCGCAGATGTTGTAGGTAGTCACCGTTTCGCTCACAATAAATCGAGACTGCTTTTTCAGAGCTATTTTTAGAGAAAGACCTAGACGTTCATTGGTTGGTGAAATAGACACGTTAATTTAGAATTTTGGGCGCCACTGCGGCGTTTAGGGGTCCGCAGATAGAATTAGTGTGGGTTCGAAATAAAAGTAGGTTTAAGATAGGTACTACTTTATTTCCGGCCTTAATTTTCACCAACCGCAGGTACGTCTGAGAGTTTATTACAATTTATAGGGTCACTGGCCTGAATGTCCGATGGTGACGTAGGTGGCACTCCGCTCAGGATAGGCTGAGGTTGTCGGTCATCTTTTGGCAGGATCCGATGTAGAAAAAAGTGATGAGGCCCTGGACGTCCAGTCAGTTCTCAGTGATTCCCAAAGGGTAGAAAGAAATCCTGGAATGACCGTATTTAAGCCTGAGTAAGGTGTGCGGTAGGAGTGCCATGTGCTATTTCTTTTAAGCCTAGCGACCCAAAACAAATAGCTCTGGCAAGCGCAATAGAACAGCTTTAGTATATAGATTTAAGTAGAATTAAATTAGGAACTTACCCAAGAGGGATTTACTCGTATATAGTAGTTCACTACACTAGGTAGGTAGGTTAAAATAAGTTTTTTTTTAAATGTTAGATGTGTGCTAATCAGAGCGCTGATTCGTAGTGACGGACGTATTGACCCCACCCTCGGTAGCTCGTCTAGAAAGTAGTTTTAGGGTTCGCGGGCGGTGGTTCGTGCACCGAACGTCATTAAATTAGAACGTAGAGGTTCTGTAGTATTTATTTAGTTATTTTATTAAGTGCCTAGTATTATATTTTATTATTTTAACGTATTGATTTATATTATTTATATTACTATTTTTAGTTTTATGTTGTTTAGTTTACCTTTTAATTTATTTTATAGGTAACGTTCTGATACAACGTTACAATACTGTTAATTATTTATTTAATTTCACTTTTGGCGATTGATTTAATTAAATGTTTATATGCCTATCTGAACTATTGCTTTTTTACCCGACTACGATAAAAAGAGGGTTATGTTTTTTTATATCAACAGTGTGTAGCATTTTTTTAAAAATTGGACTACTCAATGTAACCGTCATTGAACGAAATCACGATGAATTTATTAGGGCCTTACTGCACGAGTCGTTATACATCTTAACAATTAATGAGACATGGCTGGTTTCTGGCCAGGATGCCAGGGCTCCAGTTGTTCCAGGATACAAACTCATGCACAACCCTAGGTCCCACGGGCTGCGCCGGTCTGGTGGAGGTGTCGGCTTTTATATCAAACGCGGTACGACTGTACGCACCTGCGTACCGTCACCTGGTGGGCACCTCCCATACCCAGACTCACATGTGACGGTCGAGCAAATGTGGCTATGTACTCCCATCGAATGGTACCGTCTAATAATAGGCACTGCTTATCGTCCACCGTGGGTGAATGTTGACAATTTTCTGGATGCATTAACTGACCGTCATGTCATTCTCAAATTTTGATTACGTAATATCATAAGGTGATTTTAATACAAATTTAGACGAAGACAGTTCATATAAAATTAAACTACAAAATTTCTTACAGTACTTAAACTTGCTTAACTATTTTAGTGAACCTACACATTTCACAGTTAATAATGCTACCGTTTTAGACTTTCTATGTACCAATGCACCTATCACTAAAATTATAGTTGTTCACTATCCAGAATTAGGAGGCCACGCGATGGTGTGGAAAATTTAAACTTGAATACAGAAAATCTAAACCGCTTCCCCACTGCATTACATGCCTCCCATTGAAAAGTATCAACGTCGATCTTCTGTAAAATGATGTAAAAGCTATTGATTGGAGCGCTATTTCATACAGCGTTGACGATATGGTGGATATATTCAACCGAAATTTGTTATATTTATTCGATGTTCATGCACCTATGACTAGCATAGTGATCACAACCCTACCGCCACCGTGGGTCACTAGTAATATTCTGTATATGAAGAATCTCTCTGATGCGGGACACAATAAGTATCGAAGCAGTAAAACTGAAGCACACAAATGAGAATACAAGAACGTAAAGCGCGCGGTAAACGTATGTATGTTTAGTGAAAAGAAAGCCTACTTTGCTGACAATATTAACAAAATATGTATACGCAATCCTAAATTTTATTGGTCAATCTTAAGAGCCCGCTGGAGTTCATAAATCACATACAAACGTAGTATTTGATTCATTTGTTAACAAAAGAATCGATTTTGAAATTATATTACATCGATAATCGGATGACGTACATTTGTGTCGGTATCGCATTACTTTTTTTTTGGAAAACGAAACAGGAATCCATTTTATTCCAATAAACTTGTTTTCCGTCTTTTACCTTAAAAAAAAGTTTATTGATTAATAATGGATTCCTGTTTCGTTTTTAAAAAAAGTAATGCGGTACAGCCACAGATATACGTCACCCGATTATAGATATAAAATTATTTCAAAATCGATTCTTTTGTTAACAAATGAATCAAATACTACGTTTGTATGGGATTTTATGAACTCCAGCGGGCTCTTAAAAAAGCTGTGCTTCCTAATAATTATAAAAACCAAAATTTACCCGATCAATTCAACGACCATGACTCTATTAACGACCAATTCCAATTCAATAGGTTTAATGGTACCTTTTCTTTTCATCTAATTCATGTACGATAAGTGGCAAAATGTATTCAGTCTATTATATATAAAGCTCAGGGTATCGATGGCATTGACATTAACATGTTAGTTCTTACTCTACCTCACACGCTTTCTTTAATAATTGACTTCATCAATAAATCTGTTTCCGCCGGTGTGTTCCCATCACAGCGGAAAACTCCGATTGTGAGACCCATTCCGAAAATTACTGAACCATCTGCCATTAAAGACCTACGTCCTATCAGTCTTTTGCCTATTCTTTCAAAGATCTTAGAAACAGTGGTCTACCAAGAAGTCCTCCAGTATTGTAATAAAAATAAAATTTTACCTGAACACCAATCTGACTTTAGAAAGGGTTATAGTACTGCATCAGCTCTGTTAGATGTCGTCGACAACATACTCGCAGCTCAAGACTCCGGACAAGGCGCACTTCTCGCTCTGCTGGACCTATCTCGTGCATTTGACTCTATTAACGTTTCTATGCTTCTTTCTAAACTTTCATATTATGGTTTCGATGTACCCTCAAAATAAATAACTAACTAGCTACCTAACTGGGAGAGGACAACAAGTAGTAATTGATAAGAATGATGATACAAAACTTGGATCTCTCTCCATGCTGTCGAAAGTGGTGTCCCTCTGGGATCGATCCTGGGTCCTTCATTATTTATTTTATACAGCACTATTTTATACACAGCAAAGTGTATTATACATCATTGCAATTTTTTTTTAATTCACAATTGGTAAACCCTTAACAACATCTCACCTGGTGGTAAGTGACGATGTTGCCGAAGATGGAAGCGGGCTTACCAATATTCCCCAAAGCAATGGAGAACTGGCAATCTTATCTTCATGCCGGAACACACCAATGATATCAACATTGATATTTGGCGGCAAAACTTAGATAAGATGGTGGTAGCTAGACAGGCGGGCTTAGAAAATGCCCTTCTACCAACTAAACCGAGTCTTACAATTGACCCCGCCGGGAATCGAACCCGCGACCTCCTGTGTAAAGCCAGTGAACTTTGTTGCTCGGCTACGGAGGCGGTTAAAAAAGTTTATATGCAGATGATTTAAAAATGTATGTTTTATGTGACCCTAGAGACAATCTCACTTCAATTCAGTTAATTAATGACGATTTGAAATAGATTCAGGTAAATATCATAAAATCCCAGAACCCTCGCATTATGATCGCTGGTGCGCGTATACCTCAAGTGGAAGTGGCACGAAATCTTGGCTTGGTTATGGACAGCCGGCTGGGGTTCGAAAATCATGTCACTGAGCTCCTCCGAAGTTGTCTGTATCGTCTTAGGGTGCTATACAAAAATAGGCCCTTCATAAGCACTGATCTCCGTATTGCATTAGTTGAAAGTCTTGTTCTATCCAAATTATAATATGGCTTACGGTTTACGGTCCTTGTTTACTTAAACGGTCACTCCTTCAAGTACAACGTGTACTAAAGGCCTGTGCACGTTTTTGTTTTGCTATCCCATTTAGGACTCACGGGACACCATATTTATATCCAATATTCCAAAAATGGAGGGACGGTGAAAACTTTATTATTCATCTTTACTGCTTGACATCAAACTAAAAACCTATTTATTTGTTAAGTCAACTTACTTGGCGTTACTTCAACCGTCATTATTCACCTAGAATGATTTCTTGACAAATTGCCAGACCCCAACACATTTAGGGTAGTTTTAGGTATTCAGCGTGCAAATGTTGGAATGATCTTCCTCCACCTATATTTAACCTCACATCTAAATTTGGTTTTAAACTCAAGTATCAAGAGTTTTTTCTAACCAAGCAAAAATCCCTTGGACTAGGTTCCATACCTAGTCGACCTCCGCCCTGACTGATTATCGGCAACATGATTTTTTTCATATTAAAATAAGTAAATAATTCTTATTAGTTTTTTATTTATAAGTTGATATTTTTTTGGCAATTATTGTTATCTGTAACTTCTTGATTATTACGTTATTTTCTTTTCTTAATTTTTTTACGTTTTTTTAATTATTTTGCGCACGCAACGATTCGTCTTGGCACCGGCAGAATAACAGCGCAGTAGGCAGGTCTCCCTGCTCGCAGCATTATGCTGAGTCGGGGCCGGTTCGGCAAATTGCACATAGCATCTTTGCAATCGTATCGTACTCATATTTTTCTAGTTTTTCTTTGTATTATTTGTACTTTTTTTTGTTATTTTTATGTTGTCTGTGTGTATTTTTGTCGAATAAATGTTATCTTATTTTATAATAAAAAAATCCCAATAAGTTACTGATTGCATAGCAAAATACTTACCTCAAAATTTAAATTAGCAACAATTTAGGTTCGTGGCGCACTGCTATTTACCAACAAGTATAGCGTTTATCTGGTTTAAGCAAAACTGTTTCATTATTTCGTGAGACAGATCCGCCACCCTTGGCGGTATAATCAATCAAACCTAACCGAACCTATTATAATTCGCTTCGCTCGCTCAACTCTAGTCTAGTTAAGAAGGATAGATAATTTGATGTGCAAACAGTATTTCTGATATGGTTGTCGTAAATAAATGATGAAAATAAATTGATAGGTGATTAGTTGTTTCATGAGCAACTAAAAATATTCCGTAAACAATTAAGAAAACGGAATGCATTTTTCGCGTTTTTGACTTTGTTTTTTTAATACAGCCAGTTAAGCGGGCCATTCACATTACGATTGTCGCACGAACCGAGACTCGAGAGGGACACAACTATAGGTTTGATAAGAATGTTGCATGTACATCCCTGTCTTACGTAAACCTGTATTCCTCTTGATCGTAACGTGAATGGCCACTTGTTCATACAATGTTCGTGATCGATCTCTTTGGTAATTGGAATATATATATGGAACCCATAGTCAAATCGCTAAAAAAAATGTGGCTCTCCCATACCACAGTATATATATTAGTACTAACGTATATATAAATATAAATAACCCATACTAACTCGATCAGCTGATCAGCCAACTTAGTATGGGAAGATCAATTTTTTTTTGAGATTTGACTATGGGTTTCATGGGGACAGTTGTTCAGTTTCATGAGTAGAAGCACCAGTTAAAATAGTTTCTGCTAATTTTTTACAACTTATATAGATTTTTTTATATTAATTTTATTTAAATTTTTCATCCAGTCAACAATTTCATAGGTAATAACTTAATACTAATGCACCTAATACTATTTTTCATCATCTTCAACATATCAGCTGGACAAAGGCTTCCCGAAGGATTTTCACACAGGGTTAAAAAGGGAGGAGGGAAATCAAATGTCTGTGGATTTTCAAACGACCGGTCCTACTCTGTCCGCATCCGGCAGCTCCACTCGACTTTCACCAGAGCGTCCGTACATCGGGTGCCTACCTACGCTACGTTTTCTGGTGTGCGGCCGCCACTCTAGAACTTTACTGCCCAAACGGCAATCTGTTCTACAAGCTATATGCTTCGCCAAATGCCATTTAAGTTTACCTTGGTGCTCCAACGCATCTCCTCAATTCTGATTTGATCACTTTTATCTGTAAACAAACATAATGTTGGGTGCCGGCAGGGCCGAACCCGGTGTCGAACGTGGCGGCGCTGGTGGACACGCGCAACATGACGCTGGAGTGGCCGCGCCCGGCCGGCCGCGTCGAGTGGTACTCGCTGCGCTGGGCGGCCGCCGACCCCGAGGACGCCGCCGCCGCCGCGCCCGCAGAGCGCAACCTCACTGCCGCGGCGGGCGGCGCGGGGGGGCGCACGGTGCGCGCGCTGCTGGACGCGCTGGAGCCGGGCCGCGGGTACACGGTGGCCATCGCCGCGCACTCCTACAACCTCACCTCCGACGTGTTCACCATGGACACCCGCACCAGTCAGTACTGCATCGTTAACTTTGTCTCGGTAACTGTTTCACGGAGCGGCGCGCCGGCGGCACCGCACGCACATCAGTGGACCAGTTTTTAGAATATCGTACCTCAAAAGAAAAAAAGGAACCCTTTCACTTGATTATCCGTCCTGTCTATCAAGTCAAATAGTTTATTGATAGATTGTTTAAAAACAGTTTATAACACAACATATGAGAAAAAAGGTACAAATATTGTGGAAGTTGTACATGTAGGCGGTCTTATCGCTGTGAATACTTGTAAGCTGTAAAAAACAAATTTTATTCAACCATTTCTGCAGCATATTTTATTATTATTATTTTATTTTATTTTGGAGCTTACAGCAAAATTTTACAATTTGGAACTAAATATGCATGGCGATGCTAATAACAAGATTCCACCTATATGCAACATAAATAGAAAACGACTTAATATTTATAAAAAAAGTTCCAACTTAGTTTTTTTTTGACACTAGAAAATAAATATGTCGAAGGAAGTGAGTGGTTAGGTTATGGTTGGCCTCGTGGTTCACGTCCTTAACTATTTCGGTATTGGGCGTCGAAATAACAATGCAGCTATATCACAGAGGTCCTTCTTCAATAGTCTTGATCATTTGGTAATCGAAATTGTACAGGATGCCTTGGATAACAATGGATGCAAACGCGGTGATCACAGCGATGGCGTGACACGTCCGTTTTGCTCACAGATCACCACTACTTGTGTTCTGCTCGACGCTCCGTCAAAAAGTGTCTGCTCCGAGACTGACGTCCAGCTAATGTGGCTTCTCCACAGATCTAATAAATTCTCAACTCAGTGTGGCAGCACAAACAGCCTTCCGTTAATACATCATCTTTGCTACCACAAACGATCGTCTCACGAGTACAAGCGATCGTCACGCCACCACCGGTTTCACCCAGGTACTAATACCTGACGTTTGATCCAAACAAAGTGTAACTATGTAAACTTATCTCGAGCTGGTATTGGTCGCGTTTTCAATGACACTCCGACACGGCCATCCTGCGAGTCACACGTCCTCGGGTGACTAACCTGAAAAAGAAAAGGGTAACCAGTAGATTCCATTTCGTTCGGCCAATCCTGACCTTCATTAGGAAGGTCCACAGCTCAAGGAATAAAAGCAACACTAATAATGTGAAGCTTTAATTCAAGACTACAATCATGGTAATGACATATTTTAACAGTCTCAAAAAACCAAAATAATTTCACTCTCGTAAACTAAATAAACCTCAGCATTAGCATCGTAACTCAAACAATCTCAAATCAGTTTAGGTCTCCAAGGTAAATCACAGCTGCAAGGCTTGAAACCTTACAACCATTTACAACTTTTAGGGGCACATAGAACGGAACATAATCATCATCGCAAATCACAAGCGACGGAACACCGGAACTAAACATCACCACATCCGGGTGGCGGGACACCACAAAGAATCATCATCACTAACGCCAAGAGACGGAATACCAATCAGTCATCATCACCAGTCCAGGTGACGGAACACCATCACCACCAATCTAGGCAGTGGAACACCATCATCACCAGTCCAGGCAATGGAACACCATCATCACCAATACAGGCAATGGAACACCATCATCACCAATACAGGCGACGGAATACCATCATCACCAATCTAGGCAATGGAACACCATCATCACCAATACAGGCAATGGAACACCATCATCACCAATACAGGCGACGGAATACCATCAACAGTTTTAGCCGGCAAACGGGATACTTCTTTTTTACAAAAACACGAATGTACCTGCTACACATCATGACAGAACGAGTCTGACAAAACAAGCAGCAGCCAATTCATGCAAACATATAGCGCCATTCAGCACTCTTCATTTACCGCTGAAACATGTTGGAATACTTCAGTACTACACACAAAAATAAACGATAAAGAAAAAATTACAACTGTACACAATTGATTGAGTTACGATCTGTCAATACAATTAACATTGAAAGGTAGACGCCTCTGCACCAGATTCATCGTCAACATCCGGAGGCAAATAACCTTTGGACATACTACGTAAACGGTCATGGGCATACTTGTAACTTCGTCTCAAATTCAAAGCTTGTAATTTGTATCTGTCACCTTCTAAGACCTCTACGACCCTGAACGGCCCTCGGTATTTGGGATCTAACTTGGTTTGGTTACGCTCCTTATTTTGTATCACCACAACAGTCACCCATCTTGGCAACTCTGGGCCACCTCCATCCGGTGCCCAAACAAACAACAGTCACCCAACCTGGCGACTCTCAGACACCTCCATCCGGTGCCCGCCCAAACACACAGTCACTCGACCTGGCGACTCTCAGACAACCTCTCAGGTGTCCGCCCAAAAACACAGTCACCCTACCTGGCGACTCTTGGACCACCTCCCTCCGGTGTCCAACCACACTATCGCTTCCATGCGGCGATCTCAAACATCACCTCTTTCTGGTCATTGCCAACATCACCTCCCCGGTGATACGCCTGCGAGCCAAACGCACGCCACACACAGTTGTGGCCGCACAGCAACGAGAAAATAACTCGGTGTTTTACGCCTACGTCTACGAATGGCTGAGGCTATTGGCATCCAGTTGCGAAAAAATGTTTACGTCTAAGGTTCAAAATACAAACTAGTGAACGTTAAAATCACGGTCAAGTACAAAAGTCCTTACTCTGCACTAGTAGATGGTCGAGGTTCAGTCTCTCCATCATAAATTCTGTCCAAGTCAAATATACTGTCACTATCGGGCATTTAACGTAGTCTGTCCTCAATAACTGACGGTATTTGATATCTAAAGTGGTAGGTAACGCTTCTCCATTTGTAACAACACAAAGTTAGGTAACTTGTGAAACTAAGCTTTTGTCTAGAAATCAGCCAGTGGCGCTGCCTCAGAGCAATACACCACCCCATCTCTTCCCAAGGGTTTCACAAGAAGTGACTAAGGGACTAAAAATTTGAGGACAAGCAACATCGTCCTTCACGCTCATACTGTACCGCCAAACAGCCCGCCAAGCGTAGCGTTTTTTTTTTGTTTTTTTTTTGTTTTTTTTTTACAATTGGTGAAACCGCTCCAACATGGGGGAGGCCCATGTCTATTATCACATCAGCAGCAAGCTGATTAACAACTCCTGTAATAGGATGCGTTACTCTCCGTATTATCACTAGTATGTTGTCGTGCTTCACTTAGATAAAATTACAGCCTGTGTGTGTAATCGACAAACATGACATTTAGAGGTTAGGCTACTTTACTCGTACCTAGAAGCAACTCCAGGAGGCTGTACTTCGTAACTCGGTTAACCCAACAGTTTGGTTGCTGCCAAATGATCATCATGGAAGGACTTGTAACATTGAAATCTCATTACTATACTCGAAGGAAGTGAGCATATTTTAAAGGACACTTAACTAAGAGTACCAACGTTTAAACGTGCTAAGATTCACCTGACCGTTGCCACGCGCCTAAAGCGTTTATGAACGTAAGTTCAAATACAAGGGGGCATTACGTAGATAGAATGACACGTGGACGTATTTGAACAGAGGTTACAAAATCAGTCATTTCGATTTAATAGGTAAAGAATGCACCTGATGTAACCACTAGCTATGCCTGACGTGGTTAAATAGTGACCACCTTGAAGTCAATCGATGTTCCAAGCTATCAGAGGAAGCAATTTCCGTTCAGGCATGTTGTTATCATTTTTTTTTCACGGTTATCAACACTTGCGTTCTATGCTATCCTTTTTCTTTACCAGCATGATAAGGCCGTCAAAAAGGGAAAGCTTCGGGGCTTATGACATTCGCAGCCTCCAGCCCATGAATCCTGTATCATCATCACATCAGCCGCAAGACGTTCATCACTGCACTCCGCATACTACCCTGTTATTATATTTTTTTTTTTTTTTTTTACAATTGGTAAACAAAATATTTTATTGGGGTCCCCGAAATTAATCTACCTTCATAGGGTCTACACGATAGCGGGGCATTAAGGATGCCCTCGACAAATTTATCACGAAAGCTATTAAAAATAGGCAACAACTTTGGCCTATGCTCAATGAGAATATCAGTCCCAATACTACGAAAGCTAATAAAGGTTTTTTTTTTTTTTACTCCATGTAAAAATGACAGTCTCAATATTATAAAAGCTTAAAGGGGTTTCAATACTTTCAATCTTGGTTTAGGTTTGTATAACCGAAACTAGTTAACTAAATGAATCATCATATTTACAATGAGTCCTCTTTTTAAATCTTCCGTTCAATCACGACGTTGTGTCACAAGTAAAAATCCGAAAGCATGTGAAAGAGTATTTTCCACAAGGCAGCAATTTAGCTGCTAATGCAATCACTACTAGAAGGGTAAGGGACTAACTACTCTATTCGCATCCTTACCGACAGTCAAGCTGTTTTGTTATTGACAGACTCGTTTAAGAATACCGTCAATCCTAGATTTAAAATATCTGAACCGATCATAATATTGTTGGCACGTATTGTTGTACGTAGGTTGGCACGTAGGTACTCGTCTGGCATAACTAAAAAAATAAAAATTCTGAATGATTCCCGTCAATACTACCCTCACTCAATATTTGTTCTGTACAGTAAACGTGAGCGTTGCCTATAAAAGTCAATCATGCGTTTGCACTGAACACACTCCCGAAAGAAAGAAGATTTTCGTAGCTCCGCGTATACCACGAACTTCGCAGACGCCGCTCGAGTGCCTCTCTGCCGCTGCTAGCGCAGCCCACGCTGTCACCTCATTCCAACGGTCGTTCCGTAAGGGAGATGTCGACAGTTGAGCGCCGTGCACGTGGATTAGCTTCCGGTATATTCCAGTTGAATGCTGGCAATATGATTGCAGCAGATGTAGTCGATGGTGCTTGCATAACCTCAATCAATCGCAGCATGTAGTTCTGTAGCACGAAGAATTGTTGCCAGTGAGTTTTTATTTCGCTGCTCCATCATCAATTTTCACATTTTCCCGTCGTTGTCCACTTGTTGCGAGCGCAGGGAACTATCCAACTTCTGATGTCGAAGGAAGTGAGTGGTTAGGTTATGGTTGGCCTCGTGGTTCACGTCCTTAACTATTTCGGTATTGGGCGTCGAAATAACAATGCAGCTATATCACAGAGGTCCTTCTTCAATAGTCTTGATCATTTGGTAATCGAAATTGTACAGGATGCCTTGGATAACAATGGATGCAAACGCGGTGATCACAGCGATGGCGTGACACGTCCGTTTTGCTCACAGATCACCACTACTTGTGTTCTGCTCGACGCTCCGTCAAAAAGTGTCTGCTCCGAGACTGACGTCCAGCTAATGTGGCTTCTCCACAGATCTAATAAATTCTCAACTCAGTGTGGCAGCACAAACAGCCTTCCGTTAATACATCATCTTTGCTACCACAAACGATCGTCTCACGAGTACAAGCGATCGTCACGCCACCACCGGTTTCACCCAGGTACTAATACCTGACGTTTGATCCAAACAAAGTGTAACTATGTAAACTTATCTCGAGCTGGTATTGGTCGCGTTTTCAATGACACTCCGACAAATATAAAACGTATAGCAGGCCCCCGTCACTCGGTCGAGCGGGCGAGATAAGTGCGTACATATTGGCGCGGCCTACAGGCTGCGCTGGTCAGTCGATTGTCAACTCGTGCAGAATACGGAGCGATTTTTGTGTTTTCAACTGGTGGCATACCACGGCCTACAATGCGTCTCGTACCTTGTCGATTGTCGTTAACATCAACCTACTGGTTAACTGTCACCTACCGACCGACCGTGAGTGACGTGCATCGATGCACGGGAGAACATTTTAAAGACAAAATTAAGCTTGTACTTCATTTCAATTTTTTTACTCGTTGAAGTTTAAAGGTGTGGTGGTGGGTGGGTCAGTGCGCGAGTCGCAGGCGCAGGGAGCCGCCCCCGCGCGCGCGCTGCGCACTCACCGTCGGCTCCCGTGATCCCGAGCTGAGCGCGCATTCCGATCGATCTGTTGCTCGATTGTTAACAATGTGTTTGTGTGCAGGACCCCTCATCACATCGGAGATGACGATTGTGAACGAGTCTGGCGACTACGAGAACGACACCGAGCCTAGCATACTGGTGAGTGGTTAGTGGTGAGTGGTGAGTGGTGAGCCGCGACCACATTTACGAGTTTAAACATCATGACGAAACTTTTGCCAGCGGCTTCGCTCGCGTGAACTTAGTTTCTATAACTGCCTTCGAAGGTGCGCAGTGCGTGAGCCTCAAGCGGCTGGCGAGCGGGGACAAAAGTAGCCTATATGTTAATCGAGGTTATAATCTGTCTACCTACCAAATTTCACCCAGATCCGTTTATCTGTTGTAGCGTGAAAGAGTAACAAACATATAATTCTATGTTAAAAATTCGGTGTGGTTTTTAACATAGAACACCGGTTTTAACACCGAATTTTTAACATAGAATTATATCATAACATCTTTTCAACAAAGTAATGTTACTTATAAAAAAAAATTACCAATACGACACAGGGGCACAGGATAAACCCAAGAACTTAATATCATTTAGAGATTCCATCAATTATTTTCTACTAATGGAACTCATACGCATGGCGCGCCATTTTCATTTATTTTATACCATTACAACAATGTTTTGACTGCAACTGTTGCCTGTCTGTGACAGCGCCCGCTCTATTGCATGCGCGTGCGCGGTGTTGTACTGGGTTTTGACTTCATTACTCTTTTGACTTTGATTTTTTATTGAGTAGGTTCAATCGCCACGTATGAGATTAGACACTGTAAATACACTGGCGATGTAAGCTAGGCGAGAGCGCAGTGCGTTACCGCGTCCTCGCCGTGCTCTCTCCTCGCGAGACAGTGCGCGATACATGTTCCGCGGCGCGTGTCGGCAGGTGGTGTACACGCGCACGCCGGCGAGCGCGTCGCGCTTCGACGCGTACCGGTTCCGGCTGGAGGCGGCGGACGAGGAGCCGCGCAGCGAGATGCGCGCCGCCGCCGCCGCGCCGCAGCACGTCGCCTTCCGCCGCCTGCAGCCCGGCCGCCTCTACAACCTCACCATGTGGACCGTCAGCCGCAACGTGTCCTCGCACCCCGTGCAGCGCCAGACGCGCCTCTGTCAGTATACACACTCTCCACCACTGTAGCGGCGCGGCACCGCGGCACCGCTTTCTTCTTTCTCTTCTCTTCTTCTTTCTTTCCTGTTACTAGGAGCGCCAGACGCGCCTCTGTCAGTATACACACTCCACCACTGTAGCGGCGCGGCACCGCGGCACCGCTTTCTTCTTTCTCTTCTCTTCTTCTTTCTTTCCTGTTACTAGGAGGGCAGGATGATTATTAAAATGAAATACTACAATTACATTCGCTCATTGCGTATACACCAAAACGCAATCGCGGCAGCGGGTACTTTTGTATCGCAGCACATTAAATTACATACAGTTCTAATTCTTCGTGTTTTGACTTTGAGTAGTAATGTACTACGGACTGGAGAAGATTTCACAAATAGATTTCTGGTAATAAATATTCGTAACAGCTCCAGCTTTTGCCCGCGGCTTCAAGATTTTAAGATGTTTATTCAAGATAGGTGCCAATTACAATCTTTCTGATAGTCATAAAATATTAATTGCATAATTATACATGTCATTTGTAAAAAATAAAGAAAAAACAATTTAACAACGTCAAAATACAATAATTCATATAAAATAAATTATTTCATTAGAACATGAAAACAATATCCCTGAGGTGAGACTCAAACCAAGTAAGTCATTCAAATCAACGGGAGTTGATTATGCGGGTCCCATAAACATCAGATTTTCGCCGGGTAGAGGTGCAAAAACATACAAAGGGTATATATGCTTATTTATCTGTATGGTTACCCGCGCAATACATTTAGAAGCAGTAACTGATTTAACATTTAAAGGCTTTATTGCTGCTTTTCGTCGATTCACATCTAGAAGAGGTCACTGCAAAGATTTGTTTAGTGACAATGGCACTAATTTCGTTGGGGCAGATAGACAGTTGCGAGAGATGTTTGATAGTGCTAAATCAGAACTGCCCAATGAAATCGCCCAAATGCTAACACTGGAGAAAACTTCATGGCACTTTATACCTCCTCAGGCTCCAAACTTCGGTGGTCTGTGGGAAGCAGGTATTCGATGTACTAAAAATCATTTGCGGAAGATTATTGGCAACAGCACGTATGAGGAATTATCAACCGCGCTGACTCAGGTGGAAGCGTGCCTTAATTCTCGTCCTTTGACAGTATTAAGTGATGATCCTAATGACCCGCTCCCATTGACGCCAGGCCATTTTCTAGTTGGTGAACCGTTGATAAACTTAGTTGAACAGGATTATTGTATTAAGAATGTAATTGGGTTAGATAGATGGAAATTAGTTCAAAGAATGGTTAATCAATCTGTCAAGCTGTTGAATGACAGCGGAACTTGCCTTATTTCTGATCCGAGAGCAGTTACCCGTGGAGTTCCTCAAGGATCCATACTTGGCCAACTTCTATTCTCTATCTACAGTGCCGATCTTGTCCGCGTTATAAGTAATTGCAATTATCATTGCTACGCTGATGACGTCCAACTTTATATTTCTGTGGAACCTAACAACGTGTCTTATGCGTTCTCTAAAATGGGTGATGATCTTGATGCAATTGCGAGCTGGTCTAATAAAAACGCTTTGGTACTCAACCCTTCCAAATCAAAATATATGGTTCTTGGATCTCGCAACCAAATTGCCCAAATTCTGAGCTTTAACCCTGTAGTTAGAATATTAGGTCAAAGCATTGAAAGAGTGGAGGAAGCCAAAAATTTGGGTGTTGTCTTTGATGGCGGGCTGCGTTTTGAGAAACATATCACAAATCTGGTCAATAATTGCTTTTACCGTTTAAAAGTGCTGTATAAAGTCAGGAATCTGCTTAGTGAACAAACCCGCATTACCTACATTGTGTGAGGCATTAGTTTTATCCAGGCTTAACTACGGTGACCTTGTTTACGGGCCTCGGCTGTTGCATAGGACACAACGTTTAATACAACGTGCGCAAAACGCATGCTGTAGGTTCTGTTTTAACATACCACCTCGAAGTCATGTCACTCCATTTCTTAATAAAGCTCGTATGTTAAATATGGACTCTCGGAGGCAGCTGCATCTTGCGTGTCTTATGTTTAACGTATTCAACTTCCAAAGTCCCGAATACCTTTTTTCTAAATTAAAATTCTCTTCATTCAAAGATAAATATAATGTTAGATCAACACGCCCTCCCCTCATCTATCACAAACATAAAACTGTAGCATTTAAAGGCAGTTTCCGTTACGCAGCGACTAAATGCTGGAATAATCTACCTCCTCCTTTAAGAGATGACGTCCATTCAAGGATAACTTTTAAAAAACATTTGAAGGTTGTGCTTTTGGAGACGCAGCTAAAGCATATGCGCGACACGTTTAAATAACGGAGCTGTCCTTTTCTTCGTATTGGTATTGATATATATATATATTTTTATTCTATTCGATTTTTACCTGATTTATTTTATTTTTATTTTTAATACGCTCCATTACGTGACTTAACACCTATTATTCTTATAGTCTTATTTTCTCAATCGCAACAATATCAAACATATTTTATTTACTTTTTTATTATTTTGAAATTCACCACAAGGTAGGCAGGAACATGTTTGTTTTTTCCCATGTTTTTTTCTCTTATATTTTTCTTTAGTTGTACTTATTTGATCGTTCTGTTTACGTTATCGAACGTCATTACGGGTGGTGTCTGAAAACCAATGCTTTGCCTCCTTGGCAATGTAACGCATTGAGACATGGCCCATTAGTTTGGGATTGCGGCAGCGCACGCCAATATCTTTATTTTTTGATGTTATTGAGGAGGTATTTGTTTTGTTTTTTTTTCCACTTTGATTTCGTATCAATTCTTTTATTTGTAACTAAATTGTATACCAAATTGTTAATTTGTACTGTAACTGTTTAAAAATGTATTGTGTGTGCTGGGTGAAATCCTAAATAAACGCTTATCTATCTATCTATCTATCTATCTAATGACTTTTGGAAACGTTGGTCAAAAGAATATTTGGTAAATTTAAATCAAAGATATAAATGGAGAACTAAAAAGTGTGAACCGGACATTGGAGATGTGGTAGTTGTTAGAGATTATATTGTACCGCCAGCCAAGTGGGTTTTGGGTAAAATTGCTGATAAACATGTAGGCCCTGATAATATAACGAGAGTTGTAACTATTTATTATATCAGCTCATATACGTCCCCACCGAGGGGCTCGAGCCTACCCTGAATCAGAGCGATTAGGCTTTAGTCGACCACGCGGGCCCAGTGCGGGTTGGTCGACTTCACACACAACCTTCGAGTTTCTTCGCAGGCCTGTGCAGGTTTCCTCACGATGTTTTCCTTCACCGTTAAAGCAATCGGTAATGATATGTACGTAAGTTTTTGAAAAACTCATTGGTGCATTGGCCGTCCAGATTTGAACCCGGTACCTCTGGTTAGATGGACCGAGTCGTTACCGGTTGAGCCACCGACGCGACGCTTCTTTTACACTTCGCAGGCGTGTGCAGGTTTTCCTCACGATGTTTTTCTTCACCGTAAGAGCGTCGGATAAACGTATATTATATGAATGTACGTGGCAGGGTTCGAACCACGACCGGACAGGAGATCACTGACGCTCTCATTATTGTACTAAACGACAGAAACTTACTAAACATGTATAATCCAAAGAAATAAAAACATTTTATTAGCATTGAAATACTTTTTATATTTATTCCCTAGTTCACAAAATATCAAGATGTTATAGAATAAACATTGGTGTCGATTCGGTGTAACACGATTTAACTTATTTGACAGGACTAAACTAAATTTAAGCATTCTATTCTTTGTCTTTTCGATACAGAAAGTAAAAGGCAGAATGCATAAATTTAGTTTAATCCTGTCAAATAAGTTAAGTCGTGTTACACCGAATTGACACCAGTATGTCCATTCTACTCGCATTTTTTTCTTATTTACGTCATCATAGCCTCCCCCCGCTCGCACCGCGCGTGCCCCGCCGTCACAATGTTCATCACATATTTTATTTTATTTATTTTATATTTTGTTTGGAACAGCGTCTCTAGTGCGTAGTATATTATTACTCAAAGTGTTTGATGTGACGTTACTAGGCCATCAACTTACTCGCGCATTCAAATAGGAGTGCCGCGCACAAAGGCCGTCGCCCAACAATCGCGTGATCTTGTAAATTTAGAACATTGCGTTGTGTTGCAGTCCCGAAGCCCATCACGCAGCTGAACGCGACGTCGATCGGCGCGCGAGAGATCTCGCTAGCGTGGGACACGCCCGCCGGGGACTTCACGGACTTCGAGATCCAGTACCTCACGGCGGCCGACCAGCTCGCCAACCTCACCACCGCGCAGCCTCACGCGACCGTCAGCCCGCTGCGGCCCCACACCCTGTACACCTTCACTGTCGAGGTGAGCTCAGTGCCTCACCGGTACCGACCAGCTCCCAACCTCACCACCGCGCAGCCTCACGCGACCGTCAGCCCGCTGCGGCCCCACACCCTGTGCACCTTCACTGTCGAGGTGAGCTCAGTGCCTCACCGGTACCGACCAGCTCGCCAACCTCACCACCGCGCAGCCTCACGCGACCGTCAGCCCGCTGCGGCCCCACACCCTGTACACCTTCACTGTCGAGGTGAGCTCAGTGCCTCACCGGTACCGACCAGCTCCCAACCTCACCACCGCGCAGCCTCACGCGACCGTCAGCCCGCTGCGGCCCCACACCCTGTACACCTTCACTGTCGAGGTGAGCTCAGTGCCTCACCGGTACCGACCAGCTCGCCAACCTCACCACCGCGCAGCCTCACGCGACCGTCAGCCCGCTGCGGCCCCACACCCTGTACACCTTCACTGTCGAGGTGAGCTCAGTGCCTCACCGGTACCGACCAGCTCCCAACCTCACCACCGCGCAGCCTCACGCGACCGTCAGCCCGCTGCGGCCCCACACCCTGTACACCTTCACTGTCGAGGTGAGCTCAGTGCCTCACCGGTACCGACCAGCTCCCAACCTCACCACCGCGCAGCCTCACGCGACCGTCAGCCCGCTGCGGCCCCACACCCTGTACACCTTCACTGTCGAGGTGAGCTCAGTGCCTCACCGGTACCGACCAGCTCCCAACCTCACCACCGCGCAGCCTCACGCGACCGTCAGCCCGCTGCGGCCCCACACCCTGTACACCTTCACTGTCGAGAGCTCAGTGCCTCACCGGTACCGACCAGCTCGCCAACCTCACCACCGCGCAGCCTCACGCGACCGTCAGCCCGCTGCGGCCCCACACCCTGTACACCTTTACTGTCGAGGTGAGTTCAGTGCCTCACCGGTACCGACCAGCTCCCAACTTCACCACCGCGCAGCCTCACGCGACCGTCAGCCCGCTGCGGCCCCACGCCCTGTACACCTTCACTGTCGAGGTGAGCTCAGTGCCTCACCGGTACCGACCAGCTCGCCAACCTCACCACCGCGCAGCCTCACGCGACCGTCAGCCCGCTGCGGCCCCACACCCTGTACACCTTCACTGTCGAGGTGAGCTCAGTGCCTCACCGGTACCGACCAGCTCCCAACCTCACCACCGCGCAGCCTCACGCGACCGTCAGCCCGCTGCGGCCCCACAACCTGTACACCTTCACTGTCGAGGTGAGCTCAGTGCCTCACCGGTACCGACCAGCTCGCCAACCTCACCACCGCGCAGCCTCACGCGACCGTCAGCCCGCTGCGGCCCCACACCCTGTACACCTTCACTGTCGAGGTGAGCTCAGTGCCTCACCGGTACCGACCAGCTCCCAACCTCACCACCGCGCAGCCTCACGCGACCGTCAGCCCGCTGCGGCCCCACACCCTGTACACCTTCACTGTCGAGGTGAGCTCAGTGCCTCACCGGTACCGACCAGCTCGCCAACCTCACCACCGCGCAGCCTCACGCGACCGTCAGCCCGCTGCGGCCCCACACCCTGTACACCTTCACTGTCGAGGTGAGCTCAGTGCCTCACCGGTACCGACCAGCTCGCAAACCTCACCACCGCGCAGCCTCACGCGACCGTCAGCCCGCTGCGGCCCCACGCCCTGTACACCTTCACTGTCGAGGTGAGCTCAGTGCCTCACCGGTACCGACCAGCTCGCCAACCTCACCACCGCGCAGCCTCACGCGACCGTCAGCCCGCTGCGGCCCCACACCCTGTACACCTTCACTGTCGAGGTGAGCTCAGTGCCTCACCGGTACCGACCAGCTCGCCAACCTCACCACCGCGCAGCCTCACGCGACCGTCAGCCCGCTGCGGCCCCACACCCTGTGCACCTTCACTGTCGAGGTGAGCTCAGTGCCTCACCGGTACCGACCAGCTCGCCAACCTCACCACCGCGCAGCCTCACGCGACCGTCAGCCCGCTGCGGCCCCACACCCTGTACACCTTCACTGTCGAGGTGAGCTCAGTGCCTCACCGGTACCGACCAGCTCGCCAACCTTACCACCGCGCAGCCTCACGCGACCGTCAGCCCGCTGCGGCCCCACACCCTGTACACCTTCACTGTCGAGGTGAGCTCAGTGCCTCACCGGTACCGACCAGCTCCCAACCTCACCACCGCGCAGCCTCACGCGACCGTCAGCCCGCTGCGGCCCCACACCCTGTACACCTTCACTGTCGAGGTGAGCTCAGTGCCTCACCGGTACCGACCAGCTCGCCAACCTCACCACCGCGCAGCCTCACGCGACCGTCAGCCCGCTGCGGCCCCACACCCTGTACACCTTCACTGTCGAGGTGAGCTCAGTGCCTCACCGGTACCGACCAGCTCGCCAACCTCACCACCGCGCAGCCTCACGCGACCGTCAGCCCGCTGCGGCCCCACACCCTGTACACCTTCACTGTCGAGGTGAGCTCAGTGCCTCACCGGTACCGACCAGCTCGCCAAACTCACCACCGCGCAGCCTCACGCGACCGTCAGCCCGCTGCGGCCCCACACCCTGTACACCTTCACTGTCGAGGTGAGCTCAGTGCCTCACCGGTACCGATCAGCTCGCCAACCTCACCACCGCGCAGCCTCACGCGACCGTCAGCCCGCTGCGGCCCCACACCCTGTACACCTTCACTGTCGAGGTGAGCTCAGTGCCTCACCGGTACCGACCAGCTCCCAACCTCACCACCGCGCAGCCTCACGCGACCGTCAGCCCGCTGCGGCCCCACACCCTGTACACCTTCACTGTCGAGGTGAGCTCAGTGCCTCACCGGTACCGACCAGCTCGCCAACCTCACCACCGCGCAGCCTCACGCGACCGTCAGCCCGCTGCGGCCCCACACCCTGTACACCTTCACTGTCGAGGTGAGCTCAGTGCCTCACCGGTACCGACCAGCTCGCCAACCTCACCACCGCGCAGCCTCACGCGACCGTCAGCCCGCTGCGGCCCCACACCCTGTGCACCTTCACTGTCGAGGTGAGCTCAGTGCCTCACCGGTACCGACCAGCTCGCCAACCTCACCACCGCGCAGCCTCACGTGACCGTCAGCCCGCTGCGGCCCCACACCCTGTACACCTTCACTGTCGAGGTGAGCTCAGTGCCTCACCGGTACCGACCAGCTCGCCAACCTCACCACCGCGCAGCCTCACGCGACCGTCAGCCCGCTGCGGCCCCACACCCTGTACACCTGCACTGTCGAGGTGAGCTCAGTGCCTCACCGGTACCGACCAGCTCGCCAACCTCACCAACGCGCAGCCTCACGCGACCGTCAGCCCGCTGCGGCCCCACACCCTGTGCACCTTCACTGTCGAGGTGAGCTCAGTGCCTCACCGGTACCGACCAGCTCCCAACCTCACCACCGCGCAGCCTCACGCGACCGTCAGCCCGCTGCGGCCCCACACCCTGTGCACCTTCACTGTCGAGGTGAGCTCAGTGCCTCACCGGTACCGACCAGCTCGCCAACCTCACCACCGCGCAGCCTCACACGACCGTCAGCCCGCTGCGGCCCCACACCCTGTACACCTTCACTGTCGAGGTGAGCTCAGTGCCTCACCGGTACCGACCAGCTCGCCAACCTCACCACCGCGCAGCCTCACGCGACCGTCAGCCCGCTGCGGCCCCACACCCTGTACACCTTCACTGTCGAGGTGAGCTCAGTGCCTCACCGGTACCGACCAGCTCGCCAACCTCACCACCGCGCAGCCTCACGCGACCGTCAGCCCGCTGCGGCCCCACACCCTGTACACCTTCACTGTCGAGGTGAGCTCAGTGCCTCACCGGTACCGACCAGCTCGCCAACCTCACCACCGCGCAGCCTCACGCGACCGTCAGCCCGCTGCGGCCCCACACCCTGTACACCTTCACTGTCGAGGTGAGCTCAGTGCCTCACCGGTACCGACCAGCTCGCCAACCTCACCACCGCGCAGCCTCACGCGACCGTCAGCCCGCTGCGGCCCCACACCCTGTACACCTTCACTGTCGAGGTGAGCTCAGTGCCTCACCGGTACCGACCAGCTCGCCAACCTCACCACCGCGCAGCCTCACGCGACCGTCAGCCCGCTGCGGCCCCACACCCTGTACACCTTCACTGTCGAGGTGAGCTCAGTGCCTCACCGGTACCGACCAGCTCCCAACCTCACCACCGCGCAGCCTCACGCGACCGTCAGCCCGCTGCGGCCCCACACCCTGTACACCTTCACTGTCGAGGTGAGCTCAGTGCCTCACCGGTACCGACCAGCTCGCCAACCTCACCACCGCGCAGCCTCACGCGACCGTCAGCCCGCTGCGGCCCCACACCCTGTACACCTTCACTGTCGAGGTGAGCTCAGTGCCTCACCGGTACCGACCAGCTCCCAACCTCACCACCGCGCAGCCTCACGCGACCGTCAGCCCGCTGCGGCCCCACACCCTGTGCACCTTCACTGTCGAGGTGAGCTCAGTGCCTCACCGGTACCGACCAGCTCGCCAACCTCACCACCGCGCAGCCTCACGCGACCGTCAGCCCGCTGCGGCCCCACACCCTGTACACCTTCACTGTCGAGGTGAGCTCAGTGCCTCACCGGTACCGACCAGCTCGCCAACCTCACCACCGCGCAGCCTCACGCGACCGTCAGCCCGCTGCGGCCCCACACCCTGTGCACCTTCACTGTCGAGGTGAGCTCAGTGCCTCACCGGTACCGACCAGCTCGCCAACCTCACCACCGCGCAGCCTCACGCGACCGTCAGCCCGCTGCGGCCCCACACCCTGTACACCTTCACTGTCGAGGTGAGCTCAGTGCCTCACCGGTACCGACCAGCTCGCCAACCTCACCACCGCGCAGCCTCACGCGACCGTCAGCCCGCTGCGGCCCCACACCCTGTACACCTTCACTGTCGAGGTGAGCTCAGTGCCTCACCGGTACCGACCAGCTCGCCAACCTCACCACCGCGCAGCCTCACGCGACCGTCAGCCCGCTGCGGCCCCACACCCTGTACACCTTCACTGTCGAGGTGAGCTCAGTGCCTCACCGGTACCGACCAGCTCGCCAACCTCACCACCGCGCAGCCTCACGCGACCGTCAGCCCGCTGCGGCCCCACACCCTGTACACCTTCACTGTCGAGGTGAGCTCAGTGCCTCACCGGTACCGACCAGCTCGCCAACCTCACCACCGCGCAGCCTCACGCGACCGTCAGCCCGCTGCGGCCCCACACCCTGTACACCTTCACTGTCGAGGTGAGCTCAGTGCCTCACCGGTACCGACCAGCTCCCAACCTCACCACCGCGCAGCCTCACGCGACCGTCAGCCCGCTGCGGCCCCACACCCTGTACACCTTCACTGTCGAGGTGAGCTCAGTGCCTCACCGGTACCGACCAGCTCGCCAACCTCACCACCGCGCAGCCTCACGCGACCGTCAGCCCGCTGCGGCCCCACACCCTGTACACCTTCACTGTCGAGGTGAGCTCAGTGCCTCACCGGTACCGACCAGCTCCCAACCTCACCACCGCGCAGCCTCACGCGACCGTCAGCCCGCTGCGGCCCCACACCCTGTGCACCTTCACTGTCGAGGTGAGCTCAGTGCCTCACCGGTACCGACCAGCTCGCCAACCTCACCACCGCGCAGCCTCACGCGACCGTCAGCCCGCTGCGGCCCCACACCCTGTACACCTTCACTGTCGAGGTGAGCTCAGTGCCTCACCGGTACCGACCAGCTCGCCAACCTCACCACCGCGCAGCCTCACGCGACCGTCAGCCCGCTGCGGCCCCACACCCTGTGCACCTTCACTGTCGAGGTGAGCTCAGTGCCTCACCGGTACCGACCAGCTCGCCAACCTCACCACCGCGCAGCCTCACGCGACCGTCAGCCCGCTGCGGCCCCACACCCTGTACACCTTCACTGTCGAGGTGAGCTCAGTGCCTCACCGGTACCGACCAGCTCGCCAACCTCACCACCGCGCAGCCTCACGCGACCGTCAGCCCGCTGCGGCCCCACACCCTGTACACCTGCACTGTCGAGGTGAGCTCAGTGCCTCACCGGTACCGACCAGCTCGCCAACCTCACCACCGCGCAGCCTCACGCGACCGTCAGCCCGCTGCGGCCCCACACCCTGTACACCTTCACTGTCGAGGTGAGCTCAGTGCCTCACCGGTACCGACCAGCTCGCCAACCTCACCACCGCGCAGCCTCACGCGACCGTCAGCCCGCTGCGGCCCCACACCCTGTACACCTTCACTGTCGAGGTGAGCTCAGTGCCTCACCGGTACCGACCAGCTCCCAACCTCACCACCGCGCAGCCTCACGCGACCGTCAGCCCGCTGCGGCCCCACACCCTGTACACCTTCACTGTCGAGGTGAGCTCAGTGCCTCACCGGTACCGACCAGCTCGCCAACCTCACCACCGCGCAGCCTCACGCGACCGTCAGCCCGCTGCGGCCCCACACCCTGTGCACCTTCACTGTCGAGGTGAGCTCAGTGCCTCACCGGTACCGACCAGCTCCCAACCTCACCACCGCGCAGCCTCACGCGACCGTCAGCCCGCTGCGGCCCCACACCCTGTACACCTTCACTGTCGAGGTGAGCTCAGTGCCTCACCGGTACCGACCAGCTCCCAACCTCACCACCGCGCAGCCTCACGCGACCGTCAGCCCGCTGCGGCCCCACACCCTGTACACCTTCACTGTCGAGGTGAGCTCAGTGCCTCACCGGTACCGACCAGCTCCCAACCTCATCACCGCGCAGCCTCACGCGACCGTCAGCCCGCTGCGGCCCCACACCCTGTACACCTTCACTGTCGAGGTGAGCTCAGTGCCTCACCGGTACCGACCAGCTCGCCAACCTCACCACCGCGCAGCCTCACGCGACCGTCAGCCCGCTGCGGCCCCACACCCTGTACACCTTCACTGTCGAGGTGAGCTCAGTGCCTCACCGGTACCGACCAGCTCGCCAACCTCACCACCGCGCAGCCTCACGCGACCGTCAGCCCGCTGCGGCCCCACACCCTGTACACCTTCACTGTCGAGGTGAGCTCAGTGCCTCACCGGTACCGACCAGCTCCCAACCTCACCACCGCGCAGCCTCACGCGACCGTCAGCCCGCTGCGGCCCCACACCCTGTACACCTTCACTGTCGAGGTGAGCTCAGTGCCTCACCGGTACCGACCAGCTCCCAACCTCACCACCGCGCAGCCTCACGCGACCGTCAGCCCGCTGCGGCCCCACACCCTGTACACCTTCACTGTCGAGGTGAGCTCAGTGCCTCACCGGTACCGACCAGCTCGCCAACCTCACCACCGCGCAGCCTCACGCGACCGTCAGCCCGCTGCGGCCCCACACCCTGTACACCTTCACTGTCGAGGTGAGCTCAGTGCCTCACCGGTACCGACCAGCTCGCCAACCTCACCACCGCGCAGCCTCACGCGACCGTCAGCCCGCTGCGGCCCCACACCCTGTGCACCTTCACTGTCGAGGTGAGCTCAGTGCCTCACCGGTACCGACCAGCTCCCAACCTCACCACCGCGCAGCCTCACGCGACCGTCAGCCCGCTGCGGCCCCACACCCTGTACACCTTCACTGTCGAGGTGAGCTCAGTGCCTCACCGGTACCGACCAGCTCCCAACCTCACCACCGCGCAGCCTCACGCGACCGTCAGCCCGCTGCGGCCCCACACCCTGTACACCTTCACTGTCGAGGTGAGCTCAGTGCCTCACCGGTACCGACCAGCTCCCAACCTCACCACCGCGCAGCCTCACGCGACCGTCAGCCCGCTGCGGCCCCACACCCTGTACACCTTCACTGTCGAGGTGAGCTCAGTGCCTCACCGGTACCGACCAGCTCGCCAACCTCACCACCGCGCAGCCTCACGCGACCGTCAGCCCGCTGCGGCCCCACACCCTGTACACCTTCACTGTCGAGGTGAGCTCAGTGCCTCACCGGTACCGACCAGCTCCCAACCTCACCACCGCGCAGCCTCACGCGACCGTCAGCCCGCTGCGGCCCCACACCCTGTACACCTTCACTGTCGAGGTGAGCTCAGTGCCTCACCGGTACCGACCAGCTCCCAACCTCACCACCGCGCAGCCTCACGCGACCGTCAGCCCGCTGCGGCCCCACACCCTGTACACCTTCACTGTCGAGGTGAGTTCAGTGCCTCACCGGTACCGACCAGCTCGCCAACCTCACCACCGCGCAGCCTCACGCGACCGTCAGCCCGCTGCGGCCCCACACCCTGTACACCTTCACTGTCGAGGTGAGCTCAGTGCCTCACCGGTACCGACCAGCTCGCCAACCTCACCACCGCGCAGCCTCACGCGACCGTCAGCCCGCTGCGGCCCCACACCCTGTACACCTTCACTGTCGAGGTGAGCTCAGTGCCTCACCGGTACCGACCAGCTCCCAACCTCACCACCGCGCAGCCTCACGCGACCGTCAGCCCGCTGCGGCCCCACACCCTGTACACCTTCACTGTCGAGGTGAGCTCAGTGCCTCACCGGTACCGACCAGCTCGCCAACCTCACCACCGCGCAGCCTCACGCGACCGTCAGCCCGCTGCGGCCCCACACCCTGTACACCTTCACTGTCGAGGTCAGCTCAGTGCCTCACCGGTACCGACCAGCTCCCAACCTCACAAAATTAATACAAAATTAAAACTATGTACACAATTACTAATTATCTTAGTGTGCTATTGGTGTATTTGGCCGATGCAGCGCCGCGATGCTCCAGGTCTCCACAGTAAGTGTTGCGGATGTCGGATGTTGTGTGTTCAAAGGTTGAACAATTAAGTTAGTATGCCGGTGTTCCATTAACTCCTTGTAACTCGTCTACAGTTCCAATTAAACTTGAGTGTTTTCAACCTGGGTGGTGTGGTGCAGGTGCGGTCGGGCACGCCGGCGACGCTGCTGACGCGCTCGCGCTCGTTCTCGGGTGCGTTCAGCACGCGCGAGGCGCCTCCGGGCGCGCCGCGCGCTTTCGCGCCGGCTGACGCGCGGCCCTCCGAGCTGGCGTTCAGCTGGCAGCTGCCGCCCGCCGAGCGCCACGGCGTGCTGCGCCGCTTCCTGCTCACGTACGCGCCGGCGCACGACCCCGCGCAGGCCACCACCATCGAGTTCCCGCCGGACGGTCAGTGTTTCGCTCTGTCTTCAATATTCATGTTTAAAAAAGGTGAGAGGTGTCGTCGTGGGACACCCGATTGGAACGAAGTTGAAGAACAATATTATGCCACCATTAAGTTCCGAACCTATGTCGACGTAAGCGGAGCGTTCTACCGCTAGTCGCCAGTCCCTAGTTAGTCGCCAGTCGTTAGTTTCCAGAGACGCCGGTCTCCAGTCGCTAGTCGTCAGTCGCCAGTCCCTAGTTGCCAGTTGCCAGTCGCTAGTTTTCAATCGCTAGTCGCCAGTCGCCAGTCGCTAGTTTTCAATCGCTAGTCGCCAGTCCCTAGTTGCCAGTCGCCAGTCGCTAGTCGTCAGTCGCCAATCGCTAGTTTTCAATCGCTAGTCGCCAGTCCCTAGTTGCTTGTTGCCAGTTGCCAGTCGCTAGTCGTCAGTCACCAGTCGTCAGTCGTAAGTTGCCAGTCGCCAGTCGCCAGTCGCTAATCCCCAATCGCTAGTCGCTAGTCCCCAGTCGCCAGACGCTAGTCGCTAGTCCCCAGTCGCAAGCCGCGAGGCCTGCGGCTATATGAGTGTAACTTAAATAGTGTATTCCTAGCAAAAGTGTCGTGATTGTCGAAATCTAACACTTTTCTCGGCCCAGCTCTCATTTGCCAAGTGTTTGTGTAAGATACGATAAGGAACTGTTGTATCGATTATTAGGTTAAAAAGCATTGAATACGTATTTTGAATTTAGTTGCATAAAGACAGTTTAAACGACAACACCTCGTTTCGTTCCAAAACAGTACAAATAGCTTCGTAATAAAAACGAAAGGCTAACAACGTGTAAAAAAGCAGGTGGCGCTGTGTCCGTGTCGGTCACGGCCGTTGGTTTAACGTGAAACGTCTTTGCATCTTATACGTATTTTGGACCGCGACAAGCGGCTTGATCCAGCAGCATTAAGGTACGGGCGTGCGCTCAATCTGGCGAGCTCCCTCCCTTCCTCTTAGGGACCGTTCAGTCGAGGTGGCTGGTCGTGATCGGGGTCCCTCGCCCTTCTATCTTCTTTTTTTAGCTGCTTACCGTTGTTTTTAACGCACATTGGTACAAATAAACATATCATAATTGGGGGCGATTTCAACACAGATGCACTAGTGAACCCGCCTAGCTATCGAAAACTATGTGACGTGTTATTGGAGTGTGATTTACAAAACTATGTGACGTGTTATTGGAGTGCGATTTACAAAACTATGTGACGTGTTATTGGAGTGTGATTTACAAAACTATGTGACGTGTTATTGGAGTGTGATTTACAAAACTATGTGACGTGTTATTGGAGTGTGATTTACAAAACTATGTGACGTGTTATTGGAGTGTGATGTACAAAACTATGTGACGTGTTATTGGAGTGTGATTTACAAAACTATGTGACGTGTTATTGGAGTGTGATGTACAAAACTATGTGACGTGTTATTGGAGTGTGATTTACAAACTCTATGTGACGTGTTAATGGAGTGTGATGTACAAAACTATGTGACGTGTTATTGGAGTGTGATTTACAAACTCTATGTGACGTGTTAATGGAGTGTGATGTACAAAACTATGTGACGTGTTATTGGAGTGTGATTTACAAAACTATGTGACGTGTTATTGGAGTGTGATTTACAAAACTATGTGACGTGTTATTAGAGTGTGATGTACAAAACTATGTGACGTGTTATTGGAGTGTGATTTACAAAACTATGTGACGTGTTATTGGAGTGTGATGTACAAAACTATGTGACGTGTTATTGGAGTGTGATTTACAAAACTATGTGACGTGTTATTGGAGTGTGATTTACAAAACTATGTGACGTGTTATTGGAGTGTGATGAACAAAACACCGAGCAGAGTAACAAGCACCAGCCCGACGTGTATTGCTCTACTTTTTACAAATAATAAAGACTTCTCCATGTCCATACAGGTATTTTATATGAATTCACATAATTTTAAAGAAACAAAAGAGAACAGTTAACAAATGTTTACGTAGCACTATGAACTTTCACGATTATTCATTATGACAAATTGAAAGCGGGACTTGACGTGATTTTATAGAACACAGGTAAAGCGACCACGGCTGTCGAAGCACAGTCGAAACGTTGCGATAAAAACAACATCAATACATAATATGCTCTATAAAGTCACGTCAAGTCCCGCTTTCAATTTGTCATAATGAATGTTAACTTTTCAGATGCTTCTCTTCACAATACTGTGTGCCAAAGTTGTATTGAAACAAGCTACAATAATTATAATGTACTATAATGCTTTTGAACATACATTAATCGTGTCTATGAGTTTTTAGAAAAATACAACGTACTCCATAAAATTAAAAATCAGTTTGGTTTTCGCAAAAACAAGTCCACCTCAAATGCAGTCTACGAATACATACAGGAGGCTCATAACTTCACCCGGAAACAAATGTACGGTATTGGAATATTATTAGATACGACCAAAGCCCACGATACAGTTCGGCATAACATCATCGTCGACAAATTGTATGGAATAGGTATTCGCAGTAAATCACACAACTGGCTAAAGTCATACCTTTCGGATAGTTAACAAATAGTGAAGGTGGACTTCTTCAACCAGCAAAGTGGAGAAGTAGGCGGAGTCTACTCGGAAACGCACGTTGTAAATTAGGAAAGGCAGAAAGTCTAAATCGCGTGAACTTAGTAAAATCGTGGCTATCTGACCATAATCTCGAAATTAACTGGAGTAAAACTAAACTAATTCAATTTAAACCACCCTACCAGAAAAAAAACTTAATCTCATACGGTTATTTACTATTGTGAATATTTCCGAGGAAAGCGCATTCACACGGGTAGGAGCACATTTGGACTGGAACACGCAAACAGAAAAACTATAAACCACATTGTCCCAATTCACTTACGCACTATCCGTTCTACAAAGAAATACTCACTACGAGTCAGCCCGGGCTGCCTACTGCGCGTACGCACACGCTTGGCTGCGATACGGCGTTATCGTGTGGGGGCGCAGCGCACATGCTGATGACGTCTGCGTTTTACAAAAGAAATGTCTACGCATACTACTTAATCATAAAACCAAGGGTCTCTTGTCGCCTTTTTTTTGAAAATATCCTCCCGCTCCGTTGTATGTACATTCATGAAATCGCTAGCTATGTCCATAAAACTTTAACAAACATGAATACTGTAGTAGGACGCGTCGACGTGTTAGTATAGCCTATACTAATATTGGAAATCTACAAAACCAGCCCTTATTACAGGTCAATCGGAGTGTATAACAAACTCACAAGAACTTTAAAATCGGAAGGAAATATTAAAACATTTTACAACAATCTTAAAACCTAATAAAACGTTACTATAGTATAATATAATTTATGGACGATAAAACATTGCAGTAGAATTATAATTTTTCTAATAAAAATAACTATATAAAATAAAAGATTTACCTCGTAACTATCCTCTGGTCTCTTCTCATTTTTCTGTACATTATTGCAATTTACCTAACCTCTTTGCCATGCCCTAGCAGGGCCTATGTACCAAGCTATAGTTACATTTATAAGACCTTATTTTTGTACATAATTGCAAACTATAAATAAATGAAATAAAAAAAAGATGCTCCAAACAGGCGCACAGAATCACAGATACACACGTAAACTACGTCTTTTTGCTTCGGGGTTTAATTTTTATTAATTATTTTTAGGTGTTTTTAAATGCGAACTAATAATAGCGCCCATCTCTGTGTTTCCCGGACGAGGGGTCTGCGACAAGCTACCATTTTTATTTTTACTATTATTTTTTTAATAAATTTTGATACTGAGTTTGTAGTTGTCGTCGGTTGCAAATGTTGCAGCAAACGTAGTGTGAAGAGTGTTGTGTTGCGTTGCAGCGGAGGGCGGGCGCGTGGGCGGGCTGACGCCGGGCGCCACGTACGAGTTCACGCTGCGCGGCGAGACGGGCGCCGGCGCCGGGCCCGCCGCGCGCTGGCGCCAGCACATGGGCATCGGCGCGCCGCCGCGCCCCGAGCCGCAGGCCACGCCGCGCCCGGTGAGTGTCCGCCCCTCGCGTCACCGGCGGTAGACTTGGCAATACGACTATGTGTAACCCGAGTGCGTGTGCGTGTGGCGCAGGTGCGGCGCACGTCGAGCACTATCGCGGTGCGGTTCCGCAGCGACTACTTCTCGTTCGCGAACGGCAACGTGACGGCGTACACGCTGGTGCTGGGCGAGGAGCCGCGCAACGACACGCCGGCGCGCCTGCCCGCCTGGCGCGACGTGCGCCGCCTACCTCTGTGGCCCCCCTATCAGGTACTGTGCATCTGCCCCTGTGGCCCCCGCCCCTATGCCTCCTGCCCACAGAGGTAACCCTTTCACGAGCAACGCAACTACGGCGAACGAGATAAAACTTACCCTTATTCGAGAAGAATACAGATTAATAGTGACACATCATCCGTGGCGAACCTATTGCCAATACTCGAGAAAGGATTAAAAAGATTTAGCTTCCCTCTCCTACCTACGTAATCAATGAAAACTAATTATTTTCAAATTACCAGTAACGTGCAAACTTGGTATTGATGTTGAGTGGCGCGCGCGCAGGTGACGGAGCCGTACTACCCGTTCCACTCGTCGTCGGTGGAGGAGTTCACGATCGGCTCGGAGCGCTGCGAGGACAACGGGCGCACCTACTGCAACGGCCCGCTCAAGCCCGGCACGCGCTACTACGTCAAGCTGCGCGCCTTCACCGCGCCCGACAAGTTCACCGACACCGCCTACACAGTAGTCTACACCGGTCAGTGCTCACTACAGTACTACACTACCGACACACTCGCCACTGCGTCAAGCTGCGCGCCTTCACCGCGCCCGACAAGTTCACCGACACCGCCTACACAGTAGTCTACACCGGTCAGTGCTCACTACAGTACTACACTACCGACACACGCGCCACTGCGTCAAGCTGCGCGCCTTCACCGCGCCCGACAAGTTCACCGACACCGCCTACACAGTAGTCTACACCGGTCAGTGCTCACTACAGTACTACACTACCGACACACGCGCCACTGCGTCAAGCTGCGCGCCTTCACCGCGCCCGACAAGTTCACCGACACCGCCTACACAGGAGTCTACACTGCACCGGTCAGTGCTCACTACAGTACTACACTACCGACACACGCGCCACTGCGTCAAGCTGCGCGCCTTCACCGCGCCCGACAAGTTCACCGACACCGCCTACACAGGAGTCTACACCGGTCAGTGCTCACTACAGTACTACACTACCGACACACGCGCCACTGCGTCAAGCTGCGCGCCTTCACCGCGCCCGACAAGTTCACCGACACCGCCTACACAGGAGTCTACACTGCACCGGTCAGTGCTCACTACAGTACTACACTACCGACACACGCGCCACTGCGTCAAGCTGCGCGCCTTCACCGCGCCCGACAAGTTCACCGACACCCCTACACAGTAGTCTACACCGGTCAGTGCTCACTACAGTACTACACTACCGACACACGCGCCACTGCGTCAAGCTGCGCGCCTTCACCGCGCCCGACAAGTTCACCGACACCGCCTACACAGGAGTCTACACCGGTCAGTGCTCACTACAGTACTACACTACCGACACACGCGCCACTGCGTCAAGCTGCGCGCCTTCACCGCGCCCGACAAGTTCACCGACACCCCTACACAGTAGTCTACACCGGTCAGTGCTCACTACAGTACTACACTACCGACACACGCGCCACTGCGTCAAGCTGCGCGCCTTCACCGCGCCCGACAAGTTCACCGACACCGCCTACACAGTAGTCTACACCGGTCAGTGCTCACTACAGTACTACACTACCGACACACGCGCCACTGCGTCAAGCTGCGCGCCTTCACCGCGCCCGACAAGTTCACCGACACCCCTACACAGTAGTCTACACCGGTCAGTGCTCACTACAGTACTACACTACCGACACACGCGCCACTGCGTCAAGCTGCGCGCCTTCACCGCGCCCGACAAGTTCACCGACACCGCCTACACAGGAGTCTACACCGGTCAGTGCTCACTACAGTACTACACTACCGACACACGCGCCACTGCGTCAAGCTGCGCGCCTTCACCGCGCCCGACAAGTTCACCGACACCGCCTACACAGGAGTCTACACCGGTCAGTGCTCACTACAGTACTACACTACCGACACACGCGCCACTGCGTCAAGCTGCGCGCCTTCACCGCGCCCGACAAGTTCACCGACACCGCCTACACAGGAGTCTACACCGGTCAGTGCTCACTACAGTACTACACTACCGACACACGCGCCACTGCGTCAAGCTGCGCGCCTTCACCGCGCCCGACAAGTTCACCGACACCCCTACACAGTAGTCTACACCGGTCAGTGCTCACTACAGTACTACACTACCGACACACGCGCCACTGCGTCAAGCTGCGCGCCTTCACCGCGCCCGACAAGTTCACCGACACCCCTACACAGTAGTCTACACTGCACCGGTCAGTGCTCACTACAGTACTACACTACCGACACACGCGCCACTGCGTCAAGCTGCGCGCCTTCACCGCGCCCGACAAGTTCACCGACACCCCTACACAGTAGTCTACACTGCACCGGTCAGTGCTCACTACAGTACTACACTACCGACACACGCGCCACTGCGTCAAGCTGCGCGCCTTCACCGCGCCCGACAAGTTCACCGACACCCCTACACAGTAGTCTACACTGCACCGGTCAGTGCTCACTACAGTACTACACTACCGACACACGCGCCACTGCGTCAAGCTGCGCGCCTTCACCGCGCCCGACAAGTTCACCGACACCCCTACACAGTAGTCTACACCGGTCAGTGCTCACTACAGTACTACACTACCGACACACGCGCCACTGCGTCAAGCTGCGCGCCTTCACCGCGCCCGACAAGTTCACCGACACCCCTACACAGTAGTCTACACTGCACCGGTCAGTGCTCACCATACATTATATTTGAGACTGTTCATTCGTTTCGCAATATATGTATATATAGTTGTACAAGCTCGTACTAACATACACTGACCGGTCCATTAAAAGTTGGGCAGCGCGTGGCGCGTGGTGCGTGGTGCGTGTCGGTCCGTACACATTTCAACAATAAAAGAAAATTTTAGAAAACAAAGTTGCGGTTGGTTTCGGTCATTTTTTGAGGAGTTTCTTTGATTTTGATTTTTTCATTTGTTGGTTGACTGTTCTTTGTAAAGTAATAATTTTCCAAAATCCAAAAACTTTTATTTGATAAGAGTTTTTATGCTCAAAAAGCCCAATACTCAAATAAATATAAAAATATAATATCAAAGTACTCGTCAATACGAATAAAAAAAATAGGGAATCAAGGAACGTTGTGTCGTTTTATTGCGGCGTTCCTATGGCCACCTTCCAGCTTCAGCATCGGATCAGCTCCATGTCATCATAATGTTGCATTGTCACGCGATATACATATGTATGCAAAATTTCAGCTTCTAAGTTAAAGCTTTAAAACGATCCATACGGCCATTTTACGGCCATTTATGTCACATTTTGTGATATTTGCAAGTAAATAAAAACCTGTAGAGTTCCTCCGTTGAGTTAGAATCATGTAATTTGGCAAAAAGCAATAGCACTAGTAAAAAAAATTGTACGTCAGCCCGCACTAAACTTTCTCGACAATTTTTTTCATAAATTTTTTTCATACAAAAATTGTTTTTTTTTTACAAATTCGATGAATTCATATTGCATGATCAAATATATACTTATTCGTAATTCATGTCTATTCAATAGCTCAAACCATTTGTGAGTAAATCGCATGCAAAGTTTCTTCAAAATCGTTTTTGTGAGAAAAACAAAGAGTTTTTCTTGTATGACAGCTACTCGTCGGTTTGACGGTACGAAGAGACTTTTGATAATCATACAGTATTCATACAAAACAGCGCCGTCGTCGTCACCAGGATCCGTAGGGTTCCTGAACACCCGCCGCGCTACAGTGTGGACTTTAATATTCGTCGTGCAGCCAGCGCGGCCAGCGCGGCCTTCAGTCGCGCCTCGGGGCGTCACTGTGCATCGTCACCGCGCCTTACGTAGCGTTAATTAATGTCACTAACGATTGTAATCGCGCCGCTGATAGCGATAGCGGCAGATAGCGCACTCGACACTCGACACTCGACACTCGACACCGCGCTCCCGCCGCGCCACCTACACATGGGTAAATAACTCCTACATTTGTACACTACTCCCGCGACCCGCCGAATAAATAAGCAATTACAATTGGAGTTGTTGTTGGTTTTTTTTGGGGGGGGGGGATGACGAGTTACTAATTAGCATATCCTGACGTAGTTTTCGAGGTATCTTGGGAAAACTCATTTCCACGCTCGCGCACGTCGGCGTCGCAACAGATTGAAGTGATTTTGTTGAAGTGGTTGAAGTGATTCTTCATCATCATTATATCAGCCGAAGGACGTCCACTACGGGACACGGCTTCCCGCGACCTTCACCAGGTCATCGGTCCACCGAGTGGAAGTGATTATATGTATACAATTGGTTGAGGGAGTGGGAAGTGACATAGACTGCTAATCAGAATGGCCCGGTCAAGTTCCACGCCCGCGAGCCTCTTGCGGCTCGCGCACAACTCACCCTCAAAGACATTCATAAAACGATGCCAACGCGGGCGAAGCCGCGGGCAAAAGCTAGTACATTATGTATCCTTTTATCCACTACAACTACAAGGGATTTAGTAGCGATGCTAGGTTCAAAATTGGTACTCTAATGCACTGGTTGACAACGCATGTAGAGTACCACCACATCGTTTTTTAAAATAAATCACAAAATTCAAGACATATTACGCAGGTTTGTTGTTATTTTAATCAGTCGTCATACTCACTGGACAGATAACCGCGGCGGCAGGCACTATTATTTCAACCACAAACAAATTTTCTTACAAATTTAACAAAAGGACAATATCACGTTTTGGCTAAATAGTAGTACTACATGGACCACTAGGTTTTTAATGTGTACCCTAGTGTTCACAATGAACCGTACTCACATTTCTGACGAAGCAATCGCAGTATAATACAAATCTAAATATATATAACTCAAAGGTGACTGACTGACTGACAGTGATCTATCAACGCACAGCCCAAACCACTGGACGGATCGGGCTGAAATTTGGCATGCAGGTAGATGTTATGACGTAGGCATCCGCTAAGAAAAGATTTCGGGAAATTACCACGGGAACACCAAAAAACGGGAACTGCGCGGGCGAAGCCGCGAGCATAACATATAAACTTGAAATTTGGCATCGAGTTAAGGTATTAGGCGTACACTATGAAAAGAAAACGAAAATCCGGCCAAGTGCGAGTCGGACTTGCGAGATTAGGGTTCCGTAGGTGACTTGCGTATTTAGTTGTTCGGATTGTATTTACATAGACGCTATTGAAGGGAACAGAAAGAATATTTAAAATGATTAATTTTCGATGCTACCGTCGATGTAGCAATAATTATAAACAACTAGCTTTTGCCCGCGGTTTAGCCCGCTTGGACATCGTATCTTTGAGGGTTAGTGATGCCCGAGCCGCAAGCGGCTTTGCGAGCGTAGACTTGGGTTTTCTCTAGATCCCTCAGGAACTATATGACTATTCTGATTAGTAGTGTATGTCACTTCTCACCCCCTCAACTAATTCTATATAAAATGTTGCTTGTAACTCTCATCATTATTAAATTTGTTACCATAAAACCATAAATCTCAAATTTTGTTAATATATTTTTATACGACTGTTTGTGTCCTGAAGAAATAAATCAATAATTAAAAAAAACACGTCAATCCGTTGCTCCGTTGCGACGCCGACGTGCGCGACGTGCGCGAGCGTGGAAATGAGTTTTCCCCAGATCCCACGGAAACTGTATCAGGATATGCTAATTTGTAAATTATATCATTTCCCACCTCCTCAACCATCTCAAAAAAAATCACAACAATTAATTCCATTCATAATCTAACAACAGATCTCTCTAAGCTGGAGTTTGAAGGCAAAATTGAAAGTTTTTTTTTCAAAAGCATGAATATTATTCTGTAAATAAATACATGAATGAAATAATAATAGATACTCATTTTCTCAAATAGATTGCGAGAGATGAATGTGCTTCTCAATGTAATTAATTAATTAGTTTGTTATTTTAAGTTTTTTTAGTTTGTAAAGTTGACCTGCCTCTACGCGATGTGCATTGCTGCCTGGTGAATGTTCATCTCTTTTTATGTTTTGTGTCCATAGTTTTGTGTTAGTTGGCCGCTAGCCAACACCTTGGAACCGTTTCCGCCCAGGTTGCGACTCGACACATGAAAGTGGGTTGGCACGTAGCGCAGTGGTCGCGCGAGCCAACCACTTTGCTCTGTTCCGGAGGTAGTTGTGTCCGCTCGGAACAGAACCAATGTATCGTTGTGCAAGTGGAGCTCGACTAGAACGCGTGTTCTCGTGTACTCGCCCTTACCGCCTTACCGCCTTAACTCTAAACGCAATTCATTTTTTTAATTAAAAATTTGAGTGCGTTTGGCTGCACCTCATCTGATGGTAAGTGCCGATGCAGCCGAGAATGTAACACGCAAGCTCAAATAGTGCCTAGTCACTCTCGTCTTAAAGATTTCTAAATTCTACGAATCGGGGAATACAGACGCCGGCAGGGAATGCTACTCCTTGGCCATTCGCATAATGAACGAAGAAGCAAAAACGCTTCGTGCGTAAAGGTGGAACATTAACGAAAAATGGGTGGAACCGCCCCCCGCGCTTGGTCGTCCGATGATGAAATGGAGAGGGGGGAATAAGGTCGTGAAGCTTCACGGCACACTCTCCGAAATTAATCCTGTAGAATACCGATAGACAGGCGACTTTGCGGCGATGCTCGAGGTTTTGGAGCCTGTTTGATAAAAGTTTCTCGTCGCCGATGAGTCTCCTAGCGCGTCGGTCGATAGAATCCAAGGCAGCCGATCCGTCCCATATACATGCCCAAACTTGAGCTTGTTATATTATTAGAAGCTGCTCTGGTGTGAAGTAAAGTCTCACCTTCGAGAGATTACCAAGCTTTTGGCAGCCGTTTTTGCCTTGGACTCAATGTATATCCCGAAATTCAGATCAGATATGAAATCTACGCCAAGGAACTCAAGATGGTCGAAGATCTGGATAGATTCATCTCAGAAATTAGGAGTTAGTATAAAAGGACTCCTTTTTGCAGTGAATAGACACGTCTGCGTTTTAGAGGCATTAAACCTAATAAGATTGTCATCGCCCCAGTCAGAGACTGCCTGAGTGTTAGTTCCACGCGCTCAATCGTGGCCTCAATTTCTTCTAAATTCTCTCAAACTTTCTCTTTTTTTTAGAACTTAAATTAATGGAGTCTTTAGAAATCTTTTAAGTTGGCATAATGGCCAAAGCGTATGGTCGGGACTGGCAGGGTGGTGAGGCCGCCCGCGCTTCGGTACAGGACAGCGCTATCTTACTTTCTTTCAACGCCTGATGTAACGTGTGTATATTTGTTGTGCGTGCGTGCAGAGGTGGACAACACGGCGTGGGTGATCGGCGGCGGCATCGCGGGCGCGCTGCTGGTGGCGGGCGGCGTGGGCGCGCTACTGCTGCGCCGGCGCCGAGCCCAGCGCCGCGCCGCGCCCGCTGCGCCTCCAGCACCGCGCGCCTCCCGCCCCGTGCGCGTGCAGGACTTCATCGACCACTACCGCATCATGGCCGCCGACTCCGACTTCAGGTATGTTGCACTGTCTCTTTACAGCGTGTTCACACTTCATTATCATCATCATCCGCTCCAGCAGACGCAGTCATCGGTGTTCTCGGGTTCACGTCGGCAGGGCTCTGACCTGGGAGGTGCATATCGACACGATGTGCGCCGAACTCGGCCGAGCATGCTTCGCTCTCTGGCGCCTATCAGCAACTCTACCGAGGGACATCACGTGGGTCGTCACGTGCTACTTTGCGTCGGTGCACTCACTGCTACAGTCAGTTCGGCATTGAGTTCTATAGGGGTGTGCTTGTGCAGGTGTGCGGCCGACTGGCTGCGCGTCTTTAGACTACAGAAAAAAGCTGTAAGAGCAATAGTGCGGATACCACGAGACTCGTCAGCTCGTCCTCACTTCCAGTCCCTCGGTATCCTCACTGTGCCTTGCATTGTGATTTTGGCCCGTGTGAAGCCGGGACGGGCCGCTATTTAATATATAAAAGGAAAATGTGACTGACAAATCTATCAACGCACAGTTCAAACCACTAGATGGGTCGGGCTAAAATTTGGCAAACATATAGAAATTATTAGGCGGATTGTATCTCTTAGCGGATGCTAAGAACGGATTTTTAAAAAATTCAACACCTAATGGGGTGTAACGAGGCTTCGAAATTGTATGGAGAAATCATATAAATTACCTCTTCACGTTTCAACGCCCTAAAGAATCTTGACGAAATCTGGCACGCACGTAACCTATGTGGTAGAAAGGCCATAGGTTACTTTTTATCTTGTGAAAATAGCATAGTCCAATGCAGTTCCTGGGGCAACGGAGGCCTTTTCTGGTTGATTTCTTTAACATCGCAACGTAGCAACGTAGTATTGAGATTTTTTTGCACAAAAATGTTTGAAAGAGTGGGAAATGAGATGACATAGACTACTAATTAGCATAACCCGATATAGGTCCCGATAGATCTGCGGAAAACTCATTTCCATGCTCGCGCACGACGCAACAGAGCAAAATATGTCGTAGTTTCTATACAGACATGGTTGAGGGGGTGGGAAGTGACGTAGACTACAAATAAACATAGCCCGACATAGTTCCCGAGTAATCTGGTGATACTGTCAACCGCCACCGATAGAGGCCTACACGTGCACGCGTGTCCGGATAGGTTGAAATGCACAAAGTGTGTTTTGCTAAGGTTGAGTGCAAGTCCGTTGTTTTCGAACCATCGGGACATCCGCTGGGCAGTGTAATTAAGCTCAGATTCGAGCAGATCTACCGTCTCAGCACAGACGATCGCCGCAACACCATCCGCATACATCAAAATGTACGCATTTGATATTGCCTGAAGGAGGTCATCCATTAGCAACGAAAACAGTATGTTGGATAGCGGAGATCCTTGTGGTACTCCCATGATAGTTTTTAGTGGATTTGACTAATTTTGCCACCGTCACCTACAACAGCTTGTGACCTATCAAACAGGAAATCTATTAGCAGGGAGAGTGCTGGTCCCTCTATGCCATAATGTTTAAGTTTATGCTTAAGAAGTGAATGATCCGCCACGTCAAATGCTTTTGGTAGATCGCAAAAAACAACAGCACTTGCTTACATTGCTCTCTCGCATCTACGACGCGACGAACGACTTCACGTATCATGTGCGTTGGGACCTACCGGCACGGTAAGCAAACTGTCTGTCAGATATCAGCTCTTTGTGAGCCTCTCGCTTAGGCCATGTTCAAATACCTTAGCAACAGCTGGAATTATGGATACCGGTCTGTAGCAGTTTATGTCCTCGCGGTTTCCGTTACCTTTGAATTTTAGTGTGTAAATGACTCACCTCACCCTACGTGACATATTCGTTAAGCCGTAGTATATAAGAGCACATTTATTTAATTTTATTGTCATTATACGAGCTACCACGGAGACGTTATACTTTATTAACTACGACCCGAAGTCCCATCATCGCAGAATAATGGCGAAACCTTAACGTTTTTAAAGGCTTTGGGGTACATTCCGCTGTGCAGGCAACAGTTATACAAATCTGATAGCACCTCCGCGAGAGAGATTGCGGCTCCGTGTAGGATGTCTACGGAAATATTATAGATGTCCTTAGTAGCCTCACGTGCAACACGTTTGTTTACAATCGCCCCCGCTGCTGGCGGCGTGGATCGCTCAAATCGAAAGGAGCTTTCTTTTCTTTAGTTAGTAAATCGAATTTTTCTTTCCATATCCTGCGGTATTCGTTGATTTTATGATCAGCCGGAAATTTGTAAAGTCCTTTTAAGTTAATTATTTCATCGTTGATCCAAGATTGACATTTGTTACTACAATTTATATGTTTCAAAGGAAAACATATCTCAGTTTTGTTGGCGATAATATTTATTACACTTTGAGTTAAATCATGAGGGGATCTCTTATGACGCATGCTTTCGTCGGCCCGTATTAGCATGCCCAGCATACGTCCAAGATAACTTACCACAAGTTATTATAAATAAGGTCTTTACCAAGAGAACCATCACCCGAAGTCACCGGAACCATGAACCAGCTGTACCTACCTATACAGTCGTAAAAACTGTATCTACGCGGGCGAAGCCGGGGGCAAAAGCTAGTTACAATAAGTATGTATTTGGTCATGCATTATGAATTCATCAATATTAATTAAAAATCAATCATGGTATAAAACAATATTGAAATTTAATTTATTATCAACCACATTTAAGTTTTTATGAACCTAAGTCAAAATTTAATCACGTACAGAAGAAAACATGTTTCTCGCTTTTTTGGTGCAGGTTCAGCGAGGAGTTCGAGGAGCTGAAGCACGTGGGGCGCGAGCAGTCGTGCTCGGCGGCCGACCTGCCAGTCAACCGGCCCAAGAACCGCTTCACCAACATCCTGCCGTACGACCACTCGCGCTTCAAGCTGCAGCCCGTGGACGACGAGGAGGGCTCCGACTACATCAACGCCAACTACGTGCCGGGGCACAACTCGCCGCGCGAGTTCATCGTCACCCAGGTGAGCCCCCCCACCCTCCCTACCTACCTGTCACGCCATAACCCCACTAGACCAGAAATAAGTGATGTAGTCAAGTACAAGCTTCTGCCTCTTATAAACATGTTGAATGTACGAACAGATGAGTAAGTTCAAATAAGTGAGTCAGTTTCAGAAACGTTGCAAAAGCATTTGAATGTGGTGTACTAACGGAGGAGTGCGTGTCGTGTGTCGCAGGGCCCGCTGCACTGCACGCGCGACGACTTCTGGCGCATGGTGTGGGAGTCGGGCAGCCGCGCCATCGTGATGCTGACGCGCTGCGTGGAGAAAGGCCGCGAGAAGTGCGACCGCTACTGGCCCTTCGACACGCGGCCCGTCTACTACGGCGACATCGCCGTCACCAGCCTCAACGAGTCGCGGTATGAACGTCTCCTAGCCGGCGCCGGCACCAGCACCGGCACCAGCACCAGCAGCAGCACCAGCACCAGCCTGCTGCTGGGAGAGAAGTGCGACCGCTACTGGCCCTTCGACACGCGGCCCGTCTACTACGTCGACATCGCCGTCACCAGCCTCAACGAGTCGCGGTATGTACGTCTCCTAACCGGCGCCGGCACCAGCACCAGCCTGCTGCTAGGAGAGAAGTGCGACCGCTACTGGCCCTTCGACACGCGGCCCGTCTACTACGTCGACATCGCCGTCACCAGCCTCAACGAGTCGCGGTATGTACGTCTCCTAGCCGGCGCCGGCGCCAGCACCGGCACCAGCACCAGCCTGCTGCTGGGAGAGAAGTACGACCGCTACTGGCCCTTCGACACGCGGCCCGTCTACTACGTCGACATCGCCGTCACCAGCCTCAACGAGTCGCGGTATGTACGTCTCCTAGCCGGCGCCGGCGCCAGCACCGGCACCAGCACCAGCCTGCTGCTGGGAGAGAAGTACGACCTCTACTGGCCCTTCGACACGCGGCCCGTCTACTACGTCGACATCGCCGTCACCAGCCTCAACGAGTCGCGGTATGTACGTCTCCTAGCCGGCGCCGGCACCAGCACCGGCACCAGCACCAGCCTGCTGCTGGGAGAGAAGTGGGACCGCTACTGGCCCTTCGACACGCGGCCCGTCTACTACGTCGACATCGCCGTCACCAGCCTCAACGAGTCGCGGTATGTACGTCTCCTAACCGGCGCCGGCACCAGCACCGGCACCAGCACCAGCACCAGCACCGGCCTGCTGCTGGGAGAGAAGTGCGACCGCTACTGGCCCTTCGACACGCGGCCCGTCTACTACGGCGACATCGCCGTCACCAGCCTCAACGAGTCGCGGTATGTACGTCTTCTAGCCGGCGCCGGCACCAGCACCGGCACCAGCACCAGCGCCAGCACCAGCCTGCTGCTGGGAGAGAAGTGCGACCACTACTGGCCCTTCGACACGCGGCCCGTCTACTACGGCGACATCGCCGTCACCAGCCTCAACGAGTCGCGGTATGTACGTCTCCTAGCCGGCGCCGGCACCAGCACCGGCACCAGCACCAGCCTGCTGCTGGGAGAGAAGTGCGACCGCTACTGGCCCTTCGACACGCGGCCCGTCTACTACGGCGACATCGCCGTCACCAGCCTCAACGAGTCGCGGTATGTACGTCTCCTAGCCGGCGCCGGCACCAGCACCAGCCTGCTGCTGGGAGAGAAGTGCGACCGCTACTGGCCCTTCGACACGCGGCCCGTCTACTACGGCGACATCGCCGTCACCAGCCTCAACGAGTCGCGGTATGTACGTCTCCTAGCCGGCGCCGGCACCAGCACCAGCCTGCTGCTGGGAGAGAAGTGCGACCGCTACTGGCCCTTCGACACGCGGCCCATCTACTACGGCGACATCGCCGTCACCAGCCTCAACGAGTCGCGGTATGTACGTCTCCTAGCCGGCGCCGGCACCAGCACCGGCACCAGCACCAGCACCAGCCTGCTGCTGGGAGAGAAGTGCGACCGCTACTGGCCCTTCGACACGCGGCCCATCTACTACGGCGACATCGCCGTCACCAACATGTCCTGGTAGGGCGGTACTTTTTCATTTTATTTGATTCGGTAAGCATACAGTTTATACAAACACAAGTATATAAGAGAATGATAGAGGTCGTACGGCAGAGGTTGAAGTAATGCGTGTTGTGTGCGGCAGGTACCCGGACTGGACGGTGACGGAGCTGATGGTGTGCCGCGGCAGCGAGCAGCGCGTGCTGAAGCACTTCCACTTCACCACGTGGCCCGACTTCGGCGTGCCCGACCCGCCCACCACGCTCGCCAGGTAACGCCCGGACGCCATATCGTGGCACATTCGCAAGCTTCGTCGATTCACAAACGGCTTAACTTTGTGAATTGGTTGGTCCACATACACATGAAGTTTTTCATTTGTATGAAACGAAAGCAAACCATGGCTCACGTTCAGGGAACAGATTATTACTTGGATCAGGGAAAAGGTCGGGTAAGTCCTGCTCGCCTTTTGATACAACAAATAAGAAACCCATCTATTGACTTGATAAAATTTTGGCAATTGCAAATGGACAATCGTTTTAAAGCAGTAATTTGATAAAAATAATGGAGGCATTTGTAAGCGAGCGAGTTGAACATAATGAGGCGATCAAATGCGTTCAACACGTGCTTCAGGACAGCTCACTTCTCTACACAGAGCCGGCCGCCGAGCTGCTGGCCCGGACACACGAGCACTAAACTAAACCATGTATTATTGGACCGTTTTGGCAGGTTCGTGCGCGCGTTCCGCGAGCGCTGCCCGCCGGACGCGCGGCCCGTGATCGTGCACTGCAGCGCCGGCGTCGGCCGCTCCGGCACCTTCATCACGCTCGACCGCGCGCTGCAGCAGGTAAGCATGCGACCTGATAGTAGGCAACCCTGTGTCATCGAGTACCCATTTGATGGAGCTGATAGAGGCAAAATAAGTTATAAATAGATGCATGATCCTTTGTTCTTCTCATTGTAGTGAGTGCGTTGTAAATATAAACGTTTTCTTATTAACATTGTCGGGAAGTCAATGTGCCGTGTAGTCAATGTATCGTGTAGTCAATGTGCCGTGTAGTCAAGTTGGTTACTTGAGCAGTTTAATGTTTGAGAGAGCTATTTTACATTTTCATTTTTATGTATTTGACAAATCAATCTTTACTAATACTATAAATGTAAAAATGTGTTTGTTTGTTTGTTACCCTTTTCACGCTTCAACACCTTGACCAATCATGATGAAATTTGACATGCAGGTAGCCTGTGTTACGAGGCAGGACATAAGATATCCCGTGAAATTAGCACTGTTCTGAGGGAACTGAAAATACATTCTTTTTTGGTTAATTTCTTTCACATCGCAACGGAACAATGGATTGTTGTGATTTTTTACACAGAGATAGTTGAGGGGGTGGGAAATGACATAATCTACTAATTAGCATATCCTGACATAGTTCCTGAGGGATCTGGGGAAAACTCTTTTTTTTTTATTAAAAATTTGAGCGCGTTTGACTGCAACTTTAATTTCCACGCTCGCACACGTTGGCGTCGTAACTGAGCAACACATTAAAGTGATTTGTTGTATAGAATTGGTTATGGGGGTGGGGAGTGTTATAGAATGCTAATCAGAATAGCCCGATGTGAGATAGGGATCTGGAGAAAACCCATATCCGCGCACCACTCGCCCTTATTATTATCGTATGGCCACATTTAATTCCTGCAATATAAACTACAAATCTATATCAAGATTCTGGATCCAGTTTTTGGCCTCCGGGGTGAGTTTGTTCAGATCTTCCCAGCATCCCTAAAACACCGATTCGTACACTCCACTACGATGTGCCATGTCGCCTGCTCGGCAGCCCCGCAGTCGCAGCTAGGCGAGCTCTTAATGCCCCATTTGTGCAGTTGGTAGTTGCACCTGGCTTGGCCAGTTCTTATGCGGTTTAGTGTGGTCCAGATTTTAAGGTTTTGGTTAAAACCAGCTATGCGAACTGTGGGGTCCTGCACTAAGCTTGTTTCTGAGCAATCCGAAGCATGCCACTGTTTTCTCCATTCAGAGCGGACGTCGTACGAACAAATTATTTGTGGATCCGTCCAAATGGGTTTTCGTGATGAAACGCGACATGGTGGAAGCTCGTCGAGAGTCTTGGCGATGGGCATTTGATGGCACTGGGTTTTTGAGTGCTTTAGCCCACTCCGAAGCGGCGGTAGAGGTCCTCCTAAGTTGTGGGGGAGCGATATGCGACAGTGGGAGTTAGTTTTAACGCACCCGAGATAATACGCATGGCTTGGTTTAGCTGAACGTCTACTTTGCTCGTGTAGGTGCTACGGTACCAAACGGGGGCACAGTACTCCACCGCTGAGTAGACCAAGTGTCAATATTCAAACCATCGATTCGAAAAGAAGAAGAAGAAGTAGACCAAGGCTAGAGTGGACGTGCGAAGGACATCTGCGTGGGCTCCCCACGACGTACCCGCCAGCCTCCGGATAAGGTTGACCCTCGACTTGATCTTCTGACCGAAGCTGTCCAGATGCTTCCTGAACGTCAGTGACCTGTCCAAGCTAACTCCTAGGTATTTTGGAGAAAAGTTATGGCGAACTACCTTTTCGCTGAAGGTTACCTCAAGTTCCTTTCGCGCTTGACAGTTTGTCAGATGGAAGGCGCAAACTTCTGTCTTTGATGGGTCTGGACAAAGACGCCAATGTGTACAGTAGTCGTTCAGGGCGCGTAGGACTTTCGAAAGCACTTCTTGTCCCTCGTTAAAATGTTTCCCCTGGAAAGCAATGGCCAGATCATCGGCGTACATAAACTTCTCCGAACGCAATACCGGGATATCGTAGGTATAAATGTTAAACAGGAGGGGGGCCAGTACAGATCCTTGGGGTAACCCATTTTTCAATAATTTAAATCTGCTCTCCCTCGTGTTCAACATCACCTTTATGTTGCGTGGTCCCAGCATGTTTTTAAGTAATTTCAGTATCTTTTTGCATGGGATCCTCGCGCTCACTTTATGTAGCAACCCCTCCACCCAAACTGTATCGTATGCAGCTTTTAGGTCCACAAACGCTGCGAAAGTTTTAAGCCCTTTTTGGAAACCTGCTTCAATGTAGCTTGTTAGGGCTAAAACCTGATCAGCACAGCTCCGGTCTGCCCTAAAACCAGCTTGTTCAGCAGGTATCAGTGGGTTGACCGCTGGGTAAAGGCGATTGTACAGCATACGTTCCAACAGCTTGTATGTAACACTAAGTAGTGAGATGGGCCTGTAGCTTGCAGGGTCATCAGCTGGCTTACCCGCTTTAGAATTGCAAGGACCTTAGACTTCTGAAATATATTTGGAAGTTGGCTTGTCTCTAATATTTCATTGAAGAAGTCAACTAGCCATCTTTGTCCCCGTTTTCCTAGGTTGGTCAGAAATTCCGGGTACAACAGGTATAAAACCCGCAGCTTTGCCACATTTTATGGACTGTAGCGCTTTTTTTAGTTCCTGGATTGTAAAAGGGCAGCCAAAACGGTCACTATCCTGTAGGAGTTCTAAGTTGAACTTGCGCTGGGATCGTATGGATTTTTCAAAGGTCTTATTATGTTGTGCAGTCTTAGTGAGGTCCTGGAGGCATTCTGCAATATCATTACCACTCGCCCTCAAAGACAGTCATGAAAATGATGTCCACGCGGCGAAGGGAATAACTGGCGTCTTGTAAACAAGATTATACTTAAGATAGTGAATTAAAGATAATGCAAAATAATATTACTTGAAATAGATGGCAGTTTATTGATGTGTCGCGTGTCGCGATGTGTTGCAGCTGGCGGCGCACGCGGAGCACCTAGACATCTTCGGCATGGTGCACGCGATGCGGCGCGAGCGCGTGTGGATGGTGCAGACGGAGCAGCAGTACATCTGCATCCACCAGTGCGTGGTGGCGGCGCTGGAGGGGCAGGACACCGCTCCGCCGCCGCCGCTTGCCCACAACCACAACCACCACAACCCCGCCTTCGAAGGTATGCTAGCGCCCTGGCGCCCCGGCCAGGAGTACACTACTAAACGAGAAGTCCGCTTCACGTTAGCACACAGACACTACCTACAAGTCCGTAGGCCATACTAACTGAGATAAATACCCGACCTGTGTTCCCTCGCGCGCGACTGCCGTTCACTTATCCGGATTGTTTACATGTGTGCGTCCCTTTCTAGATCATTAAAGAGCGGGCCTTCGTGCCTAGCGCGTGCCTCTGCATCTCACTCTGTGCCTAGCGCGTGCCTCTGCATCGCACTCTGTGCCTAGCGCGTGCCTCTGCATCTCACTTTGTGCCTAGCGCGGGCGTCTTCATTTCACTGTGTCTAGCATCTCACCGCGCGTCCTTTACTAGTCTACTGCGGGACAGTGTCTCCGTGTAGGCCAAACAAAATGTTAGTTGTCCAGTAATGGATTTTTATTTGACATTGTTTGTATGTTTCAAGACCCAAGCTCCTGTCAGTGTAACGTTCGCTAGTCATTTCTTGTTTGGGTCATGTCCTTTAACTCTGTAAAAGTCGTCACATGACCGCGGGTGATGCCAAGTGCAACACCAGGCAACCGCCGTCTATAGGATAGGATAGCACGGTTAATTGTGCCACACGATAAGAGAGAGAAAGAGAGATTCGTCACCTTAACCTTCTCTTTCAGTTGCTGGCAATAGCTTCTCCTAGGTCTTCCCCTGCCCCTCTTTCCTTCTATTTTCCCTTCCATGATCACTGTTATGAACTTGTCGTGTCTTAGTAAATGCCCAACCATGTTCCATCGCCTATTTTCAATTGTTGACATTATGGTTTCTTCTCTCCTACTCGCTTCAGCATCTCTTCAACTTATTTTCTGCATCCTTCTCCATCCCCATATCTGAAAGGCCTCCAGCCTAGCTAGTGGTGAGACAGGGAGACGTCATAATATCTCAGAAGCTGTTCACCGGCACACCAGAAGTTGTTGTAAATTTCTGGACTGAGGTGGATTCGGCATCAATATCAACGGCGAATACATCACCCACCTTCGATTCGCTGACGACATCGTGGTCATGGCTAAGACCATGGAATACTAAGGCACAATGCTCGATGGCCTCAGTGGAGCCTCTCAACAAGTGGGGCTTAGAATGGACATGGACAAAAAAATTATAAAAGTGTGCGTGTCAGCGCACGTCCCACGCGCGACAGGAGTTTAGTCATGAAACATTTGTTTTGCCCTCTGGCCTTCTGCCTCGCGTGGAGCGCTCCGTCCGTTCCGTTCCGGTGGCGCACTGACCAGAAGTTCTTCTGCAAGGGCATTGATATCAGCGCATAAAGGAGAACAGTCGAGGCTAAGGCACCCGTTGTTGTAAGCGTGTCCCCCGTAGCTGCACCTGGCATGCGACGGTACTCCTGAGTAAATGCGGTCTGCTACCTCAGATTCCCGCTGTCGCTTACCAAGCACATCCGACGGTGGCCACGTTAACAACGTCTGTGATGTATCAGCAATCGCTGTCTGCCATTATGCGACTGAAATCTACCCGAGACACCAGTGGCCACGTAGATGCGATCAGGAGTGTAGGGTGGTCGCAGTTAGGATGGGAGTGACGGGAAGTTGAACCGACAAGTATACTAGCAACGAGTCAGCACATTAGGAGGATAAATATTATACTTGGTGTGTTATATATACAGGGAAGGATTAGAACTGCGTTTTTTTTGTAACTAATATTCTTTTGGTAGGCTTTCTTCTCGTTTGATTGTTTCTTGATCCGGTTGTGTACTTGAACGAGTCCTGGTTTAAAGAATCCTCACATGTGAGGATGGGGTGACTCACTTTTCGTTTATTCACCTTGTAATCTCTGGCCGCGTGTAGGATGTGCTGTCTTTCGCGCCCAGGTAAGAGATTCTTCTTACTTTAAGAATTTGTGTTATTGTTTTTCCTTTTAGCGTGTGCTTGATTTTAGTTGCTTTGTGGCTGTCCCTGGAGTTCGCCAGTATTTCTTGTAGGATATGTCTCTCGTAGCGACGTAGGCGTGATCTGTTAGCTTTAGTAATGCCCATGGGAGCAGGTTTTTTGTTCGTTAGGGTTCCGGAGGCAACAGGCAACCCCCATATTTTCGCCATTGTCTGTCCTTCCGTCCGAGACCATCAGTACTAGAAAGCTGCAACCCGGTACGGGTACACACATCAATCACGCCGACAGAGTTGCACTATAAAATCCTTAAAAAAATATATTGCGGCACCTTGCACACACGTAAAGAAAAAAAACCCACCCCATCGCGTCGGGAATCGCTAAATAGGTCCTTCAAAACATTCTATGGTTTGACCTACCTATAGAGTAAAGTATGCAGTGAGAGACCCCACTCCGCCGCCGGCAGCCAAAGCCATGGTGCGGAACCCCGTCCGTGTGACCCCACCTTAACGGGTTTTTTTGGAGTGTACGTTCACGAGGTAGACTTCACTTTCTGCGATTATTATGTACTCACTGCCCCAACACCTCTTAAGAAAATAGCTTTTTGATATATTGATCTGTTAGTTATGCCTCCGTATACTTGAACCCTAAACAGAAATATTCATTCTAGACCCCTCCAAACAACCGAAAGTGCACAACGGCTTTCAGTTGACCAAAAAAAATGCTATGCTCTTCGCCAATACATGGTGCAACCTGACAAGTTTTCACTATCCAATTTTTTTCTATATTGATATTTACTTTTATAAAGTAAGCTTTGCTTGCTTGGCGCCTTACCAGCCTCTCTTCCTCTTTTGCATACGCCCATCAACCCACCCAAATGCAAACTAGTTTCTAAGTCACCCGGGAATAGTTTATAACTTTGATAAATAGCAGTGGTAAGGAACCCCAATTTCGCAAGTCCGACTCACACCTGGCCAGTTTTTCGATTCTCTTCTTCGTATACGCCTAATAAACCATCACGATGGCAAATTTTAAGTTTATTAGATACCTGGAAGTGTCCCTACACTTTGCTGAGTGGTAGTGATACGAAATTTTCAGTTCGCGGTCCTTCAAATTCTTCCCCTGCATACTTCCTACAACCCAACCCGATGCCAAACTTCACGTTTACAAGCCACCTAGAAGTCGTCCGTATATTTTGCCGAGTAGCGGTGACACGGAACCCCCAGTGCGCCAGCACGACTCACACTTGGCCGTTCCTCGAATCCTTCCTTTGTATACGTCCAATAAACCACCTCGATGCCAAACTTCAAGTTTATAAGCCACCTAGAAGCGGTCCACACATCCTGCTGAGTAATGGTTTTACGGAACCCCCAGTGCGCGGGCACGACTCACACTTGGCCGCCCTTTGAATCCCTCACCTGCATACGTCCAATCACTCACCTCGGTGCCAAATTTCAAGTTTCCAAGCCACCTGGAAGTGGTCCACAATTTTTCTGACGAGGCGATTGTCGTCCTTCGCTATTTCTTTTCAAGCGACTTCCAGAAAGGAGGAGGTTCTCAATTCGTCTGTATTTTTATATATTATTTTCATAATTGCTTGAGTTATTTGTCTGACTCGGGTTGTCCCGGCATGTTTGGGCTGCTCTCGGGTCTAGTATAGGTAGGTGTCCGTTCTTTTGTTTCTCTTTTTTTTTTGGGTAAGTAAAGGAACACTTTTGTCGAATTGCTTTTGTGTGCTATTTTTTCTTATAGTAGACTAGAATGGTTTGCACATGTTTGGGCTATTTGAGTTTCGGTCCAAGTTTTAAGAAATCTGTGTCTATGGGGAATAATTTACGGTCGTATTCTCTATAAAAATTATGGGTTCCATTTATAACTTGACTTGGTTGAGTTTGGAAAGTTGGAGAAACAAGTAGGTATCCCACTTATCTACTTTTTGGGGGAGATTGTTTGCTTGTTTGTGAACTCCTCATTGTATAATTACAACAAAATATACAATTATAGATACAGAATATAAGTAGTAGCTCAAAGGCGGACCCATCCCAAACAGGGATAAGTAAGTAAGTTATGTGGAATTACTTAATTTCGTTGATTGTGAAATCTTTATTATTGTGGGATGAAAGATAGATATAAGTAGGCGTCCGAATTTCTGTTATAATATCAGTGTTAAGTTTAGGTAGGTGTGTGTTCTTGATACTGACGGGCAGTGTGAGACGTGTTGCAATCGTTTATTTTCGGTTTGTTGGGTATGCGTGCAAGGTTTGGGTGTTATCTGTAAAGAGTTGGGTCGAAGTGTTACCTATCTGGCTGGTGTTTGTGTGCGCATAAACCTTAATTATATTAAACAGTCTTGATGTTGTTAATCCTAGGTACGCCACTAAGATTAAATAAACAAGTTTCCCTTGTTTTGTGTCAATGTCATGGGCTGGAGGACCTCTGGGCTAAACCTAGAAGGCATACAGGATTCGAATTAAAAAAAAAAGATGTGTGTCAACTCCGACGTACGACTGGAGTCCACTTCTCACCAACGACTACAAATGCGCTGGGGGACGGCGGCCAATTTTTTTTAATTCTGACAACGGATTCCCGATTTAGGGAATCTCAGATAGCGATCTTGGAAGCAATCGGTCCAGCAACCAAAAAAAGCGAAATGACGGCCACCTTTGTCAACTCTGACAACGGATCCGCTATAAGGGACTTCAGGGACCCTCAGATATCGATTTTGGAAGCATTCCGTCCAGCAACCAAAAAGTTCAAAATCGCTGCCACCTTTGTCAATTCCGACAACGGACTCGTTATAAGGGACCTCAGGGACCCACAGCTATCGATTTGGAAGAACTCCGTCCAGCAACCAAAAAGCGCAACATGGCGGCCACTCCCTTTCAATTCCGACAACGGATTCGCGACAAGATAAAGAACCTCAGGGATCCTCAGATATCGATTCCGGAAGCAATCGGTCCCGGAAGTACGAAAATCAGAAAAGCGGCCACTCCTGTCAATTCCGACAAAACAAATCTAACGACACTCCGAAACCATAAAGCCGTTCAGGCCACAGGACGTGCCAAAGAAATATACATACATATATGTATACATACACACATTATCATACCTACATACAAGCAAATAAGTTGCGCACAAAATTAATAAATATACTACACAGGTAACGCATAACGTCTGATTTTACTCCCCACAATTCCCATACCCCGGTATTACATATGAAAATCAATTCTTAAGAAGTAAAGTCCAATAAACTCCAAAAAGGGCGTTTCGGATCGATCTCACCGCGTTTGCTGGCTGAAGTCTTCTTCTGTGTCTATTGTAGTCTCACTGGGGGTTGGGTGGTGTTCCGCGGTTGTGAGCTAGATGCACTTGACAAACACTGATGTAGCACAATCGCTTGGTATAGTAAAGAAAAAAATAAATTAGTAGTGACTAATGAGCTAGGTACACAAACACTGGCTCGGGTAGAGGCAACGCGCGCGTGCAACAATAGGACCGTAAAATAATTTATCTTAAAAAGTCGGGGCTACGGATTGCAGGGACAACATCTGGTATGCGTGTGCTCACTATGGCGGTCCAAACAGAACTCCCTCTGCCTCGCGTGGAGCGCTCCGGGCTTTATCCTACGCGGAGGTTAACCTTCACAATATCATCACGTCCCATATACCGCAGTGTCTTAAGACAAAGGTCTTTGACCAGTGTGTGTTGCCAGTGATGACATACGGAATTGAGACATGGTCGCATATTATGGGCCTCATAGTCACCCAAATGGCAATGGAGCGTGTATGTTCTGAGTTTCCCTGCGTGGTCAAATCATATCGAATGTAACCGACATAGCCCTCAGAATCGCTAAAACTCAAGTGACTGGCACTGAGCTCTTAGAACATGGCCGTTGGGGCAATAAAGTTCTCGAGTGGCGGCCGTGTACAGGAAAACGTAGCGTAGGTAAGCCTTCCACTCGGTGGACCGACGACCTGGTGAAGTTCGCAGGAAGTCGCTCGATGCGGGCGGCGCAGGACCGGTCGACGTGAAAATTCTTGGAGGAGGCATTTGTCCAGCAGTGGACGTCACTCGGCTGATATGATTTCAGACAATCCGTTGTAATATGTTTAGTTCCCATGCACAGGAGACCCCGAGTACCCCGAGTACCCCGAGCACCGCTCGGTCGCCGAGGTCCTTATCATTAAAGCGTGCTATTGATGTCCGTTTATAAAGCGCTGGTTTACCAAACATTTAAAATTAAAATAACATGGAACTTCCTCGTCCTTTCTGCCATATTTAAGTACAGCTTTGTAAATTGCCTCGTCCGTCGCTGCACTACCATCACGATAGTGTTGCACTGGCCGCTACTCGCTACAGTGTGGGCGCCTTGTCTGTTCAGCTAACAGCGGCGCTGTCGGCGGGTAGTGCGCAGTGCGTCCGGCGCCGCCGCCGCCGCCGCCGCCGCCGCCGCTCCCGGCCGGAGCGCGCCCAGCGCCCAGCGCGCCCTAGTTGGTGATGTGTCATACACCTGTAACAGTGTGCGCGTGCCATAACTAATCCACGTAACAGTTTAACGCATTATTTCCACACTTTTGTCACACATATATAAATTAGTGCCTTCCGTCTGCCTATGGGGCGCGAGGCGCGAGGCGAGGGCAAGCGCGCGTCAAGTCAGTCACGAGGCGCGCCATGCGCATGCGCATGCGTACTAACGTACCGTTGAGCTGGTGCTGGTGCAGAGCCGGCGCGTGCTGGGATGCGTTCCAACCGTTCTTTACCTTCCCTCTCACACTTGTGCGATACTATCCTGTTGTCGGAGCAATCGGATGCTTTCAGAGCACAGGCACAGGGACTATACGTAGCCCTGATGACGCGTGTTGTGTTGCAGACGACGAGGGCATCGCGGAGTCCGGCATGTAGGCGCGCCGCCCCCCGCACCGCCCCGCCCCGCACCGCCCCGCCCCGCCCCGCCCGCGCAGCGCAACGCAACGCAACGGGCAGCTGTACTTACATATTACTACGCTGTAAGCTTATCTCTGTACAATATTTTTAAGTTTTAACTAATGTACTTAACTATTTTTGTAAAAATGTATTTATTTTTTATGTTCGTGAGGATAATTAAGATTATTTCTGACAAGGGCTGATGTTAGTTAAGATTCAATAAATAAATAATGGACCAATTGCTAACGAATTTATGTATTTTAAAATGTTACATTAATTAAGAGTTGTGCCGCCGGCACTAGTGGCGCCTGGTCACGCAAGTGGTGACCGTTTGAATCTCAAAATTGTACTTATTTTTTGTAACTATTTATTACCTAATGTTTGCTCAAGCATGGACTCGGCGCGGGCGCTCGCTGTGGCGCTGTTTGTCGTTGCTATTTTCTTTAAGGCAAGGAGTGCACATAATTGCTAAGGAAACTTTTCAATTAGCTTTTAGTTGATTTATTTAGCAGTTTGATTAGGCAGTCGGAGCGAAACTGGTGTGAGCCACAAAACACAATACGTAATATAAAATAATGGAAGCTCGCTCGCGACAGTGTGGCTCTGGCGCCCCCGCGCCCCGCGCCCCGCGCACAGTACTGACACGCCCCCCGCGCCCGCCGCCCGCGTGCCATGCTTGTCAAATTACTTAAGTACCTACCTATAAGTTTTTACCAGCACGCAATATAAATATAATTAATTACTAAGTAATAAATTATACATATATTTTTATACATGCATGCCTTTTTTTTTACTTTCGACCGACGAAGAAGTGAAGAAGGTGTTGTGATGGCAAAAAATCGAAGTTAAGATTTTGATGGAGGTTGATCCTCTTAAACTACTATTCCAAGAAACAAAAAAATGTAAGTGTGTGTGTACGTCCGTCCGATGCTCTAGTTCTCAAACTACTAGACGGATTTAGATAAGGGAAATATTATTTTGATATTTTCAGGCGTTTTTTTTTTTCAAATTCCCCTATCTCGATTTTCTAAGGGTTGTCACCATAATAACTACACTTTTGCCCAAAGTATATATATTAGTACTAACATACAGTATGGACACTCCCTGCCGCTCTCTAGATTGCGACCTCACCCCGTCGTCACCCAGATTGATACATTTTGGTTACAGTTTGGTTGTCGAACGTATAGGATTTCGCCGCCATTTTGTTTGTTCCGTCATTCCTTTTTTGAAATGTCATTTCTGGCCCGTTGTATGAAGTGTGCAGGGTGTGCTTTTGCACTCTTTCAATGTTTTTCGTTTCAATTAACAACTACAATTAATTTTTAAAAATCCAACTGGCGCACTGAAGCGTGTGTATAGACTAATCGATTAAGAATATTTAGAGTTACTACATCGCTCTGGTTTGCATGTAGAACAAATCTCTGTTTTAAAAGAGGTTCCTTTGATACATTTTTATCAAATTGTAGCCACAACCGCAATGGCCTTCTTTGGTTAGTGGTTTTATGGCGGCCATATTCAATAGCTTTCAGTACACCAGTAGCGCCATTAACTAGACCATCAGACGTGTCTAAAGGACAACGCTCACAATCTTCTCACAATGTATGGGGAAAAAACCCAGGCCCGGCGTAGATGAAATGTATCTCAGATTTTAAGTATTCATATGTAACTAAATATTCAGTAAAAAATGTTGTCAAAATCTTTTTTAAACGTCATAAATTGCTAGTCGTTTTTTGTAAGGAGCTATACGTAGAGTTAAAAAATGGAGAATTCTTTATTGTTTCTTTACTCTTGGTCCAAATATGACATTTAGGCATCTACTTCACAACGCCACCGGCCACCCGCCACCGACGTTGTCTGCAATGTAAGGGTAAACACATCATGAGTAGATAAATGAAATTATTTTATTATTATACTAGCTGTCCCGGCGAACTTCGTTCCACCTTACACTACCCTACTCTACCCTACCCTACACTACCTACCCTACACTACACTGCACTACCCTATCCTATGCTACACTACACTACCCTACCCTACCCTAAAACCAATTATTTTTTGACTGTTATTATATATTTTTATTGATGAATATCATATTGTAATACTTATCATCCTATTCCGGACGAAGACAAATGTAAAAAGACAAAAATCATAAAAATTGGTCCAGCCGTTCTTGAGTTATAAATGGTATAACTAACACGACTTTCTTTTATATATATAAGGTCTAACAAAATTAGCTGAAACTATTTTAAGGGCAAGTTCAGCAAACGAAACTGAACAATTTTTTCTTTAGCGACCATACTGAAATCTAAAAAAAAATCTACAATAAAAAAATAAGAAATCTTAATGAATGCGGCACTGGCCATCGTACCGTAGCAGCCGCAGCCCACGCGCCTCCGCCACAGATGATAATAGTAGCACAAGCCTGCGCTCCGATCCTTTACCCGCAGCCTTCCTTCTTACATCCCAAACTTGTGGTTACAAACTTCATAGCACACCACCATGTCCAAATACTTTTGTACGGCATTTTCACTACGAAACACTTAACTTAGGCACAATACAAAAATTGTATTGTGACTTAGGCACTTAGGTCACAAAATGTCATAGGTTAGGCTTTGAGCAACGTAACTCAATGAGTGCGCGAGAGTAACTGAGATATTTATTTACATCACAGTTGCTTGTAGGCGCTTGCTCGTAGGTTCATACATTTCGCGTGGTTCGTTCAACGACCTCAAACGCCGTAAAAGAAGGAGCCGCCGCCTTCAATTTCAATTTCTTCTTTTTCGTAAAGTGTAAAATACCTGTTAGGTTGTATTTTACTACCTACAGCTAAAAGGAACTGTAAGGTTTTAAGTATTTTAAATAAGAATTGATTGAGAGAACAAGCAAAGGTCAACGGCCGGGCACAGTGCACAGTTTCGTTGCGACACGGCACGAGTCCAGCGATGTAAACAAAAACCAGGACCGTACTACGAGAATATTATTTATTTAAGTAGGCAGTAATGGAATGTGGCGATTTTTTTTTAGAATTCGGTATGGTCGCTGAAGAAAAAGTTGTTCAGTTTCGTTTACTGAACTTGCCCTTAAAATAGTTTCAGCTAATTTTGTTAGACCTTATATAGCAATTACATATATTTTATTTATTTTTATATTTTATATTTATAGGCCCGACCACCTGCGACCATTTCATACAATTACGAGGGTGGCATACTTAAATGCCCTCAGTGCGCGAGGAATTTCAATGCGAAGATTGGCTACATAAACCATCTTCGAGCGCACGCGCGGCAAACCGACTAGGAGTCGAAGTGGTCGCCATGTCCGAAATCGGTCGGATAGATCATATATATTACAATGGTTTTTACATTAATGGTTTTTAAAAACGAATTTTGATTATGTTTTTTCTGAATATTTTGTCGCATATGAATAACATACCCGTACACGCAGAAACACGCTCGAATCGATTTGGGTAACATACCCGTACACACAGAAACACACTCGAATTGATTTGCATAACATACCCGTACACGCAGAAACACACTCGAATGGATTTGCATAACATACCCGTACACGCAGAAACACACTCGAATCGATTTGCATAACATACCCGTACACACAGAAACACACTCGAATGGATTTGCATAACATACCCGTACACGCAGAAACACACTCGAATGGATTTGCATAACATACCCGTACACGCAGAAACACACTCGAATCTAGAGATGGGCCGAATATTCATTTTATATTCGGTATTCGGCAGCTTTACCGAATATTCATATTCGGCCGAATATTCGGCTGAATCACCTAATATTCGGCAAAGTGATACTCAAAGTTTTTACTGTTATTTTTTGTAGAATAATGTATATCGGGATCTGTTTTTGGCTCGTGGTGTAATCTTATTATGGCGTATTTTTCAATCACCGCTCTGCTCAAATGTGTTCTGTGATTTAGTGTAGCTGGCTGCTGTAAAGAGTGTGAATATAGTGTACATCTGATGTTTTGCTGATATTTCTTGATGTATTTTTGCAGTATCGAAATACGCACGATGTCATATTTACTGATCTTTGACAAATATTTGTTGATATCTTTTTATATATAAGGTCTAACAAAATTAGCTGAAACTATTTTAAGGGCAAGTTCAGTAAACGAAACTGAACAACTTTTTCTTCAGTGACCATACCGAATTCTAAAAAAAAATTGCCACATTCCATTATTGCCCACTATAATATTCTCGTGTTGTAGTACGGTCCTGTCTTTTCGCTGGATTCGTGCCTTGCCGCAACGAAACTGCGCTGTGCCTGGCCGTTGACCTTTGGTAGTTCTCTCAATCAATTCTTATTTAAAAACGAATATTACCTATTTAAAACCTTATAGTTCCCCTTTTAGATGTAGGTAGTAAAATACAACCCAACAGGTATTTACACTTTTCGAAAAATAAGAAATTGAGCGGCTTCTTTGAAGCGTTGAGGCCATTGAACTATTTTGCTGCTCGCTCGTAGGTACATTTCGCCTACAAACAAACAAGTGCGATGCGTGCGCGAAAAAAATATCTCAGTTACTCTCGCGCACTCATTGAGTTACGTTCTCAAAGCCTAACCTACAGATTGTGACCTAAGTGCCTAAGTTAAGTGTTTTATTGTGAAAATGCCATGTACAACAATATTTGGACATGGCGGTGTGATATGAAGTTTGTAACCACAACCTAATAGACACCAGGAACATGTTTCAAGATTTTCATAGCCGTAGACCCCATCTACATGCCATCTACACACAATACTATAGGTGCTTTGCAGCGATTCCGGGATAACGGTACTTTTACGAGTATGCCACGACCTGTAGATGCCGGTCAACCAAGAAAATCACCGGAGACATAAGAAGCAAGTAGGTAGGTAGTTCGCCTTAGCCTGTTTGCGGACAAGTCACATTAAAGAAAAATCTATTTGTTTGGAAATGGCCAAACATGTAAACAAATCATTTTAGCTTAATCACTTACATTTGGACATCAAGGATTTTATTGACATAAATACTGTGTTTTAGTTCATTTAAGACTTGAAAACCATGTGAAACTAGTTTTGTTTGGGCTGTTGCTACCCAGCACACCTTTATTGCTGGTGAAATGATACAACTGTATTTTTCTTTGTTGTTTTCTTGATAGTGAGTAGGTACGCGGGCGCTGTACGGCGACCGAACGTATACTAATTGATATTACACTTAATAAATGAAGTTAGCGTAAACCGCTGACGGCGCGATGTGCGGTCGCAGACCGTACATGCTGCCGGGCGAGAGAAGAGGAGATTTAGATGATGATAAAGTAACTTAAATAACATTGATATGCTTATAGATAATAAAACTTAAATAACATTGATATGATTATAGATAATGGAACTTAAATAACATTGTTATGCTTATAGATAACTAAGTTTAAAATTCACTAGTCACAAACATTGAGGGATAGGTGACGTAGACTTATGATTCACGTTTAGTACATGTGGTTCATTTAATTGTCCGTTGATCTGATCACCGCTGGTGCTTTTTGCTCCGCCGCTGACCTTCTCGTTGGCGGCGGTGGTCGTGGGGGCGTCGTGAGTCGTAGGGAGCGACGCAAGTAGCGTCACGCTGGCCTGCCGCCGCGTGCTCCTCGCCCGCCGCAAAGCGTATAAGGCTGCCGCTGCTAAAATTCCCGCCAAAATGAAATAGATGGCCGTGTAGTGGTGGACGTCGTGATAAGATATTTCATCTGACAGGGGCGTCTCTGATTTCATTTGTTCTATTTGGCGGCTTATTTTCTCAAATGATTGGTGATTATCGATGATACTGGTGTTTATCTCAGTCAGTGGTATCGTAAAGTTTAAGATGTGATTTATCGGAGCTATCTGCGGTATGTGCACATTTGCTTGAGTCTTCATTTCACTTTTCTGATATTTATGCGAGTACACTGAGAATTCTTCTCCTTTGATAATACAATCCGGGCTCAGTGTTATTAACCCGGCGCTGATAAGCCGCGCGACGGTAACCTGATCTTCACATATGATACGGAGTCGGCACTCGTCGCAACAAAAATATAGGTATGTATTTGTTTGACTGAGTTCTATCCACTCATTTTTGCATGTATGAATAGTCATTAGACATTTATTTGATTTTGTTTCCTTGATGCATAGATTTTCATCTGCGTTCAGCTGATAAACGGGACGCTGCGAATGACAGTAGTAGGTCTGTGAGTCCCGCTGGAGACACTGCTGCACATCGTTATCAGTCATTGATACGAAGGTGTCCTTGCGTAAGTTTATTGCTGCGTGACTTGTAATAGGCGTTAGGGTGACCATGCTTTCTTCGTGTTTGCTTGGAACAGAAAATATTCTGTACAGGTCAAAAGTCTCTCTGCTTATAAGTGGAATTTTGATTTCAAAGATTAGGTATTCCTTTGTTAGTTTTGCCTTTATGGCCAAGAGATGATAGATTTGAGATAAACCTGTTTGAATATTCTGTATTGGTAGAGATAAATCTCGTGAGAGCTGTCCGGATATGATGTTGAGCTCGTCTTGTAACTGCTGAGGGTATAGAAGATGAAGATTGAATTTTCCATGATGAATATCTGTTATTGTGTCCAAAAGAGTTTCTTGTATAGTTTTCAAGTTTAGAAGCATGCTATTAGTGATAATACTTGAAATGGCAAACTCGTTTAGAAGTTCCATGTCCAGTACTTCGATAGTCAAGCCGTTGTTTGCCTTATCCAAATTATTGAGATGTTCATTAACGATTTTGTGCTGTTTATTGATGGCTTCTTCGGTTCTCTTCAGCAAATTGTACTGGGCTTCAGCCACTGAGGTCTGGTTTTTCCATAAGTTTGCTAAATGTTTTTGATTTTTCCTGATAATATCAATGTCCTTTTGATATTGATTTGCAAAGTTGTCATCCAAGATTCCGAAGAGGCTGTTAGCAATATTGCCAACTCCATTGATTAGGCCGCGGCGCTTCCGTGCACGCGCTTGATTTTGCTGACCGAGCAGTAGGCGATTATTGTAGTCTAGCTCGGAGTGGGCGTGATTTAACTGTGATAGAACCATGTCGCAACGAGTTTTTCTCTGCGTTTTTGAACAGATGTTTTCCAAATATTTTGAATATTTTACGAATGCTGTGAGTCCAGCCCAGTATGGATTCATATCGTAATAGATGATTAATTTCCACTCGTCTCTGATAAGTTGCATGTTTGCTATTCTGTCGAAATACATGGCTTTCGAGATTTTTGTTGTGTTGAATGCTGCCAATGATGACGTAGCCAAGGTCATGAAGAGTAGGAATGAGATGACCATCGAGGCTAAGATTCCTACTCTTCATGACCTTGGCTACGTCATCATTGGCAGCATTCAACACAACAAAAATCTCGAAAGCCATGTATTTCGACAGATTGCTGATTGCTGATTGTTCTTCACTGCTCGAAGGACCAAAAAGATGTTTGGGCTGTTGCTACCCAGCACACCTTTATTGCTGGTGAAATGATACAACTGTATTTTTCTTTGTTGTTTTCTTGATAGTGAGTAGGTACGCGGGCGCTGTACGGCGACCGAACGTATACTAATTGATATTACACTTAATAAATGAAGTTAGCGTAAACCGCTGACGGCGCGATGTGCGGTCGCAGACCGTACAAGTTTATTTTGAAGTTCATGTTTTGTTTACATGTTTGGCTATTTCCAAACAAATAGGGTTTAGATACCTACCCAATATGTGTCCGACGCGATGGAAGACACGGCTTGTACTATCATCTGTGGCGGAGCCCGGCGGAGGCGCGTCAGCGCGTGGACTGCTACGGTACGATGGCCAGTGCCGGATTTATAAAGATTTCTTTTTTTTTATTGTAGATTTTTTTTCTAAGATTTCAGTATGGTCGCTGAAGAAAAAGTTGTTCAGTTTCGTTTACTGAACTTGCCCTTAAAATAGTTTCAGCTAATTTTGTTAGACCTTATATATAAATCTTCTGTCCGTGTGTTAGTCATTGAACTCCTCCTAAACGGCTGGACCGATTTAAATGAATTTTTTGTATGCGTTTGGGTGGCGCCCTGGATGGTTTAGATTCACAAATCAGCCCGGCAGATGGCGCTGTTAGTGTAGTTTAGTGTAAGGTGGAACGAAGTTCGCCGGGACAGCTAGTTATATACTAAAAAAAAAGAACATAAAATAAATATTCAAAAATATCACACTGGATAAAAAAAATGAAAACACTTTCTAAAATCACCACGTCCAGTTTGTGATCAGGCACATTTTTTTTATCTACTATCGGTTTTAAAATGTCACATCTGCGTGTTTTAGTCTATGATTGTAGATGGCTGTCAAGTACAGTGATAAAATTTAAATGTTTAGCAGATTCAAGTCTCTTTAATTTTGCCGGGTTGTCAAATTAGTTAGACATGTCATTCGTCATATCTCGGAAATGTATGTAGGTTCTTATAACCCGGCAAAATTGAAGTTTCGTGAATCTGCTAAACAATTAACATTCGTGACCCTACCTAGCTTGACAAAGTGGATGTAACTGAACGTGCCGAAAATCCGTAAGAGATTAAATGAAGAAATATTCTTTTCTCAATCTTTTCTATTGTGGTATTACGATATTATAAGCTATTTATTCACATGACTAACAAATAATTGTATTTACTTGACAACTGAATTGTGTTGTTTGTTTACATCCAAGTTATTTTTGGTATTATTAGTACCGCTCCGTACGCGCCCACACAGCTTGAATGTCGAACCCACACTAAAGTAAGGTGTACTGTCCGCAGTCAAGTTTAGTCGAACAAACTCAGTGTTCGGATCGCGAAATCTAGTAAGTACATGTATATCGATGAATGTACCGAATATTCGGTTCGGTAAAAGTTTTACCGAATATTCGGCCGAATGTTCGTATTCGGTAAAACCCATGTTCGGCCCATCTCTACTCGAATCGATTTGCATAACATACCCGTACACGCAGAAACACACTCGAATCGATTTGCATAACATACCCGTACACGCAGAAACATACTCGAATGGATTTGCATAACATACCCGTACACGCAGAAACACTCGAATCGATTTGCATAACATACCCGTACACGCAGACACTCGAATCGATTTGCATAACATACCCTTACACAGAAACACACTCGAATAGATTTGCACAACATACTCGTACACGCAGAAACACACTCGAATGGATTTGCGTAACATACTCGTACACGCAGAAACACATTCGAATGGATTTGCGTAACATACTCGTACACGCAGAAACACACTCGAATCGATTTGGGTAACATACCCGTACACACAGAAATACACTCGAATGGATTTGCATAACATACCCGTACACGCAGAAACACACTCGAATGGATTTGCATAACATACCCGTACACGCAGAAACACACTCGAATCGATTTGCATAACATACCCGTACAAACAGAAACACACTCGAATGGATTTGCATAACATGCCCGTACACGCAGAAACACACTCGAATTGATTTGCATAACATACCCGTACACGCAGAAACACTCGAATCGATTTGCATAACATACCCGTACACGCAGAAACACTCGAATGGATTTGCATAACATACCCGTACACGCAGAAACACTCGAATGGATTTGCATAACATACCCACCCGTACACGCAGAAACACTCGAATCGATTTGCATAACATACCCGTACACACAGAAACACACTCGAATGGATTTGCACAACATACTCGTACACGCAGAAACACACTCGAATGGATTTGCGTAACATACTCGTACACGCAGAAACACACTCGAATGGATTTGCGTAACATACTCGTACACGCAGAAACACACTCGAATCGATTTGCATAACATACCCTACACGCAGAAACACACTCGAATGGATTTGCATAACATACCCGTACACGCAGAAACCCGCTAAAATCGATTTGCGTAACATACCCGTACACACAGAAACACACTCGAATGGATTTGCATAACATACCCGTACACACAGAAACACACTCGTATCGATTTGCAATCCGGCGCCGGCAGAATTTCAGCGCTGTAGGTACATAATTACCTGCAGCATATGCTGAGTCGGAGCCATTTCAAAGTTACGACGCATTTATATATCTACCCTCTTTATACATTTAAGCTTAGATATAAGAAGTTTTTTTATTTTATTTTTGTGTATTAATTGTAATTAATGTAGCTTTGAATAAATGTTTTATCTATCTATCTATATATCTATCACCTAACATACCCGTACACGCAGAAACACACTCGAATGGATTTGCGTAAAATACCCGTTCACGCAGAAACACACTCGAATCGATTTGCATAACATACCCGTACACGCAGAAACACACTCGAATCGAGAATCTTGCTTCTTTTTGAAATCTGTTAAAAATGAAATAAAAGTGTACAAGTCATAAAGCTCTCAGTTTATTAGTAAAACAAATATCACTTTTATTTACAACCGAAGCGATCACAAATTATAGTAAAAACTAATAGTAATCACCTAGAACTACTTAACAGATTGAAATATTTACAATAGAATTAACAATTCTCTCAACTCGTGCGCGCGTCGCCTGCGGCGGGGGCGGCGGCGGCGCGAGGGAAGGCACTCGCGGGCGCGCGAGGGGCTAAGTACGGTGTTGGGCCGGCGGCGCGGGGGGCGCGGGGGGGCGCGGTCACGCCGTGGCCAGCGGCTGCGTGACGACGGGCTCGCGCCGCCCGCGCCGCGGGGACGTCTCCTCGCTCGCGCCGCTGCCGCTCGCGCCCCCCGCCGCCCCCGCCGGCTCCGTCAGCCGCAGCGCCACCTCCAGGTCGCGCAGCACCTGCCGACAACAACGTATACATATTAATCACGCCGACAAAGTGGTACAATAATTTGAAAACAAAATTTACGGTGCCCCCGCACATGTAAAGGATTGTTTTCAATTTTTTTTTAGTTTTACTTAGATAGTTGGTCCTTATCCTAAAAAAATCACCCGCAAACCGCTTACGGCTCGTGCACCACGCACCCTCGATATTCACGGGGGCGAAGCCACGGAGAACACCTAGTATATTAACCCTAACTAATAAAAAAAATGTGAAAATGTGTTTGTTTGTTTGTTACTACCTCTTCACGCTTGCAAAATTTTGTCAAGATTGGTTGAGAACACCTCAAGCAGGTAGCCTGTGTCAAGGGGAAGCTTTTTATCCCGTGAAAACAGCATAGTTCGATACAATTCCTAAGGGAACTAAAAAGCTCGGAAAGATTTTGTTTGTCATTCCATTATAGCGCGCAAAATTGCTTTTTATCCGCTAGCATAGAGTTTTAAAATTAGAACTTTTTTATTGAAAGAAAAACACACACAATTGTAGGTTTAGAAACTCGGTTCGTCGTTAGTGTTTTATTCTTATTTTAAATAACTGAGTTAATAAACAAGTAACTAATATCTGATCAGTGATAAAACTTGTTTTAATTTAATTATAATAGGTACTAAATTATTTAGGCTGTTTTTCTTGCACCTAAAAATGTTCCTCGCTGTAGTGAGGTGAGTTTTCGCTCGGCAGCAAAGTGAGCACAGTATTACAATAATATTATAGCGGCCTACAGTAGCGCAACGCATGTACATTGTACATAGGCAGAGCAACGGAAGGGTGCTTGCGGGGCAGCGGGGCAGCGGGCGGCGCGTAGTCTGCCCTGCCAGGTAGCGCGGAGGCACGACGACGAGTGCATGATAAAATATTTTACACTAAAGTAATTACATTTTAACCACTACTTTCCTGTAATGGGGTACTTCATGTGTTTTGTGCATGGCCATGGTTGCCAATCGTCAACAAAGTAGGTACAACAAGGATAGACTTCCTATTTCATAGATTTCCCCGTGACGAGACGTATGTAAGTTTTTTATTTCTTGGGTGCTTACCTACCTATTTATGATCTATGCAGAGAGTCCGTCTAGTATTAACCCATAGAAATTGGAATAATATAGGCCCGTAATACCGAATCCCATAATGAATTGGTAGGCATGGAGTGTCAAGATAAGATACAAGGTACCTATGCTCCCTACTGCCTACCTGCCGCCTACCGTAGAGTTTGATCTGGGCTTGAATTCTCATCGTGATGTTCGTTTAGGTATTTGTTTTAAACAATCAAGATCCATGTAACATATGCAGGTAGGTAGGTAATTTATCTTCTTTTCGAGAACCAATAACAATGTTATACCATAATTATTCCTATTGGAAGCGTTGTATTGCCTAAGTATTTTGGGGAAGCAGCGGACGTGGGTTGGACTGGAAGGACACGTGGTTGTGCCACGTGCACGGGTCGGCACCCACGGCAGCTGGATGGCGGTTGGCGTCGCGCTGCGCAGGCCTACATTGAGACATAGGTATAAGTAGCACGGCCGGCGCCGCGCGACAAAGTGCCGCGAAACCGATAATGCGTTACCAAGGTGCCAAGGTGCCAAGGTGCCAAGGGTCGTCACCTAATATTTTTACACTATGACAGTCCTCTTACGTGCACCCCAAGACCCCAACCCCGACCCGTTTTCTTCGATGTTATTTGAAACGTAAAAATAGTTTTGCGAAATCCTCCTTTTTTAGGGTTCGGCAGTCCAACAAGGAATCCTTACAGTTTCGCTTAGGCCGTGCGTCTGACTGTCCATCTACGGTTTAACCCTTGGCACTAAAAGCTATAATTTGCCATCATATATAGATATCGCGTAAGTATTTCGCAGTGCAATACTAATTGTAAATACCTATGTGTAACTTAATCTTACTCAATAAATTATTATATTATAACAATAATAAAGGTTTCATTATCCATTTTGTGACAACCCTTGCGTAACTGCGTATGTCAGCGCTAGTACCTACGCCGCCGCGACATCAAAGTTGCGCTACTGTAAGCCACATCGTAATACTGTGAAGTACCTTTCGCTACCTACGCTTAGGATTTTATCTTTGAACCACTCGCTTCGGTCGTGGTTCAATCACAGAATCCATCGCTTGCTCAGTTTTCAATAAAGGTACTTCGTGCCAAATAACAATTTTATAGTCTGGCTTATCAAATAACTGTTTTGGTTGATTAATTCAACATGGTAACGGGGCAACGAATTGTTGTGATTTTTTGCACAGAGACGGTTAAGGCACAGTCTAAGAATCCATATCTTAGACTGCTGTTAAGGGGATGAGAAATGACATAGACTACTATTAGCATAGCCCGAGGTAGTTCCCGAGGGATCTGGAGAAAACTTATTATCAGCGTTGCGTACGTCGGCGTCGAAACGGAGTAATGGATTGACGTGGTTTTTTGCATAGGTATAGTTCAGGGGATGGAAGTGTCATAGACTGCTAATCAGAATAGCCCGATATTTATAGTTCCCGAGGGATCTGGATTAAACTCCTGTTCACTCTGCGGCGTACATATACTAAATGGTATTTTAATGGAAAATGAAAACATCGTGAGGAAACCTGCACATCTGATCCCAGATGTGTATGAAGGTCGCGTTGCACACGTCCGTAGGTGTTAATCTAAATGCCCTACACGTGACCGCGGGTGATGGTAAGTGCAAAACCAGGCAAACGCCGTCGTCTATCCCTTAGATAGCAAGGTAAATTGTGCCACTCGATAAAAGAAAATGTGTTTGTTTATTTTTTTCACCTTTTCACGCTTCAACATCTCAACCAATCCAGACGAAATTTGGCATGGAGGTAGCTTTACGGGGAAGGACATAGGCTTTTTTTTATCCCGTGAAAATAGCATAGTCGGATGCAGTTCCTGAGGGAATTTTAAATAATACCTTTTTGGTTGTTTTTTTAACATCGCAATGGAGCAACGTTTTGTTACGATTTTTTGCTCAGAGATGGTTGAGGGGGTGGGAATTGACAAAGAATACTAATTAGCATAGCCTGAGACAGTTCCCGAGGGATCTAGGGAAAACTCATTTCCAGGGTCGCGCACGTGCGAGTAGTGTAGCAACCACGGAGCAACGGATTGAGGTCTTTTTTTTATAGAAATAGTTGAGGGGGTGGAAACTGACATAGTACAGAATAGCCAGGTAATAGTTCCCGAGGAATCTTGAGCAAACTCCCGCCACACCCTGGACACTTCATACGACGGGCCAGAAATGACATTTCAAAAAAGGAATGACGGAACAAACAAAATGGCGGCGAAATCCTATACGTTCCAGAACCAAACTGTAACCAATCTGTATCAATCTGTGTGACGGTGACGAAGGAGTGCGGTCGCAATCTAGAGAGCGGTAGGGTGTGTCCATACTGTATGTTAGTGCTAATATATATACATTGCTCCGCTTGCTAAAAGCTAGACCCATGCGGGCGAAGCCGCGGGCACGACAATTTGAAATAAAAAAGGTACCCGTAGACCCGGAACAATTTAAAACTAGCTTGTGCAAAATTCCATCTAACCCGGTTCCGCAGCTTTCACGCAAAACAGGTGGACGGACATACGTACAGACACACATACTTTTTTGATCGACCACTTTTTTCTTCTCAAAAATGGCTTTAACGATTTTTAATGAAACTTTGTATGTTACTACATCTTTATACGGCCTACCACACTATGACGTTAATTATTTCAGGAAAAATAGGAATTCGATGCTTCCATGATAAATTGATAATGCCGTTTCTTTTGTGAGTTACCTGGCCCGGCCCGGGCCCGACCCGACCCGACGACGCCGACTGCACTCGGAGATTCATTAATCATTCAAATCTGAATAAAGTAATAACTCCCATGCAGTCACACACATTATGAGATTTATCATCACGAGTGATGTTTTCACCCGACTGCTTATGAAGGATGGTTATGTTTTAGCCAAACGATATCCGAATATTGTATATGCATTAATGATCCTACTAATATTATAAACGCGAAAGTTTGTATGTATGCATGTTTGTTATCTCTTTCACCCAAAAACTACTGAACGAAACTGTCTGAATTTTGGTAGGTAGACAGATTAGGACCTGGATAACACATGGGCTACTTTTATCCACGCTGCACTGCTCAGCCACAGAGACAGTCATAGAAACTATGTTCAGCTGGCAAAAGCTAGTATTAACACATTTAAGCATTGGACTAGCTTATTGTTCAATAAGTTTCTAATAACTGTTAGACCCCGGCGCGGCGCCCCGCCCCGCCCCGTCCCCTCGGCGTGCCAACTACAAATATTGTATCCAACAATCTGTTACTCCGTTGCGACGATATAGAGATCAACCGAACAGTCTTTTTTTCAGTTCCCTCAGAAACTGTATCGGACTGCTCTTTTCACTGGCTCTCTTCTCCATGACAAAGACTACGTTCATGCCAAATTTAAAAAACAATGTATTCGCTTTGATTTACAAAGTCTAGTATATTACTAGCTAAGGATAAGCTAGTAGTATACTAGACTTTGTAAATCAAAGCGTGTTTCTAGGATTAACTGTAGATTCTAAGCTTCAATGGGGCCCGCATATAGAAACGCTAGCAGGCAGGCTTAGCTCAGCCGCATACGCAGTCAAAAAAAATCTAGCTCTTTACAGATATAGACACCGCAAGACTGGTATATTTCAGCTACTTCCATAGTATTATGTCTTATGGGATACTTTTGTGGGGACATGCAGCTGATATCAATACCATATTAGTCCTGTAAAAAAACGCTAAACACGTTAAAAAACCGACTTCCACGCAACAACTTAGTACATTTTTTGCATTATTATTTTTGAATTTTGTTAATTTTCTAATAAAGTGCTACACCGATTTTGATAAAATTTATATGAGACCACACGGGAAGCACTAGCTTTCAAAAAAATAAAGAATCATAAAAATCGGTTCACCCAGTCAAAAATTCCGAGGTAACACACATAAAAAAAAACATACAGTTGAATTGAGAACCTCTTCCTTTTTGAAAGTCGGTTGAAAAGAGCAGTTCGCGCGAAAATCAAAAGTTCTTCACTCATGTATAACAAATTACCGGATGATGTGTTAAATTTGTCAGAAAAACAGTTTAAAAATTGTATCAAAAGAACTGTTTGTAAAAAAAGGTTATTATAAGACACCTGAATATTTATGACAAAAATGTATGGGTAGACAGTGTTTCTTCTATCAACGCTACTAATCATGTTTAATAGTAATAAAATTATGACCAACCTAAGAATTGACGTGGAAGCGACAAGACATTACAGGTCTAGTACTTCTTTTAATTAATATTTTTCTCTTAGCATTGACATGAGTGGTGCACGCTCGCTTAAATGTTCGTGCGGATGGTGGCGCACCGGGAGCCGGGTCGTGCCTTTCCCTCTAATATGGTTGACTCCCGCGTAATACTAGTAACCACCCGGTTCACGGATTTCACCTGTCCGTGTGAAATGGCCTACTCTCGTCAAAGGCATTAATGACATTCAGTGATTTTAATGTATTAATTCTAGTGTCATATTTTTTATGTTCTAATGATATAATTCGTTTTATATCAAGGATTGAATAGATGTCTATTTCTTTATTGTTTACAAATGACATAATGTAATTACTACTTTATGACTATCAGAAAGAGTGTAATTTGCACCCATTTTGAATAAATATAATAAATCTTGAATCTTGAAAAATTTCGTCAAGATTGGTTGAGGCGTTCGACAATGCCTTGCGCTGTTGCGTGCGACATGCGCAATAGTGGAAATTATCTTCCTCCACATCCCTTGGGGCTATTCTGAATAGCAGTCTATGTCACTTCCCACCCATTCAACCATTTCTGAGCTTAAACTCACGACAAAGCCTTGCTCCGGCGCGACGTGCGCGAGCGTGGAAATACATTACATGTACTATTCCGCACCGAGCTGCCAACTGCAACTGCCGACAGCGCGTGCAGCGACTGCGTGCAGTTGGCGCTTGCACGACTGGTTTGTATGTATTTGTGTGAAAAGAGTTCCAAGCGCCCCACCGGCACGTGCAGGGGCGGCGAGTCGGCGACCACCGGCCACGTGAATGCAAATATGAAGTACACTCGGGCCATGGGCTGGTGTGGCCGACGGACACTGCCCACTGCAGGTACTAGATAGAGCGGCTTGTGTTGATCAGCTATTTAACTTGACTACTAGTCATTTCAGTTACTTGTTATCGACTATGAGTACAGGTAAACTAAGACTAAACATGACAGCTCGGCGGCGAAACGTGTACATCAATGAAACTTTGTTTATAACTGTATCTCGGCACTAGATATGAGGATCTGCCTCGGACTCGTCCTACCAAACTTTATAAGAACATACCATCAAGTCCAACAATGGCTGGGGAATAAAATGAATCCTGAAGAGTGGGATTGGGCTCGTCAACATGGTGAAATCAGCTCCGGGTGAAATTATGGCCCTTATATTATGCTCCTGCAAAAGTGGATGTTCCACTCTTATGTGCTCAGGCAAAGTATATATATTAGTACTAACATACAGTATGGAAACTCCCTGCCGCTCTCTAGACTGTGACCTCATCCCCTCGTCACGCAGATTGATACCCAGATTGGTTACAGTTTGGTTGTCGAACGTATAGGATTTCGCCGCCATCTTGTTTGTTCCGTCATTCGTTTTGAAATGTCATTTCTGGCCCGTTGTATGAAGTGTCCGGGGTGTGGCTCAGGCGTTAAAAGTGAGACACCCTGCTCGCCTGTACGCAAAACATGCGAGGGGCCTCCTCGCTCCAACTCGGAGTTGGACAAAGGCGCGGCCCCCGGCCCCGTGGACATCGACGACGATGATCGCACTGATTCCGGAGAAGATGAAGAATAAATTTAATATTAATAACTAAACATGTTCATAGTTCATATTACATGTACCTCGTGTAAAAGTTTTCCAAAAGTTTTTGCTGATTAAATCCCACTTTTTACCCGACTACGAAAAAAAGGAGGGTTATGATTTTGACAGTCTATGTAAGTATGTTCATCTGTTCCCTCGTATTTCCTTAACCACTTAACCGATCTTGACAAATCAGGTGTCTTTGGATTTGAGCCATTACTCCGCGTGTCATAGGATATATAGCATATAAAACAAATCAACATGGCGGATTATGTGAATTAAACAACCAAACAAACTTTTTTAAAGATATTCATATCATGTTTGGTTTCAAAAAAAGGGGCGCGACATCGATATTCTAGATATATACATTACACATGCAAATATTTGTAATGTCTTAGCGAATGGTCTCACAAGCGATATTATGAGACGGCGCAATGTAGGCGCGCTCCATTAGAGCGACACGACACGCGGCCGCGGCGCGCGGGTAGCGAGGTGCGGTGGCGTTATACTCTGAGCACAACAAATATGAAAATAAAATAAAAGTAGAATGAAAACACGAGTTTCCCGCCTGAAGTCGTAGCCTTTATTTTTCCCTGCCGTAGTCGCAAGCCGCGAGCCCTATCGCTATCAAAGGTTATGGCTTGCGACAGATGATCATACTTTTCCCTAGTCGGGTTTTAGTTTTTTTTAACTTTTATTTTGACTTGAAATATTTTCTTTATTTCAGTTTTTCCAACAAAAACCCTTCATCAAAATATTGATCCTATAAGTATCGGTGAGACCATACCGATTTGATTCAGCGCAAAAAAATGCATAGAAAATCGCCTCGCCTAGTTTTTAAAATGTGAATTTTTTTAAATTTCCCCTGCCCATACATTTAGGTGGGACTCGGCAGATCCTCATTTCTAGTGCCGAGATAAAGTTACAAAGTTTCATTGATGTGCATATTGTGCCTCCAAAATATGTGCCATTTCTCCTGTATTATATCAATAGCGACATTTTGTTCTCGAACTGTTCGCGCTACAGGCGTGTGACCTCATTGTCTACGACGAACTTACTTAATTAAATATAAGATTGAAAATGAATGGAACTTCAGATGAAAGTTTTTGTGCTTTTTTTGTAGGAGAAATACTGTTTATTGCAGTACTTTACTTTCATCATGTTATAGAGTGTAGACGCGAGACTGGTGCGTTACGCGTAGCGTAGGCAGGCCTCCCACGCGGTGGACCGACGACCTGGTGAAGATCAATTTTCAGAAGTGAAGATCGCGGGAAGCCGATGGATGCGGGCAGCGCAGGACCGGTCGTCGTGGAAATCCTTGGGGGAGGCATTTGTCCAGCAGTGGACGTTTTTCGGCTGATATGATGATGTTATAAATTTAAAATATTATTTCAATATTACCATCTATATTGAGCGACGACGACGCGGAATAGCTTCTCTGTCCTCTAATGTGCTATTTTTTTTTATTATTAATAAATATTGAAATTGAAATTGAAATTTTATTTACGTCAATTATTAATTTTACTTAGGACAATTATTAATATAATTTATGGCAATTATTAATTTCATTTAGAGCAATTATTAATTTTGTTTAGAGCAATTATTAATTTTATTTAGAGCAATTATTAATTTTGTTTAGAGCAATTATTAATTTTGTCTGTGAATTTTCCAACAACAAAATAAAATGCCGCCTGACTACGCGCGACGCGACGGTACCTCGGTCTCCTTGGAGTCGAGCAGCTGGTAGCGCGCGTCGAGCGCCGTGAGGTGCGCGAAGGTAAGGTGCAGGTGCGCGTGCAGCCGCAGCATGGCCAGCGAGCGGAAGTGCGCCGCGTACATGTGCGCCACCACGTGGAACAGCAGCCGCACCACGCGCCGCACCACCGACTCGAACATCGCCGGGAACTCGTTCGCTACAACACGCACACACAAGCACACTGAGTTACTCGTGCCACTCGCACCACTCTTGCGTCTACACTGTATTACATGAAGAGAGTAAAGTTCCCGAGTGGCGACGTAGCGTAGGCAGGCCTTCCACACAGTGGGCTAACGACCTGATGAAGGTCGCAGGAAGCCGCTGGATGCGAGCAGCGCAGGACCGGTCGTCGTGGAAATCCTCGGGGGAGGCCTTTGTCCAGCAGTGGACGTCTTTTAGCTGATATAATTATTATTTTCGAATATAAAATTGAAGCCTCTCTGCTCACTTGGCACGAGGCGAAGCGGCAGGAACACCTCCAGCGGAAGCACAGTCGGCTGGAGTTCAGTGCGACAGGGAGAGAAAGCGTCGGACTATCCGGGAATTGTCGAGGAGGACTGCTTTCTGCATTGCCTGCCTGTTCGGAGTTTCAGCCACCTTCCAGCTGAAATTAGCCTGTTCACGGATAGGACTACGGGGATGATTTCGGTGGATTCCACTCGTGCGCCAGGTCCAAGTACTTTGTCCTTTTTTTCGGCATCAGCCTGCACGAGGTTTTCGTCGTATGGGATAGTGACATCCACCAAGAACACCCTTGATTGCGCCCAATCCATCACCTCGATATCGGGCTTATTCGAAGGAATAGTCCCTTCCCGTGATGATGGGTCGGTCCCAGTAAGCTTGGCGCGGTCATTCTCGAGAACCAGCTCTGGCGTGTTCTTGTATTATGGCAACCGCCGAGATATGAGGCCATACTTTAGAGCAATCTCTTGGTGTAGGATCCTAGCTGCTTGGTTGTGCCTGTGCAAATACTCAGCGTTAGCAAGCATGGAACAACCGGAGGTTTTATGACGTAGGATCTTCCCTGGTTGACGGCACAACCGACAGACGTCCAAGGTGCCGTCTTTTATTATAAATAAACCTCCTATAGTGGTTCGCCTTGACCACCTGATCCTGTATTACATAGACAAAACCCTCGGTCTCCGCAAAAAGGTCACCGAAGCGCAGCCAGTGCATGGAGGCCTTCTGATCTACGAAGGATCCACAAAGGGCCTTGAAGAACCTACCGTGCAGTTCTTTGTCGTTCCAGATGGCCTCTCGCTCAGTAGTGCTAAGTACAGCCGACGCCTGCCAGTTCTCTCGGGCCATGGATAGAGGGCATAGTCCTTTATCACAGGCTATGACAACTCTATCGACACTATCAACTTTCGTCAGGAAGTAACTTCGGAGGCTGCATATCTCGCGGATGTGCATTTGTTTGGCACTTACAAGGCCACGACCGCCACTCTTCCGTGTGTTATACAGCCTCATCACTGACGACCTCGGGTGATGCATCCTATGGAGTGTCAAAGTAGTGCGGACTTTTCGATCCAGGGCATCTAGGTCGGTCTGTTACCGTCTGAGTATGCCGAAGGTGTACAAAAGAACAGGCATGACCCAGGTGTTGAATGCTCGTATCTTGTTAACGCCCGAAAATTAGCTCTCAAGAACTTTTGTCGGGCGCTCCCAAAACAAGTCACAAACCGCCTGTTTCACCTCCGTCTCGTGAACACTAATATATTATTATTATTATTTAATTAAGGAAAACCATCAGTCTCTATAGGTGACTAATAATAGGTTTTCGCAGTTAGAAAACATATAACAGTGGTATTGTACTGAGATGAACCAAGTGAACAACACTTTGGAAAACGCGCGACGTACATTGAATGTTACATCCATATAATCATCATATCAGCCGAAGGAAGTCCACTGCTGGACATAGGCCTCCCCTAAGGATCTCCACGACGACCGGTTCTGCGCTGCCCGCATCCAGCGGCATCCCGCGACCTTCACCAGGTCATCGGTAGACCGAGTGGGAGGCCTGCCTAAACTACGCTTTCCGGTGCGTGGTCGCCACTCTAGAACTTTACTGCCCCAACGGCCATCTGTTCTACGAGCAATGTGCCCCGCCCACTGGCACTTCTGTTTAGCAATTCTGAGAGCTATGTCGGTTACTTTGGTTCTCTTACGGATCTCCTCGTTTCTGATTCGATCACGCAGAGAAACTCCGAGCATAGCACGCTCCACGTGACCTTGAGCCTTCTTATGAGGCCCATAGTAAGCGACCATGTCTCAGTTCCGTACGTCATCACTGGCAACACACATTGGTCGAAGACCTTGGTCTTAAGACACTGCGGTATCTGGGACGTAAAGATATTGCGAAGCTTCCCGAACGCTGCCCAGCCGAGTTGGATTCGACGATTGATCTCTTTCTCGAAGTTGGACCTACCTAACTGGACTGTTTGTCCCAGGTATACATATTCGGTAACCGACACATTCGTTACCAAATGTTACATACATTAAATAAAAACAAATTAATTTAGTAGTTACTTGGCTAAGTTAAATGAGATTACTGCACCAAAAAATATAATGGTGAAAAATAGGTAGTAACTATTAACAAACTATAGTAGAGCTTAGGGTAGGCACTCACTCATCTGAGAGAAAACCACTAACTAACACTGTTGTTAAATAGATCGATCTTAATGTTGTTGTGAGCTGCTAGTCTGTTAAGAGTTACTAGTTGCTCGATAGAAGAAACTATTATGATGATAGAAGAAACTGTTATATGAGAACTTCGAAGGTTGTGTGTGAAGTCGACCAACCCGCACTGGGCCTGCGTGGTCGACTAAGGCCCGATCGCCCTAATTCCGTGTAGGCTCGAGCCCCTCGGTGGGGACGTATATGAGCTGATATGATAATGAGGACATAATGAGAGGAAGCGGTAGATGGATCAGCTCACCGTATTTAGTAGGAAATATCGTCTCATCATTGATGGTCTTCTGCGTGTAGGTCATGACGTAGTCGACGTACTGCGGCGCGGCGACGCGCGACTTCTTGCCGCGCTCGTCGTACCACGCGTAGGTGCGCCCCGCGGGGCCCGTCATGTCGGGGCAGCTGGCCGCCGTGCAGAACTCCGACACCGTGCCGTACAGCAGGTTCACGTGGTCGAACAGCGCCAGCGCTGCAACATCAACGCGGCCCTCGAACAGAACGATCACAGCGCTAGAGTAGCAAACTAACTTGCTGTTCACATTTCTACTCTATATTGTCGGACACCTGTACGGTCGTACGTAAGTCGTCATACAAGGTAAGCACTTTATCATTTTCGAATAACACATTGTGAAATTTATTTACGTTATTAAATTAAAAATTAAATGCCTACCTAAGGTAAGGTTAGAGAAAAGGCTTCCAATTTATCGCTTGGTAGCTGGTATACTGTGCGAGACGAACCACTCATTGTAATTGAGACAGTTCCACTAGCTGGCGCATGTCCAGCGTCGGCAGCTCATGCTGCAGCAGCGCCACCTACAGGTACAGTTTGGGTGGTCTTTGATACGAACTATGCGATGCGAGCCACTCGTTGTAGTCGAGGCCACGCGGCAGCTCCACCAGTTGGCGCATGTCTAGCTTCAGCAGCTCACGCTGCAGCAGCGCCACCTACAGGTAAAGATTGGGTGGTCTTTGATGCGTACTATGCGAGGCGAGCCACTCGTTGTAGTCGAGGCCACGCGGCAGCTCCACCAGCTGGCGCATGTCCAGCTCGGGCAGCTTGCGCTCCAGCAGCGCCTCCTGCAGGTACAGCTTGGGGTCGCCGGTCGCCTCGCCCTCGCGCTCCTTGCGCCGCGCCTTCCTGCAACCGAGCGTCCGACCATTTAGAATTTGTCAACGCATTACACTGAAGTGAAAGAAGAAGAAGAGAGAGGCTGCCGCCGCGTGTTTCCGGGAAACGTCATTAAATCAAAAGCAACCTAATTAGAAGACGGTGTGAAGGGCACGTGGAGCTGTAGCCTGTACGTACACTACACTACTGTACACTAGTGACGTAGGAACTCCCGTGACAACATCCACGAATGTCTGCTCTACTGTCTCGATGAGTTCCTCTGAACAGAGCTATCTCTTATCTTATGTTTTTATAACTCTCATTGCTCCTTGATGTCACAACAAATATAAATTATAAATAAACAAATTATTAATTTACATCAAATCAGCTGAGTTCAGTTTCCGGGGTAAAGATGGAATGATAGCAACTGACACCAACGCGACGGCTAAACGCGCCTCGCGGTCGTAGCGCAAGCAGGACGACTTGCGTGGTCGCCGGTCGCGCGGCGCGACGGATACTCTGGTTAAGCGCGTTCATTAACTGGATGTTTTAAAGATTTAATTATTTTTTATTATATATTTTTATTCTTAGCTCCGACATGGGTGGTGCATGTGGTGCATGCTACATGAAATGTCGAAGGCTGTATATCAATTACTATTTATGGTAGCGACACATTTGTAGCATCGATAGTTAGAGAATTTAATATACTTAGATTACCTCTTCCTCTGGCAATGTTTCTATCTGTTACCGTTTTTCTGTAAAACGGAAAAATCTTCATTGAGGGTCACTTTGGAGGGGGGGGGGAGGAGGGAGAGGAGTAACCGTGGTAACCGGCATTTTCTGATTCAGCGGGGTCCAATTAGTGAAAATAAAGTGGTTACCAAAAAGTAATATGATTTGCTACTAGACTCAAAACGGAAGCGTTTTTATTAAATCTTGCCTAGACTAGTATCGAAAAGCCGAAATATGAAAGACGTTCCGCGTCAAAAATACCGGCGCGAGCGACAGCGCACATAATTATTATCCCTAACACTAATGGACGGGAAAAAACTAGAGATGAAACGGATATCCGGTAACTGTTTAGTATCCGGCCTATCCGGCCCAAATTTACTATCCGGCCGGATACCGGATATGCATTATTTGCTAAAATAATCCTTTTAAACGTACATGAAATAAGACAACAGCTCGTAATTATGATGATTTTTATTTAAAGCAGTAATAAGGGAAAAACACAAGTTACAATTATAATACTACCTTTTAAAAAACTTAAATTAACTTAAACGTATGTGATTCAACTAAAATAAAACTTTAAAAATCTCTAAACACAAAGCAAAGCACTCTAACCTACCACAAACAACATGTTCTTATCGAGTTAAAAATTAATATTCATAATCAAAAAGTGACAAATTATTGTGGATTAATACTAAATTTTCGGCGTTCCTAGGCAAAAGACGATTTCGTTTGTTCTCACCAGACCTGCCTCGGAAAACAGACTTTTTCGCTATGAACACTGCTGCAATGAGCTGTTTTTATAGCGAAAAGCAAGTTAGAGACATTAATATGTAGATGGCCGGATACCCGGCTATCCGACCTCACAGCTCGCCGGATATCCGTTATCCGGTATCCGGCTAAACAAATATCCGTTTCATCTCCAGAAGAAACCTGTACAAAATGTGACTGTATCATCATATTTAGTATTCTTTGGAATAATGAAGCGTTTTAGTGTAGTACGGTAAACATCACGCCGCACATTACACACGCCGCACACGGCGCACGCCGCACGCTGGCTATGTTAGTTCGCTATGTTTAGTCTTCCAACAAGTTTGGCGAGGTGGACGCGTTGGCCGGGGCCGGTTTCCTAACACAATGTGAATGCTAAAGTTGTAGATGCCATACAACTTGTCCCTGTGACACAGTACAACTAAATCCTGTGATGATCGCATGCACGCACGAGTACGGGCTGCGGGCTGCGGGCACCGGGCACTGCGGGCAACTCGGGCAAGGCCACTACGAACGAACGACGCCGAACCCACGCCCCGCCCCGCCCCGCCCGCGATGACACGTACCGCGAACTTGCGCCCTCAACTTGTTTACGTTCGGACGTGCTGATGACGTCACGTCTCACTTACGACCACTTACATCATCTTCGTAATATAAACATAATATATGAGATGAGGCAAACTCTTGCGAATTTAAAAAATATTTCCTGTCGTATGCACATATCACACACAGCTCATTGGTAGGTTGTTGTTTTCAAGAAAGAGAGGAGCTCGCTGAAGGAGGGGGCATGTGATGATGACCATCACCACATAAGCCAGTAGACATCCACTGCTCCAAAAGCCTTCCCCGAGTTAAGTTTAAGGTTTTGCAGAAATCACCGCCGGATTGGCGAGTGCAGTGTGCAGTGTGCAGTGCGGTGAGTGGTGGGGTGGCACAGTATGCGGAAGGCGGAAAAGACGCTGCAGCCCACCCTCCGGGTTTTGATCCCTTGGTCGTCTCTTACGACACCCTCGCCGCTCGCCACTCGGAAACAGATGGGGTGGTACTATTCTAGTGTCGCACGGCGCACCACAGGCCAAGGTGCCAAGGTGCTTACTACATAACAGAAAAAGGAATTCCATCAAAAACAGAACTGTGTAAATTGTAAAAAGTTTGGTTTAATAAAGGATGATAACATGCGTTCATTAAACGACGGGCTTTTTTGGCTTTTCCTCGTATTCTATCGCAGGGTTCTGCACAAACACTTTCAAACGAGCGTCAGCGTTCTATTGTATCCATGCCTCGAACTAACCACCCACCACCCACCCTTCATTACTGTGCAACGATCTCGACACCGGCGCACAGCTCGGAGGGCGCGGCCGCCAGCCCGGCCAGCTCTCGTCGGGCTGGCGGCCCTATAAACAATAACAACAACAATTAATGGTTGGAGAAAGATAAGAGTGATTTTATATTTTTATTTGACCTCGGTACTAACTTTACTCTTCGGAACACAGCTTCAGGGAACAGAGGCAGCCACAGCGCGAGCATCTCCCAGCACGAGGCCATGTCCCGGCACCCGGTCCCGGCTCCCGAGTCACCAGTCACGAGCGCCGCGGACTGGACCGCGCACCGCGCACCGCGCACCGCACACCACACACAGGTACAATCGGGTCCGCGACTACGTGTGCGTCACTCATTACTATGGCCACAGCTATTGTGCGTTGTTTGATCAAACCAATGATAATCATCATCGATGGAACCACTCAGGCTTCGGTCGCAGAGTAACCTTCACAGCCCACTGCCGAGTGCCGTCACTGGCATCAACTCACTTTGCATTAGTAAGCATTTCCAGTTATAACTGCGTGCGGTCGTTTTGTGGTTGTCCAACTGAAGAGCACGAATAGCGTAACGGTTCGCTCGGTCAATGCGTACCCGTACACTCGTGCCTACAACGCGGGCTGGATCCGGCCGCCGCGCGAGCAGCGCAAGCGCAAGCGGGTATTCACATTATTCCAACAGGTACAGGGCGGAAATCTACTCACGGTAATACGGTAATAGCTGGTTCGAAACTGAAAGATGGATAAAAAGTGGAAGTACCTACTACGACACCGCTTTATTCAACTAACATGGAATCACAGAAAATGTAAGTCACACAGATAACGTGACGAGCTCCATACAACAAAATAACTCAACATTCAAAATAATTCGACGCGGAAAAAGGAAGATAAATAATGCCGTACGTACGGCGACTATAATATGAACGAGGGCACGCGCCGCGTGAGGTGCGGGGGCGGGGGCGGGGCGCGCTCACCTGAACGGCACCGCCGAGTACAGGTAGGAGGGCAGCGAGAACAGCACGCCGAGCACCACCGCGTGCCACATCGCGACGACAACTGAAACTGACTGGCCCTGGCTGGCTGGCCTAGCGCACTGCGCAAGCGCAGCGGCGCGCGCGCAGCTCCCGCCAACCGCCGCCCGCCCGTCTCCGTCTGCCACTAGCCACTCCACTAGCGTAAGCGACTGCCGGCCGGAGTGACGGACGACTATCATTACTTTGTGCTCTCATGCTGTCCCTTTTAAACACACGTGCTCGATAATTATCGTTGACCACCTACCACCACCTACACGACAGACAAGACAACCCATCGAACGCGCGACACGCATAGTGCACGGTGCGCGGTGCACGGTGCGCGGTGCGCGGTGCGCGGTGCAGGCTGCATGCGCTAACAAGGGGAGTTTCGTACGCTCCTACCAAATCCAACATAAATGTGCAAGGAAGCTAAATTCGACACAAAAAAAACCTTCCGGAACATAATGTTGAATTCTCAAATTGTTGAACCGTAAATCTCTTAATGTTGAATTCGTGATTGAACAAGCGTCACTCAACGTTCAACTAGTTGGCTGATTGTAAGCTAGCCCGAACGTTGATTTAACAACAGTGAAGTGTAGTGTAATGTAGCGCATAGCGTGTAGAGTATAGCGTTTCTTCTGCGCAGCATTCCGCTAACCATTCGCGAGGCTCTATGACTGTATGACATATTGAACCAAACCTAATGTCACTCGCCTTGTTCGCTTATTTTGGCAAAACAGGAAAAATCTGAAAGTCTTTAGTTTTGTAGTCATGCAACTTAAAAATATATATTTTTTGCGATCATAAATTTACATATTTTGCAGATGTTGGATTCAACATTTTGAGAATTCAACATTTGTTTATTTGCAATGTAACAATACATTATTTGTTTCTGTATTAAAAACTGAATTATTATTCCTAAATATAAGCCGAATCTTTAATTATTATTCCTAAATCAAAGCACCCGTTACGTAACGGAATGGAGGAGCGGAGGGAGATCTCAGCCAAGCGTTATGGTACTGTTACGTGGGGGGAATGAAATGAAATTTGACACTCTTGTTAGAAGCCCTCATTGACTAACGTATAATTGAACATTCCAACCATAGTACATACATACATACGATTACATACGGGTTGAATTCATTTTTTAGGTCGATTTAAAACAAAAAAAATGTAAGTGATGCACGGGGCCAATGAAATCATTTTTAACCGACTAGAATAGCAAAAAAGAGCTATCTACCAAGGCACTGTGTTGGCCCCGTCGTCACAGATGAGAATAATAGCACCCGTCGTACACCAGCGACGTGCCCAGTGTCCAGTGCCCACTAGGCAAGCTACTCGTAACATACGCAGATGACCTGGCGCTTGCCCACTAAACGAGTTCCGAGTACAAACAAGTGGCGCCTCTGCCCAAATCTATCCGATGCAGAAGTAACTGCTTTCAACCTAACTAGCCAATGGAGACATTTTACAATGGAGGAAGACGTACGACAAACAGCGAAAAATAAAAATTGCTAAATGAAAAGCCAAAATTTCATAGACTTTGGAAAAAATATAATAACCCACTGGACTATGAGAGTTTTAAAATATTGAGAAGAAGGGTAAAAATCATGGAAGCAGAGTGTTTTAATAGATATATACTTTATTCAGAGGAAAAAATTAAACATTATCCCAAATTTTTATGAACGTATTTCAAATCCATCTTTTCTAGCAACAGTCTGCCTCAAACAACGTATGATATAAGGGGTCAATAAGAACATGCGGCGGAGATGAAATTTGCCGCTCATTTAATGAGCACTTTCACTCAGTTTTTGAACAGCCATTATCTGAGCCAATAGATTTAAATTCACTGACTCCTTCTCTCGGCTCTATTTTGGATATCAATTTTATAGAAATTAATTCTGAGACAGTTTTCAAATATTTAAAAAGTATTGATACCAACAAAAGGGCAGGCCCTGATGGGGTTCATCCAGTTTTGATCAAGAGATGTGCTTCTGCTCTAGTATTACCTATCTCATTGTTGTTCAATAAATCGCTAAAAAAAGGCTGCCTTCCTAAAGTCTGGAAACAGGCCTGGGTAACACCAATTCCGAAAGGTAACGTCAGCGAAGACATTGAGAAGTACCGGCCTATATCTAAATTATGTCAATTTAGTAAAATTTTTGACGTCGTTCGTCGGTATATTAATAATAATAATAATATTCTGGGACAAATCACACATGGTCATCTGGCCCCAAAGTAGGATTCCCTGTGTTATGGGTTACCAGAGACTGATAACTTATATACGTATAAATACATACATATATAGATATTTAACACCCAGACACAGAGCAAACAAATCTGCTCATCACACAAATGCTTGCCCTGGGTGGGGATCGAACCCACAAGCCTCGGATCAGTAGTCAAGGGCACTAACCACTGAGCCACCGAGTCAGTCAGTCCGTATTGTACCTAATCAACATGGATTTGTAAGAAGTAGTATAGTGTTGACACTAATTTATTGAGTTTTGTTGATGTTATTCTTGCAGCTATTGATAATTGTCAGGTGGATGCTGTGTATACCGATTCCGCATTTTATAAAATCTGCCATAACACATTATTGTTGAAACTGTAGCGACTCGGCATACACGGTGACCTTTTGCGCTGGATCAAGTCGTATGTTGAGAACAGGAGTCAAGCTTGTAGTATTAGGTGGATTCTCGTCACAGTACAAAGATATTGGATCTGGAGTCACTCAAGGATCGCATCTGGGTCCCCTGTTATTCACTTTGTATATCAATGACGTTACTTCGGTAATTAATAACTCTAGTGTCCTCTACGCAGACGATACAAAACTTTTTAGAATTATTCTTAACCAGGAGGACTGTGATCTCTTACAAAAAGACTTAAATTCATTTTATATGTTTTGTAGGTCTAATAAGTTATTTTTAAATCCGGACTGTAAGTTATTGTAGAAAATGAATTCTATTAATGATTCTTACAATCTATGCAGCACAGTTCTCTTACGTGTTACACAAATCCGGGATCTGGGTGTTACTATGGACTCTAAATTAACATTTGTACCGCACATAGATAAAATTGTAGCAAAAGCATACAAGAAGCTTGGTTTCATACTTCGGGTGACTAAACCCTTCAAAAATCCCTCTACATGCAGGCTCCTTTATAACAACTACGTTCGCAGTCATCTCGAGTTTGCTTGTACTGTCTGGCATCCATTCTATAACATTCATAAAAATAGGCTGGAGATAATTCAACGCAAATTTGTCAAAGAACTAGATTATAGAACAGGTTTTTAACACAATGACTACCAAACATCTGCTAAAAGGCATGACATTCCTATTCTTGATCATCGTCGTGACTGCGTTGACGCTGTACTACTTTACAAAATAGTGAATAACTTGGTCGATGTCCCCTCGTTGTTAGAAAACATTTATCTTCGTGTTCCTCGCCGACAGGAGAGAAACTGCCGTCACTAGGCTTTATTCTTAATTCCACAATGTAAAACATGCTACGCTAGTAATAGTTTTTTAAGACGTGCAAGATGTACAATAATCAAATGAGTAATGTTGACATTTTTATTAACTAATATTAGAGGGTTGGTCATGTCTGCATTGTCTGGTGGTGGTGCTTGTGGTGGCTGGTGGCCGAGGATTGTAATGGAACTAAGGTTGCTGTTTACGAGTACCTACATAGTTGAAGTTTGGTTGCTGTCTTCTTCTGGTTACTATCGCTACTTGTGTGGTGGTGCAGTCATGACCATCTTATCTTATTTATAGTGTTATTTTTACTTTTTAATATAGTTATATAATAATGAATCACCTTAGACTATAGGTCTTTAAGTAATATTGTTGTTAGTTTTATATCTGTAAATGACTGTTAGTCTCTAATAAAATAAAATAAAAAATAAGTAGTTTCATTTAATGTTGTCGTTGCTGGCGATAAGCTGTCTCGGTGGCATCATTTTAATGATCGTATGTCTGTCGCAACATACACACAATATTATATAGAGCGGCATCGCAGCCATTCGCAGCACTTTCCACACGGAACTGCTATCGAGGCCGGCGCGGGCGGCGCGGCGCCGTCCAAATCCGACGCCCGCGAAGTCTGCTACAGGTACAAACATTTTCTAAGCTCGCTTGGCTAGCTACCCCAAAGGATAAGAATCTAACTCAGCATCGAATGTTAACAGCATTGATGTGTTCCGGCTTGAAGATAAGATAGGCAGTTCCCCATTACGTTGGGGATTCTTGTTAAGCCCGCTTCCATCTTCGGCATCATCGTCACTTACTATTAGGTGAGACGATGTGAAGGGCTTACCAAATGTAAGTTTAAAAAATATGTACTTTAGTTTTTCTCTAGAATTGTATCCCAACAAAAAAATATCTGTAAAACGTCCCAAGCCTCGATTAAGAAATTCGAGAAATAGTGAGATCAAATAAAGAGACAAGTGTTCATCATCATATCAGCTCATATACGTCCCCATCAGGGGGCTCGAGCCTACCCTGATTAGGGCGATCGGGCCTTAGTCAATCACGCGGGCCCAGTGCGGGTTAGTTGACTTTACACACAACCTTCAAGTTTTTTCGCAGGCGTGTGCAGGTTTTCTCGCGATGTTTTCCTTCACCGTAAGAGCGTCGGATAAACGTACATATAAAACCGAAATTCGAAAACACATTGGTACGTGGCAGGATTCGAACCACGACCTCCTGGACAGGAGGTAGCAGCCCTTGCCATTGCGCCACCGACGCTCAAAGAGCCAAGTGTAAGTGAACAATAGAAAATGAATGATAGCAGTGTAGAAGAGTGCTGAAGAGGATCACGCACGGCACAGGTTACAGTACGAGTATAACAAGTTAGTGTTTTATTTATATTCATTTCAATACAGTTGCTCACTTTTCGCTCACGGTCCTTTATATGCCAGTCAAGTGTGCGCAAAATTGATTTTACCGCACACGTGCTTCTACTTTACCACTTTTTTAATTTCTATCTCGGACGAACAAGAAAAAAATAAAAAAATATAATAACCAAAGATACAGAATCTTTAAGACTTTTGAAAAGAGAATTTTAAAAGAGATAGGTAGTTCCTCCGAGGTTAGTACATAACGCAAGCTGTTAGATTCTGTTTGGGTAATATCTTTGTGAAGAAAAGAGAAAAAATATGAATGAAGTGGAACCAGTTACACCAAGGAATAGGTCATCTTTACCAAAGAGGTTAAGTATTCCAAGCCGTATTGCAGTCTATTTATGATAATTAAAAAAAACTTACGCATGCGTACGTGTGCTAGCTACAATATGGCGCAATTTTCGTAAAACTGAATTGAGATGTTTTAGTTGTGAAAACTAATAAAATTAAGAATAGTTAATATATATGTAATAAAAAAATATACTTATGTGTATGTATAAGAAAAACAATTAGAGATTACTCCCGGACATTTAAAATGAGTCAAAAGTCGCGTATAATTAACTTTGATTGCCGAAACCTTGTTAGGTATGTACCCATGTATTTTATTTTTCTGTCACGGTCGTTTTAAATTTTAACATTTTTCTCACAACTGTATTGAAAAATGTTGTATGATACATGGATGTAAAAGAAAATAACTAACTCGTGACGATGGTAAACCCTCGCTTGCGGCTCGGGCTCACAAATGTCACTCGTTTGTTATTGACCTTTTTACTACCCTTGTATCATAAATAACTATTGTGATATAGTGCGAGAAACAGAAAAATGTTGGCCGTTCAAATGTTGTAAGAGTAAAAAATATTTAGGTAGATAATATGTCGGAGCGGGTGCACTATTTAAAAACAAAATAAGGGCCACCATTTATGTTTGATATCCTTGTCAAATTGTGGGGGTTTAGGGGTTTGTAGATGATGAAATATTGACGCTGAACTCTTGTTTGTTTGTGACCAAATAATGGTCATAATTTTTGATGATTGGTTTTGTTAAAAATTATTTTGTTTTCCTCACTTCTTGTCATTCATTTTCAACCGACTTCGAAAAACGAGGAGGTTCTCAATTCGATTGTATGTTATTTTTTGTATATATTTGTTACGCGGTATCTGTGCAGATTATGAACCGATTTTCATGATTTCTCCCATATATTTTTTTTTTATCAAAATCAGTGTATGATTTTTTTTAATTAACAAAAACCAAAAATAGTATTGCAACATTGTACCACGTCGTTGCGATGAAAGTCGGTTTGTCTAAAGTATCCAGCGTTTCCAATTATATTCTATCCTGTCTGAAAGGTACATTTTTATCGCTTTTTTTGCTGCGAACAGCTCGTGTTTTTGGAAAATAAGTGCGTACTGCGTACGTCGGCAGGATATCAGCGCTGTAGTACACAAGTTGTGATAACAACCTGTCACCTGCAGCATATGCTGAGTCGGAGCCATTGCTCAGCTGCGGCACGACCATGATACGTGTTTTTTTTTTTTCACAATTGGTAAACCCTCGACAACATCTCACCTGGTGGTAAGTGACGATGTTGCCGAAGATGGAAGCGGGCTTACCAAGATTCCCCAACGCAATGGGAAACTGGCTATCTTATATTCATGCCGGAACACACCAATGATATCAACATTGATATTTGGCGGCAAGACCTAGATAAGATGGTGGTAGCTAGCCAGGCGGGCTTAGAAAATGCCCTACCACCAACCAAACCGAGTCTTACAATTGACCCCGCCAGAAATTGAACCCGCGACCTCCTGTGTTAAGCCAGTGAACTTTGCCTCTGAGCTACGGAGGCGGTTAATAAATTAAAGGCGGTGTTTACCCTCTATTTGTACTTAAACATAGACACGTATCAGAAATTGTTGTTTGGTTGTGAATAATGAATGAAAATCATATGGACTTGACTACTTTGGCAAGGACCATAACACTTATCCAAGAAGGCCATTCCAGCTAGGTCAGGCAGAGCTGGAGCGAGTAGAGCGACCGCCGCGCCGCGCAGGCAGGCCGCTACATACGCAGAGAGCGCACCATCGTCCGTCGCCTTCCCTCCCACTCCTTGCAGGCTCGCGCGCGCGCGGTGACCAAACGTTTAGGAATTGTTTGCATGTAGATCAGCAATTCTCCAGGAGACGAGCGGTACGAATTCCACTGACAAGTTCTCATAAGCCGATTAACGCTCGCAAGACAACATTTAGACTTGGAGCATGCTTGAGTGATTGGAGCAAAGTGCTTTTTACAGATGAGAGGTGTTTTTTTTGTGATGAACGTCGCGTGAGAGTATGGAGACGAGAAGGTGAACGATATCTAGATGTCTGCATTCACGAAAGTGACCACTTTGGATGTCCAATGTTATGGTGTGGGGTAGCACTAGCTTCAAAGGAAGAACTGCTCCGGTGATTCTCAACCAGGGTACGGTGAAATTTTAAGTAATCTCAACGATACTCCGAGGAGGTCATAAGACCTCACGTGGTGCCATTTGCAGCAGGTGCATGATTCAAGCTGAAGCACGGCAATGTTCGCGCCCACACCGCTGGAGTGCGAGTGACCAGAGAGGCCCTCAAGTGGCCCGAATAGAAGTGTCACCGTGGCGTGGCGTGGCGTGGCCAGCCAACAGTCCCGAACTGCCGTCTCGAGCCCGACGTGTTTCTACATTGGGATCTGTTGAAAAGAAGCGTCAGAGAAGAAGGTATTGTGATGGCAAAAGTTGAGATTTTGAAGGGGATCGATTGTCTTACACTAATATTATAGTCTAAAAAACAATCAAAATGTGTGTGTGTGTGTGTGTGTGTGTGTAAACTACTGGACGGATTTGGGTTAGGGCAATTTTATTTTTATATCTCCAGCAATTTTTTTTAATTCCCCTATTTTTTTAAGGTTTCCACCATAGTAAAAAAAATCTTTTTTTTTATCAAAAATGGCTGTAACGATTTTGATAGAACTCGGTACGTTACCATAACTGTACACGGCCTACAGCGCGCAGTAGTTTGATATTCCAATAAAAATCTGAAGAAGGTACCTCCAATACAAATCTAGGTAGTTTGTTACTTTTTCTCAAAAATGGCTTTAACGATTTTAATGAAAGTTTGTGAATAACTAGGACTCAATATGGCCGACTGCACTGGGCACCTACTTAATTATTCCAGAAAAATCGGAGTAAAGTGACTCCCATACAATTATTTGGAAATATTTCATCAAGACTGATATACCTTACCGTAATTTCTTTGCTAGTAAGTAAGTGTAATGTTTATAGTTGAGTTGTGTTTGTATGTGTGTGTGTGTGTGTGTGTGCGCCCGAGCGCGACTACGACAGACGGTTCAGGCTTCGCGAGAAAGTATGCACAGCGTGGCTGTACAATTTATTTCCGTACACCGTGGATCGCCACTGCACACTGCACACTGCACACTGCACACGCAAACAGTGGAAAACATTAGTGTAACCACAGGCAACAAAAATCCAAGTTGAGATTTTGATGAGGATCAATTGTTTGCTTAAATTAAAGTCTAAATAATAATTTTGAACAGAAAAAAAACCGACTTCAAACAGGAAACTAAGATTCCCCTCGATTTCTCTGGGATGCCATCATCAGATCCTGGTTTCCTTATCATGGTACTACCCTTGGGATATCTCCTTTCCAACAAAAATATAATGATTAAAATCGGTTTATAAACGACGAAGTTATCCGCGAACACATAAAAAAGTATATATTATATACGGTCGAATTGAGAAACCTCCTCCTTTTTTGAAGTCGGTTAAAAAGTAAAAATTAAAATGTCAGTATTTGGGTGTGTGTATGTGTGTAACAGTGTGTCTGTGCGTCCATCCGGTGCTCTAGAGCTTAATCTACTGAACGGAAAATTGTGCGACGCGTCCCCTCACCGGCGCGTGCCGGCGCGGTGTGGACGTGCGAGGCGAGGCGATAACACGTCCTGCAACTAACACTAATCAAAGGCTGGTGACGACGAGTCCGGCGTGTTCACTGTTCACTGTACATGTCATGTCACATGTCAACCCCTTTTTTGGCATCCCCTCGCGATAGTCACCCATAGTCTATACGGCCGTCCTACGGGGCTGTGCTGGCATGTTAGGCTAGGCATGTGCGCACACATTTGTCTCAATTTCCCATAGCCATAGATAGCCTTGTTACATAAATGTAGTTGAATTGAATACGGCGACACGGCGGCGCGGCGGCGGTGCGGCGGCGGTGCGGCGGCGGTGCGGCGGCGGTGCGGCGGCGGTGCGGCGGCGCGGTGGGCGCTCATGTTACTCTTTCAAGGCGGGAGTGGTGGCGGGCCGCGTGCCGCTAGCACAAAGAAAACATTCCAACACCAGAACGTACATTAAACGACCAACTCAGGGTATGTTGAAAGACTTCGAAGGGCCATCCGCGACGTAGGACTTGTGATATTATATACATTTCATCGGCACACTCTGTAGCCGCACGGCACACGGCGCACGGCACACGGCACACGGCGCACGGCGCACGGCGCACGGCGCACGGCTTGATGGATGTTAGCTGGAGAGGTGTCGTCGGATTCGTCCTAATTGTGAAAGTGAATTGGTATATCAAAAATATAAAAAGTTAAAATGGCGGATTTTTTGGCGCCAAATTCTGTCTTAAAATATTTTTTTTCTTCAATAGGTAGCTATTGAGTTGAGTATCAACATACAGGGATTTATATAAGGCTTTCAAAAATATATACAACTTATATGTTTAAATGTAACTTGGAATGCGAAATGCTGCATAAAGGCTTACAACAACCTAGCTGGTATAGTATGTATATGTGAAATATAAATTGGAATAAGAAATACTAAATAAATAAAACTTTTATTATAATGTAATTCGGAATGAGAAATGCTAAATTATACAAATTATTTGTTAAGTAGACACATAACAATAGAAAGATACCTACTAACATAAAGACACTTACACGCCCTTACAATATCGGTGACCCTATCCGATACACACTGCAATTGTAATTTTTATCAAAGAGTGTACCCGGTGCCGGTGCCGGTGCCGGTGTCTCGCGTCATTAAGACGAATCTAACGACGTATTTATTAAATCGGTTCATATAAACAGATGAACTATGTTCTTCGAGCTACTGTTTAGTAGCTCATACATACAGATCAAATTAATACCCTCCTTCTGAGCATCATCGCAGTCGGGTAAAAAGTAGCTTATGTCACTTCCCACCCCGTCAACTATCCGTGTGTAAAAAATCACGTCGATCTGTTGCCGCGTTGCGATGTGAAAGAAGGAGGAACAGCTGCACACTTCCACTACCGCATCAAGGGGTCATTACAGCTCATATACGTCCCCACCGAGGGGCTCGAGCCTACCCTGAATCAGGGCGATTAGGCCTTAGTCGACCACGCGGGCCCAGTGCGGGTTGGTCGACTTCACACACAACCTTCGAGTTTCTTCGCAGGCGTGTGCAGGTTTCCTCACGATGTTTTCCTTCACCGTTAAAGCAATCGGTAAGTATGTACGTAAGTTTTTGAAAAACTCATTGGTACATTGGCCGTCCAGATTTGAACCCGGTACCTCTGGTTAGATGGACCGAGTCGTTACCGGTTGAGCCACCGACGCTTATGGGGTATAAACCTACATACATAGATAGCGACTGTACCGGATTCCTGCGCTACAACTATAGAAATGCATTATTTTTATAATAATGGAAAAGTCTCCTCGTCCGTTTCACGCTCCAGTTGCGAGTTGTAGTCTGCCTGCGCACTGCGCATTAAGTGTGACAGTCGCTTTAGTTTGCATACAAAGGGTAACGGTACTGTTAAGTGGTAACTGGTAGGTGGTAAGCAGCGCACGCGCACCGCAAACTAGGCGGCGATAACATTAAATATGGCACAGATTCACGGACGCCTGTGCCGACGCTTGATAACCAACGTGTACAATGACACTACAGGTACTTGTGGTGGCGCGGCATGCATGATAACAAGTGGGACTACAGGGACAGCTCCGTAACACTGTCGCAGCCCCTGGCCCCTGTGCCCTGGCCCTGGTAGTGGAAGAGACCAGTGTAAAGTGAGGGACGATGTGGCGTATGGGGTATGGGTTAGAATGAAAACCATACAAGGCAGCAAGCATAAGGTGAGGTGTTGCGTTGTTGCTCAAGCGAAGCGCCGGCCCGCGGCCCGGGCCGCTGCGGCTGTGAATCGAGGTCAATTCGCGACAATTACCGATGGCTAAGTGTGTCTCCCACGGCGCGCCCGGCGGCGGCGGCGGCGGCGCGGCACGGCCTTCACACCGCCGCCGCCGCCGCCGCCGCCGCCGCTCACTACAAACAATATGTAGGTATAGGTATGGACTTCATTATCTATTGAACACGCAACACAATACCCATTTACAAATCTAAAAAATCGCAATAAAAACACAAAAGAAGGCTGAACGAAGACTATAAGTTCTGAGACGACGACGGCTAATGCCACTATGTGTGTTGTGTAATGGGATGGGAGAAATGAATTCTACAAGTTGCTCGGCCTACTGTACTGTTGGTTACCTTACAGTTGCTCGGCCTACTGTACTGTTGGTTACCTTACAGTTGCTCGGCCTACTGTACTGTTGGTTACCTTACAGTTGCTCGGCCTACTGTACTGTTGGTTACCTTACAGTTGCTCGGCCTACTGTACTGTTGGTTACCTTACAGTTGCTCGGCCTACTGTACTGTTGGTTACCTTACAGTTGCTCGGCCTACTGTACTGTTGGTTACCTTACAGTTGCTCGGCCTACTGTACTGTTGGTTACCTTACAGTTGCTCGGCCTACTGTACTGTTGGTTACCTTACAGTTGCTCGGCATACTGTACTGTTGGTTACCTTACAGATATTTGTATTACAGTCTAGTTTTAATCAGTTAGTTGTATGTAGTTATGTAATATTTTATAAAAAAAAAACGTAAAAGCTTTTAGGTAGGCGCAAGCTTTGATTTGAAAAGTTTTTATGCTCAAACGGTTCCAAATTAAAAACAATAAAGTCTAGTTTTTTTGGAAATGGTCAAATGTGTAAACAAAACATTTTATTGTTGATAAAATTTTATTATAATCACATTAAATTTTTGACATTGAGCATGATATTTGTTTTATCACTATATTGTGTACTTCACATAAAACTTAAATACCAACTGAAAATGGTTTTCTTTTCCAATTCTAAACAACTATAGACTGTGTTTCCTACGATTCTATTGAAAATAAAAGATGATTCTGGGATCTTGATTCCAGCTTCAAATTTCATCATCAGATCAACTGTAAAATACCAAAAGAATCTATTGTCACCGGAAAAACAGCTTTATTTCAAATTTCAGCTCAATCGGACGCTCTAAAATCGATCGCAAGATATCAACTAAACAAACATAAATACATACAAACACTGCAAGTTAAAAGCTTTTAAAAGTATGCAACGTCTTAGCTTAGGGTAGTTGTGAGAAGAAAATAGATATGTGTGTGTATGTGACAGAAGCTGAACGTGTTCTGCCAGCTAATCGTATCAGCTCGTATACGTCCCCACCACAGGTCCCCACCGAGGGGCTCGAGGCTACCCTGAATTAGGGCGATCGGGCCTTAGTCGACCACGCGGGCCTAGTGCGGGTTGGTCGACTTCACACACAACCTTTCTTCGCAGGTGTTTGCAGGTTTCCTCACGATGTTTTCCTTCACCGTTAAAGCAAACGGTGAGTATATGCACGTAAGTTTTGAAAAACTCATTGTTACATTGGCCGTCCGGATTTGAACCCTGCACTTCTGGTTAGGAGGACCGAGTCGTTACCGGTTGAGCCACCGAAGCTTCCGACGATTGTTCTGCCAGCTAATACAATGATGTTTTTTACACTAGGTAGTAAGGTAGACAGGCGACAGGCGACAGGCGACAACACAACTCTGTCGTGGTCGGGCCCTTCGGAGTTGGGAGAACCGAAGTGGCGTAAGTAACGACTGTAGACTAAGCCACCAGTCGCGACGGGTTTGGAGTTCGTTGGAACCCAATTGCACCCAACACTTGGGGGTATTACCGCCAGGTAAATTTCAAAGTTGAGTGTCCGTCAACTTCCAGATGCGGTCGTGTGTTCGTTTGCAGAGGGAGCAGGCACCTGGCACATGACCACATGAGTGTTGCGCGGTGCGCGGTGGTTGCATTACATGCGTGTGAGTGTGAGGCAACGCGATACGCAACCGCCACACGCCGCCATGCGCCAGTCGCCGCCCGCGCCCCATCATTACGTAACGATTGTAGAACTAGGCGGCTGCAGCCTCATAACATCACCACTAGTCAATAACCTAACCTAACCGATTCATTAAAAACCCGACTGCATAAAAATAAATAAGGTACCCTACTTTTTTTGGCAGTCGGGTAAAAAATAATATATCCTATTTGACATTCGTGATCGAGGTGAAGCCAACGACACCTCAAAACCCATCAAGCCGTTTGTGATCTAGGTTGCAGTCAGCCAAAGACAAAGATATAAAAGATTCACACACACACACACATGCACGCGAAAAACATTACCTTCCTTTATGGGCAGACGGTTAAAAAAGACAGACATGGATGCGGAAGGACTGAAGTAACGTAAAGAAGACAGACATGAATGCGGAAGAACTGAAGTAACGTTAAGAAGACAAACATGGATGCGGAATAGATCTGAATTTCAATTTAATCATTATGGGGTCCCCACGTGGGGTGAGGGTAGGGCCTGTCACCAGGTACCAGATCCGGTGTGGACACGGCACGACAGATTCGGTCGCGGTCCGCCCCCACAGCCACAGCACCAGCTGGTTCCGTTAGATCTGTGTGGAGCTGCCTGCAAACAATATCGTCCCATCCCCTTTGGTGGACGGTTTTCAGGGCGATTTAATTTGAAATTAGCATTATTTGACCTATTTAAAGTCATTTACGTAAATTATTTGTCTGTGAAATTTACAACAACAAATTAATAAATAAACATCAAAATAAGTAAACATGTAATATTGTTTGTTCACTTACCCTATCGCCTCACACCTCGCGCCCACGCGACGCGACGCCCGGGTATCGTCCACACGTCCACAGGGTATCGTGTACGTTGAATACCCAGCTCTTTTAAAGCTTCTGACGGTTTACTATGTATGTACTTGTTTACTAAGATCATTTTGCTACATGTATACCTTCTTCTTGGAAAGCTCATACAATAAGCAACTTTTTCCCACATTTCGCATGCTTATTACCGTAGAATATCACTTTTTTAAAAATCACGAAAAAATAAATCAATGCGTTGTCAAGCCCCCCCCCCCCCCGGCTCGTTAAAAGAATGACTTGTTCTGTTGCAAATGACATGTAGACATGTAGACATGTAGACGAGGAGGATTTGCACAACTTTCCAGTCACCCTGCTGTATAAAAGGAAACCGTGGCCGACTGATCTATCAATGCATAGCTCAAACCACTGGACAGATCGGGTTGAAATTTGGCATACAGATAGCAATTATGACGTAGGCATCGATCGGCTAAGAAAGGATTTTGGGAAATTCCCACGAGAACACAAAAAACGGGCACTGCGCGGGCGAAGCAGCGGGTAACAGCATAGTCTTTAATATATAAAAAAATGTTTGTTCGTATTTTATGCGCTACTATACCGTTCATCCGATTGCGATGAAATTTCGTTGTTGTGGCGCGCACACCCGGCATTCCCGGCACCACCCGGGAAGGTTATACACAAAAAAAAAACAACGGCGAGCCGCTGTTTAACAAGTTATTTTTGCAAAAGATTGTACCGATGGTATGTCGTACGCCGTACACGTATATAGGTTGCACCTTGGAGCATGAAACCAAGATTGCACAGATCGACCGTAGGTATGTGGCGCACCGACCGACGTGGGGCGAAACTGCAAGGGTTCCTAGTTTTACTGCGGATCTGTAAAAGGGAACGCAGCAGCAGCAGCAGCAGCAACAACACGAGTAGGTACCTAGGTTGAAACTCACGCCACCAGACCGCCGAGGAAGGCGACGGGCCCGCCGCCGATGAGACGGATCTTGCGGTGGCACGAGTCGAGCAGCGAGAGGCGCGCGTGCGGCGGTGGCGGTGCGGGCGCGGGCGCGGCCGGTGCGCGCAGCATCGCGCTACCCGGCCGCAGCGGCGCCGCGGGACACTGCACCGCCAGCTCCCTTGCGCATCGCACACAGCACGACACGTGCACACGTCCACTACACAACACGCCGGGCGCCCGCTATAGACAGACTGGCACACGACACGGCCGCGCCGCGGGTCGGCCACACGGCGCGCGGGGGGCGGCGCTGCGACGCCATGACGCGGACTCCCCCCCGCCCCGCGCGCGGCTACCTCGGACGCAATCGTTCTGCAGCTCTGACGTGATTTTGAGCCGTACGCGACTATCGATTCAGTTTATATTGGGACGGACTCCGGTGGAGTGTCGGACACGTGGACGAACAAACATTCTGGGGGGGTTTCCTCGGGCTTCTTTTCAACACGTTAAGTAGGTAGTTAATTCAGTACCTATTATTTTCTTTGTCAAGACCAGAAAGAAAACAAGTTTAAGAATTGAACCCGCCAACGGAAAAACGCTCTTACTTGTAGATTAATATACTCACGATATTAATGCACTTACGATAACGGATAAATAGATATTTAACGCGGTCGCGAGTCGCGCGCGGCTACATTCACGCTTTCTAGTTTATTCTCTTCGCGAAGCTCCGAGGAATTTCCAACAATCTGGCCGCAGTCCGTCTCGGCACTCGCCACTCGTATCCATCACAAGTAAGCTTAGAATCCTTTTAATTGGGATTATTATATCAGCTCATATACGTCCCCACCGAGGGGCTAGAGCCTACCCTGAATCAGGGTGATTAGGCCTTAGTCGACCACGCGGGCCCAGTGCGGGTTGGTCGACTTCACACACAACCTGCGAGTTTCTTCGCAGGCGTGTGCAGGTTTCCTCACGATGTTTTCCTTCACCGTTAAAGCAATCGGTAATGATATGCACGTAAGTTTTTGAAAAACTCATTGGTACATTGGCCGTCCAGATTTGAACCCGGTACCTCTGGTTAGATGGACCGAGTCGTTACCGGTTGAGTCACCGACGCTTTTTTTTTATTGGGATACATTTTTAATTAACTGGAAATACATTTTGCATTGTTTGAGAAGAGTGAAAAAATTACCAATTTCCCGTACCAGTTGGTTGGGATAGTCTGTGTATGGGTGGGCGGTGGGGGGCAGGGGGACACATGCTAACCTCTTCGTGTTTCAGCTTTTAGGTGCGAAGATTCAGGAGGCCTGCGCGTCGATGAGCAGTTGGCGAGTGAGTAAAGGCAGGACTTTTATTTTCACTATATGTACCTTGCACAGGGTGACCCTCTCGGTCCCCGGAACCCTCTACAAGGTACCCTAAGTATTGAACAATTTGCAGATGGCAAATACTCAAGGAAACATCGTCCTTCGCACGTCTCGGCGCGAACCAAACACGGCAGGGTACTATTCTCAGAGTTCCTCAGTGTTGCCGCCCCATTTTTATAGATTGCGCTAAATAAATGTCTAAAAAAGCGCCAGAATAAAATAATGAAATTTTAGCGCCACTTGTAGGGAGAGACTGTTCTCAAAGAGCGCTCAAATGTATGACCGTTGAAATTTTTTGGCACCAGACTGCTTCGAAAGTGCACTAGTTCTAGCGCCAAATGCGCTGAAACGGCAACACTGAGTTCCGTCGTATTTTGAAACTTACATCTTGGTCAAAAAGTACGGCTTAAGGCCTGCGCACCTGCACAAACGAGGTACTGACCCCAGGGGTACTTTTTGTCCGTCGATATTAGATCTCTTGTAAATTGCGCGGTACTTTTAGTCCTTTATGTACGTTACTAGCTCTTGCCCGCGGCTTCGCCCGCGTGGACATAGTTTTTATGACTGTCTGAGAGGGAGCGCGGTGCGCGAGCCGCGAACGGCTCGCGAGCGTGGACGTTAATTTTCTCCAGATCCCTCGGAAACTATGTCAGGATATGCTTATTAGTAAATCAGGTCATTTCCCACTTCCTCAACCATCTCTGTGCAAAAATTCACACAATCCATTGTTCCGTTGCGATGTTAAAGAAATCAAACAAAAAGAGTATATTTTCAGTTCCCGGTGGACATCGTTTTTATGACTGTCTTTAAGGGTCATTAGTAAAATATGTCGTTTCCCACTTACTCAACCATCTCTGTACAAAAAATCACAACAATCGAGTATTTTTTAGTCCCCTCAGGAACTGCATCATTATGCTGTTTTCCCGGGATAAAAAGTAGCCTATGTACTTCCCCGTGACACGGGCTACCTGCATGCCAAATTTCATAAAGATTGTTCAAGGCGTTGAAGCGTGAAAAGGTAACAAACAAACACATTTTCACATTTATAATATTAGTAAGGATTCGATACAATTTATATGAGATCTATTATCGATGGACAAAAATTTACCCGGGGACAGCACCTCGTCTGCGCAGGCCTTCAGTCGTTTCGCAGCCGTCGCGTCGCACTGACAATCCCATACACTTATGGTAAGAAATTAAGCCATCATCATCATATCAGCCGAAAGACGCTCACTGCTGGAGAAAAGCTTCCCCCAAGAATTTCCACGACGACCGGCCCTGCGCTGCCTGCATCCAGTGGCCTCCCGCGACCTTAACCAAGTCTTCGGTCGACGTAGCTTCTTCCGGTGCGCGGTCGCCATTCGAGAACTTTACTACCCCATCGGCCATATGTTCTACGAGCTATGTGCCGTGCTCACTGTCACTTAAGTTTAGCAATTCCGAGAGCTACGTCGGTTACCTTAGTTCTCCTACGGATCTCGTCATTTCTGATTCGATCGCGTAGTGAAACTCCCGAGTACAGCTCGCTCCATCGCCCTTTGAGTGACCTTAAGCCTTCTTATGAGGCCCATAGTAAGCGATCATGTCTCAGTTCCGTACGTCATCACTGGCAACACACACTGGTCAAAGACCTTAGTCTTGAGACACTGCGATATTTGGGCAGTGAAGATATTGCGAAGCTTCCCGAACGCTGCCCGGTCAAGTTGGAGTCGTCGATTGATCTCTTTCTCAAAGTTAGACCTACCAAGCTGCTTTGTTTGTCCCAGGTATACATATTCGTCACCAACTTCGAGTGTAGAGACACAGGTGAGAATAATAGTACTAACGTAGAATAGAGTCTCCGACCTCTTAACATTATTTTCGTCTTGTCCATTGTTCATTTAAATACCCACTTGTTAAGAGAGTCTATTGAGACCATCGAGCTTGTGCTTGCTTAGGTCTTTCATAGTCTCAGCCATGAACACAATATCGTCAGCCAATCGGAAGTGGGTGAACTTAAGTCACTGGTCTTTAATATTGTGTCATGCAATAGTTACATGAAACGGCGCGGCGAAGCTATTTTTGACCAAGACGTAGAGAAGGCTGGGCTCTAGCTAGACGAGATATGATAACTGTACGGGCTATTGCATAGATACGTACATAATATATTAAAATAGGTATCAATGTAGCGCAGCCTTATAGTGCCGCCACGTTTAGCATACGTGTGCAAGTTGATTTTTTACCTGAATTAAATCAGTCTGAAATTAGCATCGACGCGGAACAGTTTCATTTACCATCCCTCGTCCTTCAGTACTCAAAATTATCAATATCAATCATATCAACTATTTACATTAAATGTAGACTTACACCCTACATTTATTTTTGGTCCTTCGAGAATTTTGATCACTCGCGCGGTCTGGTCAAAAACGGGACCTCAGTGCGTTTGTGTAAAGACACGTGGCATTGACAGTGTTCCCTGTGATCAGAGAACGTGACCATTATATCATTGGATTTTATATCATCGAGTGAGGAGTTAGTTGACGCGTATTTCCATTATCATCACACGGCAAGCTAGGTAGCTTGCTGGTACATCAACATCGTCAGCTCGCTGTCGGCCGGCAGGCTCACTGCGTGAGGCCAGCACCCTTATCAGCCGAACTTGCAGCACTACGCGCAATCTAGCAACTTCTGCATCATCATATCAAGTAAGATCGTTCCTTTGTTTTGCTACTATCATCATTTATCATTATCATGGAGGATCTACTTAAGCAGCAAAATGAAATCATAGAGTCCATCAAATCAATGAAAAGTAACTTTGGGAAGGATTCTGCGAGTAGAAAAACTTCAGAATATCTTAAAACGAAGCTCAATAATCTGGAAGACCTCTGGGTAAAATTTTATATCAATAATAAACAATTAACAGACAGTAATCAGCCAAAAACAGATACATACTTCACTGAAAATAAGTTTGAATTCACAAAAGAACTGTATGAAAATTTAAAGGCTTCTTTGTTGAACTATGGACAGCGGGAAAAGGGTGTCAATTCTAAAATTGACGAATTAATGTCCAAACAACAGACTAATTTTAGAGCTCTGACTCGTCTCATCAACAGCATTGATGTAGACAAAATTTTAGAAAAATGGGAAATCGAAGATGAACTACGAAACTTACAATCTCGCTGGAACATCATCGATAATCTACACCTTGAGATAGATGAAATTTTACAAGGGTCTGACTCAAAATACGAAGATGAATACTCTAAATTTGAAAAAAGCTATAAGAACATAAAACGGGTTTTAAATAACAAATTATCATCTACTGCCCATACGCAACAGTCAACTCCGCGGCTTGATATACCTGTATTTTATGGAAAATACTCGCAGTGGCCTTCATTTTATGATCTGTTCTGTGAAACTATTCATAACAGCACAGTTTTGACCCACGCTCAAAAAATGCAGCACCTAAAATCAAAAGTCAAGGGAGAAGCTGAGCGGCTCATTCAGCATCTCCACATATCGTCTGAAAATTATGAAACTGCATGGGAAATTTTGGTTCACAGATACGATAACAAACAACTTTTATTTAGCAATCAGATGGAAATTTTATTAAACCAACCCACTGTGCAGCGGCAATCGGTTTTTGAAATGAAGCGGTTACATGACACCTCCGTAGAGTGTATCCACGCAATACATAACCTCGGCATTGATACCAACACGTGGGATCCTTTACTTGTACATCTTTTAAGTAAAAAGTTAGATGCAGAAACGCTGAAGGATTACAAGGAAGCTAGAAAATCACCGCGTGAACTGCCCGAGTTATCAGAGTTCATATCATTTGTAGAGAGTAAATTCATTGCTCTAGAGCCCATGCATAAAAAGGAAAGAGAGCAACCCTCAGCTCCAAAACAAAATATTAACCCGAAACCTTTCCCTCCTAGAAATTTTCACCGTGAAAAATATAATAACCAACAGAATAGAACTTATCATACACGTGTAACTAAATGCCTTATATGTAATTATAATCATGACATATTTCAGTGTAGGAAATTTACCGGCATGTCACCCGATGCGAAGTTAAAGGAAATTACGAAACATAAAATATGTAAAAACTGTCTGTACAAGCACTTTGACAACCCGTGCGTTTCCACGAAACGTTGTAAAACTTGCAACGGAGAGCACAATTCGTTGCTACACGAGGCTTTCGCAACCAAATTGTCGAATGACACCAATTCTTCTTCTTCTCAGAGCGTACCTAACATGCAGCACCATGTGAACCATGTATCAGGCGAAAATGAAGAGGTTCTTTTGACTACCGTTTTATTGAATGTATTATCAGCTAACGGTACCTATATCACTCTACGCGCTCTGCTAGATCAAGGGTCTCAGATTTCCCTAATATCAGAAAGGGCTGCTCAGATTTTAGGCTTAAAACGTCAGCCGCATCACGCCTCCGTATTAGGCATAGGCGATGGAGCTAAACAGAGTAAAAGCTCAATCAATATCACATGTCATTCAATCTATGATGACTATCATTTTACTACACGAGCTTTAATCATATCAAAGGTATTAAACAATTTACCTAACCACTCTTTCGCAAGACAATCATGGCCTCATCTCCAGCACGTAAACCTAGCGGATCCAGATTACAATGTATCAAGGCCTATCGATTTATTACTGGACGCTAGCGTTTACTCAGATATCATAATGAGTGGACTTATCAAGGGACCACCCCAGTCACCTATCGCACAACAGACGAAATTAGGGTGGATTCTGTGTGGCAGCGTAAAAACTTTTAACTGTCACGTTGTAATCAACAACTTATCAGATTTATCTAAATATTGGGAGATGGAAGAGATTACAACGCCATCTATCATGTCAAGTGGGGAGCAGTATTGCGAAGACATATATCAAAATACTACTAAGCGGTTGGAAAACGGAATGTATGAAGTAGTCATCCCCATGAAACCGGATTTTGAAAAAAATCTTGGAGCATCAAAACCAAAGGCACTAGCACAGTTCAGTCAGCTGGAGCGTAAGATGGCCAATAAGAATATTTTTGGTGACAGCTATAAAAAATTCATGGAAGAGTACCTAGAATTAGGCGACATGCAGCCCACATCAAAGAACGTTAATGAACCCACGTGCTACTTACCCCATCATGGTGTTCTCAGACTGGATTCCTCATCTACCAAACTGAGAGTGGTATTCAACGCGTCCTCCAAAACATCCACTGGGTACAGCCTTAATGACTTAATGGAGCAGGGCCCGAACCTTCAAGCAGATCTGCAAAATCTCATCATAAGCTGGCGACAGTATAAATATGTGATGACTGCTGACATAGAAAAAATGTTTCGCAGAATCCTAGTGTCAAAAGATTATCAACCACTACAATCAATCTTATGGAGATGCACCCCTGACGAGCCGCTCCGAACATACCATCTAACAACCGTCACATATGGTCTCAAGGCCCAAAATATCAAATCTGCAGTACGTCAGAGAGGAATGGAAACTTATCATGTATTATAATATGAGTACGTACTGGCAAGGACTAGACAATATACAGAAATACGTTGCACATATCAAGGAAGCCGGTCCATGGATAGAAAATACTCAATACGAGACCATCATTTTGCAACTGGAGCACGAGTTAGACGAAATTGAACATTATAATAAGCTTCTTAAGACTCCTTACGCTAGGAGACAGAAAAGAGGTTTAATTGATGGAGTAGGCTACATCGCTAATTCTCTATTTGGGGTTCTAGATGCAAGGTTTGCTGACCAATATCAAAAAGATATAGAAAAAATCAGCCAAAATGAAAATCACTTAAGAAGACTGATACAAAATCAAACTATTGTAATGGAGGCGGAGTACAATATCTTGAAGAGACACGAGAACATCATGAATAAGCATTTTTCATTTATAGAAGGGCATCTAAATAACTTGACAATAGAGATAGATCATGTTCGTGTGGATTTGAGTAACGGAATGTACGTCGTATCATCGACCCTTGCAGCACAAATCATTATATCAAACATAAAGCAGATTCAGCAAACTTTAATTAACACTGTAACCGACATCAATCATGGCCATATAAATACTTACCTTATATCACCGGAACAGCTGGAAAAGCAAATAAAAACGATATCAAGCCACTTACAAGGAGATCTTACCCTACCGCTAGACCTATCAAATATCATGCATCTCTACAAGCTATTAAGAGTTTCAGCGAGAATCACAGATAAATATCTTATCATAGAAATTAAAATACCTCTACTGAGCAGTGATATTTTTGAACTGAACAAGATTATCAGCATCCCACAAAGAAGGGAGCAAAGGTTTTATCACATTAAAACGACTTATCCATACATAGGATTTAATGTCAAAAAGGATTCAGTTTTATTCTTATCAGACTTAGATTTTACCTTGTGTCGCCACTTCCCAGAAAACAAACTACTATGTACCCTAGATAAGCCTGTATATACAATGAATATCAAACAATCACTATGTGACATCCAGCTAATAGACAGCAGTGTGAGTCCTTGCATATCAGAGATAACAACCTGCAAAGAAAGCTGGACTAAGTTGCACACAGATAACTCCTGGCTATTCTCCTGTTGCGAAGAATGCGGAGTGCGCATAATCTGTCCAGACGGCGTGTCGCCGCAAGTACTAAGAGACAGCGGGGTGATTCACCTTGGCCCTATGTGCACCATGAAAGGAAATGATTTTACAATATATTCCCACAATAATTTTTACAGCAAAGCGAATATCAATCCAAATCAAAGATTACAAATCCCAGAGGTCTCCATGCTAAATAAACTTATCAATACTTCAATTGCCATTAATATCACAGATCAGAAAAGCTATCAGAATGAGCACTTGCTTCAGATCGTGAAGACACAGATATCAAAACTTAGAGAAGAATCAGCAGCAGAATTAAACGTTCATGACATTCATCACTACTCTGTCGGGTACGTCATCGTTGCCATTCTGGTATTTATGGCAGTTATCATCGTTTACCGACGGATGAAGACGAGGTGCCTGTGGCTTCACCGACCTGGGGCCGAGCTTGCGGTCTACCAGCAGCAGCAGCAGGCTGGCGTCACGCCGCCGCCGCCGCCCACGCGCGCCCCCCTGGCGACGCTCGCGCCACTCGCGGCGCCCGCGCACGCAGAGCTGCGTGCGGCTTCGACTTGTGAAAGTGTAAGCGAAATGATAGTGAGTGAGTCCTTGAGCAAATCAGTGGCTAGTGTTAACAAAGCAACTTCCCCTATGGTCATTCCGCGAAAACATGAAGTTGCTAATGAGTGAAATGTAAAAAAAAAACCGTTAGTGTGGTGTGATTAAAATATGGACAGGACTATTAATATCACTAATTTTTATAAGTTATATTTTTGAAATGTTCTCATTATGTTTGCTATTTTTATCGTCTTATCGTAAGCTATTTTTATATTGTTTCCCTTTCTTTCTGGAGAGGCAGGATGTACGGGCTATTGCATAGATACGTACATAATATATTAAAATAGGTATCAATGTAGCGCAGCCTTATAGTGCCGCCACGTTTAGCATACGTGTGCAAGTTGATTTTTTACCTGAATTAAATCAGTCTGAAATTAGCATCGACGCGGAACAGTTTCATTTACCATCCCTCGTCCTTCAGTACTCAAAATTATCAATATCAATCATATCAACTATTTACATTAAATGTAGACTTACACCCTACAGTTTGAACATATAAGGCGTTATGAGCTTGTAACGTGTAACTTTCAACACGTCACATTTTCTTAACAAATGATGCTAAATCATCTCAAATTAGTTTTTTCTCATCACTGCATCCTTTACGAGTACATAGGTACATGCTACACGACACCGATATCATTACATTTCCTTTAAAAATTTCAAATTATCATAAAGTTTCCTATATTTGTAAACAATGTCTGATTGGCATTTCTTTGAGCGTTCCACGCGCGCGGTGCACAGTGCACAGTGCACAGCGTCACCTCACGAGTCACGAGTCACGACGATACTCGTTGACATGAACTAATAAGTATGAAACACATTGTGAGTGAACTGCCGATTGCTCGTCATGTCGTCATGTTTTCCTGTTTATGTAGGTTTCACATTAGTAACGTTACATGTTCAACTCGAGCGCCGCGCGCCGCGCCGCCGCGCCGTGGTCGTGCGTATTGTTACAAGATTTTACATTAGCTTGCCGTGTTGGTTAGTTTGTTCGTTAGTTAGTTTGGGACAAAACTTGGAAGCTAAATCCCAACAAAACATAAATGTGGATGGAAGGCAAATTCGATGCAAAAAAATTACAGAGATCTAAATGGGTAGGTACCAAGTTCTATAGTGGTTTCTTAAATCATAGCTACGGCACTTTAATTTGAAATATTTATCTTAGACTTCTTCAAATATTAGAGAATTTACAACGGTTTTCAGTTGTTTAAAAGATTTTTTTAATGTTTTGTGCTACTTAATGGTGTAACTTGGCAAGTTTTTAATTAGCGTTTATTTTAAAAAGTAAACTTTGCTTGCTTGGCGGCTTGACTATTTAAACTTGCCAAGTAACACTACACCGTTATTATTAGCACAAAACATAACAAATATTCTTTTCTTTTTTACATTCTCTAATATTTGGAGAAGTCTAAGATAAATATTTAAATTTAAAGTGCCGTAGCCGATTTCAGAAATCACTGCAGAACTTCGTACCTACCCATTTAGATCTCTGTATTTTTTGCATCGAACTTGGCTGTTGGCTCCCTTTCACATTTGTCTTGTGGGGATCATTCAATTAATCATCATTAATTCGTGTAAATTTATATATTTCACATATATTTCCTCTAGTCAAGAAATAGACATATACAATATATTTCCTCTAGTCAAGAAATAGACATATACAATATATTTCCTCTAGTCAAGAAATAGACATATACAATATATTTCCTCTAGTCAAGAAATAGACATATACAATATATTTCCTCTAGTCAAGAAATAGACATATACAATATATTTCCTCTAGTCAAGAAATAGTCATATACAATATATTTCCTCTAGTCAAGAAATAGACATATACAATATATTTCCTCTAGTCAAGAAATAGACATATACAATATATTTTCGGTGGTACGAAACACTCAGTGCGCTGCGCAAGCCCGACTCGCACTTGGCCGGTTTTTCGATTTTTTTTCTTAGTATACGCCTAATAGCTTATCTTGACGCCAAATTTTACGTTCATAAGTTACCTTTCCAGGTAAGTTTTTAGTTTTGTCAATGAACTCCGGGTACTATTGTAACTCCTCCAAACCTCTGTCTTGCAGAATGTGGAAACGGTACGGCCCACTTGAGTCGAGAGACTTGTAGGTTTGTTCGTTATTGTAAATATCGAGCCAGTGCAAAACAAATGTGAAGCAGGTAGCGCACGTACCTGACGCCTGACGCCATACTTTATGCGGTGCAGGGGTACACAATTGACCTTTAACTATTTACTTTAAAATTCAGTTGAAATAAGATTCTTAACATACCCCTTGGAGCGCGTAAAAGCTTTATTTACGTAAAACTCAAATTGTCTGATTTCGATATAACGATATTGTGTCACTCAGTATCGGATCGGTTCGGAAAAGGGAGTAAAGGCGAACGGAATGACATCTTATTAGGCCCAACTGTCAAGTTCACCTGCACGAGCCAGATGGCGGCCGGCCATGGTGCTCCCTGCTCCCTGCGAGACAACGGACGAGCCGCGACGCTCTGGCGACCGAGTCAATGGCGGTACAACCACTCTCCCAGCTGTGCAACCAGTTGGAAGAGGTGACAACGGCCTTGGAGATTAAACTTTAGAGAAATGCCTGGTGTCGAAGGAAATTGGCCTCACTAACATTGCCCTCAGTAAACCATGATGTCCACACTAAACAACTGTAATATGCCATGCATGTAATCCGACTAGCGCTCGGCGTCATACAGTGGCCAGGCTCAATGATGTAAAGTTAACTACTGGCGAAGAACCTAGAGGGATTAGTATGAATATGCCGAAGAAGATATTAACAGAAAACAGTCTTAATTTGAGTACATGGAACGTAAGGGGATTAAATAAACCAGGAAAATTAGAAAACGTAGAAGTGGAAATGGTAAGACTGAACATAGATTTAATGGGACTAAGTGAAATTAAACTATCGGATATCGGTACAAAACAAAAGATATGGACGAGGCTACACTATACTATTCGGGGAATCCGGCACAACAAAAGTCAAATCACCATGGAGTGGGCATATTAGTAACAAACAATTTAACGAAATACATTTTCACTACTCTATTAGAACTTTGATGATACAATTGAACGCTCATCCATTCAACCTTAACATACATCAAGTCATTAACATACTCGTACATCTACGGCGAACAGTGATACACAGGAAATAGACGAGTTTTATGAAGAGATCAAAAAGATTTTAAAAACAACAAAATCACAAGATATCATAATAATGATGGAAGACTTTAATGCAAAAGTGGGGGAAGGAGAAGACGGCAAAATTGTGGACAAATTTCAGTGGAGGGGGGGGGGGACAGACTGGTTGATTTTTGTGCAGAAAATAATTTGGTCATTAGTCATTACCAACGCTTGGTTTCAACACCCTCTAAGGCGTTTATACGCGTGGCGATCGCCAGCATCATCATCATCATCGCATATTGTGACAAACCAAATTGATTTTAAACTGATAAATGACAAATTCAAAATCTCAATCACTTATGTAAAAACATATCCTAGAGCAGATGTGAAATAAGACCACACACAACCCTCTTTGGGCAAAAATGAACATCAAACTTAAGAAACTAGAACCTGAATCGAATAATAGAAAAACCAATCTGGAACTCCTGAAAGACGAAGCAACAAAAAACAAACAGTGTTAAACTCAATAATGGTGTTAAACAGATTTTTGAAGAGGTAACAGATGTAACAACAAGATAAAAAAAAACATCACAACTAAAATACAAGACTTTCTGCCTTTCTGATCTTTCCTGCTTCCCTCTACCAATTGTATAATGTTGAAATTAAAAGTCCGTCCACCGGTGATCTTTAATGCTTCCCTCTCCCAATTGTATAATGTGGAAATTAAAAGTCCGTCCACCGGTGATCTTTGATGCTTCCCTCTCCCAATTGTATAATGTTGAAATTAAAAGTCCGTCCACCGGTGATCTTTGATGCTTCCCTCTCCCAATTGTATAATGTTGAAATTAAAAGTCCGTCCACCGGTGATCTTTAATGCTTCCCTCTCCCAATTGTATAATGTTGAAATTAAAAGTCCGTCCACCGGTGATCTTTGATGCTTCCCTCTCCCAATTGTATAATGTTGAAATTAAAAGTCCGTCCACCGGTGATCTTTAATGCTTCCCTCTCCCAATTGTATAATGTTGAAATTAAAAGTCCGTCCACCGGTGATCTTTGATGCTTCCCTCTCCCAATTGTATAATGTTGAAATTAAAAGTCCGTCCACCGGTGATCTTTAATGCTTCCCTCTCCCAATTGTATAATGTTGAAATTAAAAGTCCGTCCACCGGTGATCTTTGATGCTTCCCTCTCCCAATTGTATAATGTTGAAATTAAAAGTCCGTCCACCGGTGATCTTTAATGCTTCCCTCTCCCAATTGTATAATGTTGAAATTAAAAGTCCGTCCACCGGTGATCTTTGATGCTTCCCTCTCCCAATTGTATAATGTTGAAATTAAAAGTCCGTCCACCGGTGATCTTTGATGCTTCCCTCTCCCAATTGTATAATGTTGAAATTAAAAGTCCGTCCACCGGTGATCTTTGATGCTTCCCTCTCCCAATTGTATAATGTTGAAATTAAAAGTCCGTCCACCGGTGAGCTTTGATGCTTCCCTCTCCCAATTGTATAATGTTGAAATTAAAAGTCCGTCCACCGGTGATCTTTGATGCTTCCCTCTCCCAATTGTATAATGTTGAAATTAAAAGTCCGCCCACTTGGAAAATATTGGACACTTGGCGAGTGAATATGCGCTGGACGGAGGACACTTGGCGAGTGAATATGCGCTGGACGGAGGACACTTGGCGAGTGAATATGCGATGGACGGAGGACACTTGGCGAGTGAATATGCGCTCGACGGAGGACACTTGTCGAGTGAATATGCGCTGGACGGAGGACACTTGGCGAGTGAATATGCGATAGACGGAGGACACTTGGCGAGTGAATATGCGATGGACGGTGGACACTTGGCGAGTGAATATGCGATGGACGGAGGACACTTGGCGAGTGAATATGCGATGGACGGAGGACACTTGACGAGTATGCACTGGACGGAGGACACTTGGCGAGTATGCCATCAATCCCTACTAATATTATAAATGTGAAAGTAACTCTGTCTGTCTGTTACGCTTTCCCGCAAAAACTACTGAACGGATTTGGCTGAAATTTGGTAGGTAGACAGATTAGGACCTGGATTCAGACATAGGCTACTCTTTACCACGCTCGCGAGCCGCTTGCGGCTCGCGCACTGCGCACCCTCGAAAAGTCATAGAAACGTTGTCCACGCGGGTGAAACCGCGGGAAACAGCTAGTAAAATATAAAAGTGGATACCCATTGACTGTGGGCCTATTATGGGCCAACTTTACAATGGTATTTAATGGTGATATAGGTATTATATATCCTTCTTGCTACCACATTATGTGAGCGATGTACATGTTATACTTAGAATAAATACATCCTGGATCGGCCCGAGTAAAGAATGGGTTGAGATGCTCAATCTTCGTAACCACTCTGGGAGTAAGCTGCAGGGCAGCCCATGGCAAGCTGCTGGTTAATAACTACTCCGGTAGAGTCAGCCGTAGGGCAACCCGTGACAAGCTGCTGGTTAGTGACGTCACCACGGACTTGACCCCACTTCGTTACCACTCCGGGAGAGTAATCAGCAGGGCGACCCGTGACAAGCTGCTAGTTAGTGACGTCACCACGGACTTGACCCCACTTCGTTACCACTCCGGGAGAGTAATCAGTAGGGCGACCCGTGACAAGCTGCTGGTTAGTGACGTCACCACGGATTTGACCCCACTTCGTTACCACTCCGGGAGAGTAATCAGCAGGGCGACCCGTGACAAGCTGCTGGTTAGTGACGTCACCACGGATTTGACCCCACTTCGTTACCACTCCGGGAGAGTAATCAGCAGGGCGACCCGTGACAAGCTGCTGGTTAGTGACGTCACCACGGACTTGACCCCACTTCGTTACCACTCCGGGAGAGTAATCAGCAGGGCGACCCGTGACAAGCTGCTAGTTAGTGACGTCACCACGGACTTGACCCCACTTCGTTACCACTCCGGGAGAGTAATCAGCAGGGCGACCCGTGACAAGCTGCTAGTTAGTGACGTCACCACGGACTTGACCCCACTTCGTTACCACTCCGGGAGAGTAATCAGCAGGGCGACCCGTGACAAGCTGCTGGTTAGTGACGTCACCACGGACTTGACCCCACTTCGTTACCACTCCGGGAGAGTAATCAGCAGGGCGACCCGTGACAAGCTGCTGGTTAGTGACGTCACCACGGATTTGACCACACTTCGTTACCACTCCGGGAGAGTAATCAGCAGGGCGACCCGTGACAAGCTGCTGGTTAGTGACGTCACCACGGATTTGACCCCACTTCGTTACCACTCCGGGAGAGTAATCAGCAGGGCGACCCGTGACAAGCTGCTGGTTAGTGACGTCACCACGGATTTGACCACACTTCGTTACCACTCCGGGAGAGTAATCAGCAGGGCGACCCGTGACAAGCTGCTGGATAGTGACGTCACCACGGATTTGACCCCACTTCGTTACCACTCCGGGAGAGTAATCAGCAGGGCGACCCGTGACAAGCTGCTGGTTAGTGACGTCACCACGGACTTGACCCCACTTCCTTACCACTCCGGGAGAGTAATCAGCAGGGCGACCCGTGACAAGCTGCTAGTTAGTGACGTCACCACGGACTTGACCCCACTTCGTAACTACAAAGTAAGCCGCAGGGCAAACTGTGGCAAGTTGATGCTGGTTAGTGACGTCACCACAGATCTGAACTCACTTCCGGCTTGCCTTCTTTTCTAGAGAGCGGGACCTTAAAAACTACTTCTCGGAGGTGGTAGTGTGTAAAGGCGTAAAAACGAGAAAACTTGCTCCCGCCGACGCCGCTTCGCACCGGGTGAACTGCCCGTGACGGCGACACCGTGCAGGGGGGGGGGGCGTGTTAGGGTTGCACCCGCGACAGGTACTGGTCAAGCCAATTTTAAGATAATGTTGATATGGAGTTATTCAGGGAGGGAAGGGGCGCTGTGCGTGTCAATAACAAGCTACGTTCCGCTTTGTATTTATTTTCCTCGTTTCGATTCGCGAGCAGTTAAGTCAAACAAGATTTTTTGGCGAGTTACTTCATCTCTGACAAAAATAGCATCGGGCGTGTCTGATGGTGATGACGATGAGTCAACTCAACTATTGAATGCAATAAATGTTTTCGTAATTTTTCTTACTTTTTGCACATGCTTAATTCTCACGTAAGCATACTAACTAATTACTAATTACTATTAATTTATAATAGTAGTGTGTAAAGCAACCGTGCTTGTTTGACATGCAGCCACGAAGCGCGAGCCTGCCGAGTGCTGCTCCGTACTCCGTAGCGCCGCGCCGCTCGTGGACGGCTACTCGCGGTCTGCGCTTCGTCAACTCCTCGTGTCAGGTTTGCAACACTGATGAACATTAAAATTAACAGTATCAAGAGATACCACACATTGAGATTCATCAAGAGGTTGCCTGCGATACTGCAAACTGTGAGCATGTCGCAGAGCGGAGGCGGTGCGATGGGCGCCTGTGCGGTGGGCGCCTGGGCGGTGGGCGCCTGGGCGGTGGGCGCATACAAGACTGCCCTGTCGGCTGTCCGGCTAGCGGCTACCCCACCTCTGCAGTCAATATGCCGCTTTGATAGAAACACTCTTTTGAAATGATCCTGCGGTTACAATTATCTATGAAGCGGAACATCTGTAAACTCTGGCGGAAACATACCTGCCTATGGGTGTTATGGTAGAGAGCATAAACCAAGCGTCGCCGTTACAAAAACCGACCAAGTGCGAGTCGGACTCGTGCACGTGCACCGAGAGTTCCGCACCACAACACTTTTGGGTACGAAACCCTCAAGTACATCAACAAGTACATCAACTGGATTGAAGGACAAATTTAAGTTAGTTATTAAAAATAAAATCGGGCAGGCTGTACCTACGGGTATCAGCAGGCACGCAGCCGCAGTGGAGTATGCGGTACGTGTCGTGCGTGTGTGTACGTGCCATAGTGCTTGTACTGTACTGTACAGCTCAACGACGAGGGCCAGACTATCTCTCTCTTGCTACACGAGCTCTCGCTCTCGCTCGCCAGTTTGCACGTCACATCCACATATCAAACGCGCTGCGCGCTGAACTGGATTGTGTAGATTGTACGTGAGTGACTCGAACATTTGTTAGGTTGGATTGTGTAGATTGTACGTGAGTGACTCGAACATTTGTTAGGTTGGATTGTGTAGATTGTACGTGAGTGACTCGAACATTTGGTAGGTTGGATTGTGTAGATTGTACGTGAGTCACACGAACATTTGTTAGGTTGGATTGTGTAGATTGTACGTGAGTGACTCGAACATTTGTTAGGTTGGATTGTGTAGATTGTACGTGAGTCACTCGAACATTTGTTAGGTTGGATTGTGTAGATTGTACGTGAGTCACTCGAACATTTGTTAGGTTGGATTGTGTAGATTGTACGTGAGTGACTCGAACATTTCTTAGGTTGGATTGTGTAGATTGTACGTGAGTCACTCGAACATTTGTTAGGTTGGATTGTGTAGATTGTACGTGAGTGACTCGAACATTTGTTAGGTTGGATTGTGTAGATTGTACGTGAGTGACTCGAACATTTGTTAGGTTGGATTGTGTAGATTGTACGTGAGTCACTCGAACATTTGTTAGGTTGGATTGTGTAGATTGTACGTGAGTGACTCGAACATTTGTTAGGTTGGATTGTGTAGATTGTACGTGAGTGACTCGAACATTTGTTAGGTTGGATTGTGTAGATTGTACGTGAGTCACTCGAACATTTGTTAGGTTGGATTGTGTAGATTGTACGTGAGTGACTCGAACATTTGTTAGGTTGGATTGTGTAGATTGTACGTGAGTGACTCGAACATTTGTTAGGTTGGATTGTGTAGATTGTACGTGAGTCACACGAACATTTGTTAGGTTGGATTGTGTAGATTGTACGTGAGTGACTCGAACATTTGTTAGGTTAGGTTAGGTTTTTTTATTTTTTTTAATTCGCCCGTCATCTTTAATATAATAATGCAGCCGCCATTTTGGAAAAGGTCCGCCATCTTGAATTCCAGTGGATGAAATTTTATTTCCTCGGATAAAATCATTCATATTGCTCTCTAATATAAGCGGCTTATAAATGCAGTTTCCGATGTAAATATCGCCGTAAGCCTTAAGACTAGAGCGAGCGCGAAGCGTCTCCGTTTTAGCTTGAACAAAAATTTTTTCGTATGTCCGGTCCGGATGTCTCGCATTTCTCAACCGATACTCGTGAATTTTTTTAAGCAAAGATTGATAATAATATGGGATTTTTTTTGACGATTCAGTTTTTGGAAATTTGGGGTTGAAAACGTAAAAAATAACATATTTCAGCAATTTCGAAAAACTCGCGAGGTCTACAGCTCACAGAGCCACTAGTAACTATCCTTATATAACCATCTAGCTTTTGCCCGCGGCTTCGCCCGCGTGGAGATCGTTTTTATGACTGTATAGCTGGTGCCAGCGCCTTCGGGTGATGGTTCTCTTGGTTTATATACTTGGTTTATATGTGGTAAGTTATCTCGGGAAGTACGTGTACGTTGCACATTTTGAAACAATACAAACCGTTCGCAGTTTAAGCATGCCCAATATACATCGTCTTCCCAGGATACCTGCGATATTCGACACGCCTTATTGAAGAATAAAACAATGGGTTATCTCGATTCCTTCGGGAACCTCCCGAGTTTCGGGATCAAAGTATTTTTCGTACCTGTAATCATTAGAAACCTATCGAATATACCTTATCTAACAGTAAAAGTTTCATCTTAATACATTAAGCCATTCCAGAGATACCTTAAATGTTCTTTCTTTCCTGCAAGAACCTTTTAATTATCCGGGATTGAAAATATGACGACACGTACCCTTTATGTCCCCTATGCTATATTTGACACGCCTAATTGAAGGAAAAACCATGGGTTATGTCGATTCCTTCGGGAGTCCCCTGATTTTTCGGATCAAAAGTATATCGGCGTAACTAAAATCTTTAACTTTAACATTATCTTAATACATTAAGCCATTTCAGAGATACAATGCTCTTTTTTTTCTTGCGGGAACCTTTTAATTATGTGGGATTGATAATGTGACTTCACGTTAAGTACCATATTTGTTCGCACGGTTATTATATTCAAAAAAATATTTAATGCACAGAGATCCTTCGGGAACTGTGTCGCGCTAGTCTACTTCACTTCATACTTTCTCAATGATTTCTGTCAAAATATCACAGAGTGAAATTGTTTTTTCCAGATCCCTTGGGAACGATATAGGGCTATCCTGATTAGCAGTCTATGTCATTTCCCATACCCTTAACTATTTCTATGCAAAAAATCGATCAATCCGTTGGTCTGTTGCGACGACTACGTGCGCGAGCGTATATTTCATGTACAGAGATCCTTCGAGAACTGTGTCGGGCAATGCCACTTCGTTTCCCATCCCTTTAAGTATCTTAGTGCAAAATATTATAAAGCGTAAAAATAGTTTTCTCCAGATCCCTCGGGAACTATACCGGTCAATCCTGATTAGCAGTCTATGTCATTTTTGACCCCCTCAAATATTTCTATGCAAAAGTCATGTCAATCCTTTGCCCCGTTACGACGACGACGTGCGCGAGCGTGGAAATGAGTTTTCGTCACAGCCCTCGAGAACCATGACGGGCTATGCTAATCAGTAGTCTATGTCACTTCCCACCCCCTCAACCATATCTGTGCAAAAACCACGAGAATGCTTTGCTCTGTGTTGCGACGTGCGCGAACATAGAAAAGGGTTTTAGCCAAATCCCTCGGGAACTACTCGGCTTTCTAATTAGTCATCATATTATCAGCCGAGAACGTCCACTGCTGGACAAAGGCCTCCCCCAAGGATTTCCACGACGACCGGTCCTGCGATGCCTGCATCCAGCGGCTTCCTGCGATCTTCACCAGCTCGTCGGTCCAGGCCTGCCTACGCTACGTTTTCCGGTGCGCGGTCGCCACTAGAGAACTTTACTACCCCAACGGCCATCTGCTCTAAGAGCTATGTGCCCTGCCCACTGCTACTTCAGTTTACAAATCTGTGAACTATGTCGGTTAATTTGATTCTCCTGCGGATCTCCTCATTTTTGATTCGAACACGTAGGGAAATTCCGAGCATAGCTCGCTCCATTGCCCTTTGGGTGACCTTGAGCCTTCTTATGAGGCCCATAGCAGGCCCCCGTCACTCGGTCGAGCAGGCGAGATAAGTACCTACACACTGGCGCTGCCTACAGGTCGCGCACCGCTCGTCAGCGCTAGAACGCCGTACTATCGCCGCCGCAATTCGCGCGCCGCCCGTGTACGCAGTTATAACCGCTAAGTCGAGCGCCTTAATACCCATGTTTCCGTGTATGGGAAGGAGTATGTGAATAAATGCAAATTTTCGTTTTATGAGGAAGTGCAATATCTGTTACGAAGTAACTAGTATCTCATCTGTGCCTATAGTAAGCGACCATCTCTCAGTTCCGTATGTCATCTCACTGGCAACACACACTGGTCAAAGACCTTAGTCTTGAGACACTGCGGACTAAATCTTGGGACGTGAGATATTTCGAAGCTTCCCGAACGCTGCTCATCCGAGTTGGATTCGTCGATTGATCTCTTTCTTGAAGTTGGACCTACCTAGCTGGACTGTTTGTCCCAGGTATACATATTCGTCAACAAATTCCAGTGCAGTGTAGAGTCTCCAACCTTTAGAGGGGTGGGTGCGACACGGACATTTCACATTATTTTCGTCTTGTCCATATTCATTTTAAGACCCACTTGTTGAGAGACTTTACTGAGGCCATCGAGCATTGTGCTTAGGTCTTCCATCATCTCAGCCATGACCACGATATCGTCAGCGATTCGGAGGTGGGTTACATAACCTCCGTACATACTCTCCGTTGACATTGATGCTTAGTCCCCCCCAGTCCAAAAGCTTGAAAACATCTTCCAGGGCGGCGGTGAACAGTGTCGGAGATATAACGTGTGTCTGTCTCACCCCTCGCTGCAACTGGATAGGTTTCGAGTCTGGTCCTGGAGGCGAACCGACATGGTGGCGTTTTAATGCAGACACTTCAACACCTCAATGTATCGATGGTCGATTCGGCGCCGCTGGAGAGACTGTAGCACAGCCCAGGTTTCGACTGAATCAAAGGCTTTCTCATAGTCCACAAACGCCAAGCATATAGTGGCTGATTGTACTTTTCAGTAGTCTGTATAATCTGCCGCAGTGTATGTATGTGGTCTATGGTACTAAATCTTTTTCGGAAACCGGCTTGTTCGGGAGGCTTGAAGTCATGAAACCTGCGTGCGGACGATTCGTAATGACTCGAAAACAGCTTGACTGTACGAGGGCTGTTTGATAAGTCTTTGTAAAAACTATTGGTAAAACCTTTTTTTTTTGGGAAATGGCAATAACACTGGCAGACACAATCTTTCGAATGAAGACTGTCAAAAGTTTTGTAAAAAAAAACAAGAAATTGACACTTTAACCATTGCTTGAATGTGATCACTTCTAAATTTTCCACAACTATGGAAAAATCGGAATTTCGTGCCTTTATAAAACATTTTTTATGAAGGGTTCCAGTGAGTGCTGCCACACAATAAAAACTGAACTTGATTCTGTTCATGTCACTAACGCACCAACGTTGCAGACTGTTTATAACTGTTTAAATGATTTCAAACGTGGTTGGTCCAGCACATCTGATGCTCCGCGCTTCGGTCGCCCAATCGAATTCACTACTGAGGATGTAGTTGAAGAAGTCCATAATATTGTACTCGACGACCGCCCAGTGAAGATGAGAACATAAAATACTTCACGAAGATTTGGCTATGACAAAGCTGTCTACGATAGGTGCCACGTTTGTTGACGATCAAACAAAAACGCGAACGAAAGCTAATTTCAAAGCTATGTTTGGATATGATAAAGCGTAATCCTCGAATATTTTTTTTTGTGGATTTGTCACTGTGGACGAAATATGGGTCCACCATTATACACCCGAGTCAAACAGCAATCCAAACAATGGATGGCTATTGGTGTGCTATTGGTGAACGTGCCCTAAAGAAGGCTAAGACTGTTTTATTTTCTGGGATGGCGAAGGAATCATCATGATTGACTACTTGGAAAAGGGAAAGACTATTACTGGCCGTTATTACGCAGTGTTATTAGACCGTTTTAATGCCGAATTGTTGGAAAAACGACCAAAATTGTCCCCCAAGAAAGTCCTTTTTCATCAAGACAAATGTCCCAGTGGACACGTCAACCATTGCAATGGCTAAAATACACGAATTGGGCTTCGAGCTGGTTCCGCATGCTCCTTATTCACCGGACCTAGCTTCGTGTGATTACTACCTATTCTCAAATTTGAAAAGATTTTTTTTTTACAAATGAGGACTGCATCGCAGGTGTAAACGGCTATTTTGCAGACCTCGACAAATCGTATTTTTTGGAGGAAATGAAAAAAAATGAAACTCGCTGGAATAAGTGTTTGGCCTTTAAAGGAGATTATGTTGAAAAATAAATGTAAATTGTATATTTATTTATTTTTTACTTTTTAAAAGGACTTATCAAACAGCTCTCGTAGATATGGCTCCGAAGTGAGATGGGTCTGTAGTTATTCAGCAGGGTGTCGTCACCCTTTTTGAAGAAAAGCAAGACCACACTTCTGTGCCATGCCTTAGGCGTTTGTCCCTCGAGTATAACGGAATTATGTAACTTGTGAAAAGCTTTTAGTACCGTTGATCCACTTGCTTTTAGAAGTTCAGCCGTAATTCCATCATCACCCGGTGACTTGTTGTTCTTGAGCTGTTTGAGAGCCATTCTTATCTCGTACAAGCTGACGTCCGGGATGTCTTCGGTATACTGACGGGTTAGCCTGGCCCTTGGGTCCAGTAGCGGCGTTAGGGTAGGGCGCGGTTGGGCGACCGCCCAGGTCGCCAGATATAAAGGGGCGCCCGCTCGCTCTCTGAGCGAGCCCTACTTACTCGTAAATTCCATTCATTATCATCATATCAGCCGAAACACGTCCACTGCTGGAAAAAGGTCTCCCCCAAGGATTTCAATTTCCAAATTTCAAATTCCATTCAATCAATTCCATACCATTAAATCCCTTAGCTATTTATGTACCGTGTTGCGGTCACAGCTACAGTCTCCTAGTACTCTTACTATGCGATGCCGCTAAGTCAGCCGTAAAATCAGTCACTTTATTTTATTTAGGTTACATACGTCAGAAATTGTTCACATTGTTTTCAGCTTCTGTTTTCTTAAATAATTTCAAATCTATGCCCCAAACTAATTAACTTTTAAATTATGAAAACAATATTTCAGATTATCACAATAAGTCCTGTTATTTGATATTGTGGAACAATATAGTTTGCAAAACATTTTTTTAAAACATTCTTATTTACCTCCCGAGTGATCCTTTAATAGTTCAGTTTTTTTCTTTTGAGGCACAGAACCATAAAAAGATTCCGGAAAAACTAGACCTCAAACTCTGCGGTGATTTCCAATTAAAATTACTGTAAACTCTAAATCAGATTGTTGCATACGTGTGATGAACTCCTAAATCTGAAATCTATTTTTCCTGATCACAATGTGGTTCCTCCTGTATTTATTTTAAATTTTATCAAAAACTAGCTATTGCCCGCGGCTTCGCCCGCATGGACAACGTTTGATTTTTTGAGGCAAGTGGTGCGCTAGCGGCAAGCGGCTCGCGAGCATGGGTATGAGTTTTCTCCAGATCCCTCAGGCTGGAACTATATTGGGCTATTCTGATTAGCAGTATATCTTACTTCCCTTCCCATCAAGCAATTCTATATAAAAAATCAGTTCAATCCGTTGCTCCGTTGCGACGCCGACGTGCGCGAGCGTGGAAATGAGTTTTCCCCATATCCCTCGGGAACTATATCAGGATATGCTAATTAGTAAATTATGTAATTTTCACCTCACTAATCATCTCTTTGCAAAAAATCACAGCAATTCATTGTTCCGTTGCGATGTTATAGAAGAGTTAAAATGAAAAGATGTTAAAAAAGAGTTTTTTTTTTGTTTTAGTTCCCTCAGTAAATGCATCGGACTATGCTATTTTACGGCATAAAAAGTAGCCTATGTCCTTTATAGTGACACAGGCTACCTGCATGCAAAATTTCATCAAGATTGGTCGAGGTATTGAAGCGTGAAATGGTAACTAACAATCACATTTTCACATTCATTATATAAGTAAGGATCACAACTTACAAGTACTGTATCCAGATGTATGGATATCATTGCTAATATTGATCACTATGCCTGTAACGGTAGCTAGTAGTAAAAGGATTTTTTCTAAACTAAAGCTGTTATAACGGATCTGCGACCAACAATATCCCAATCTATATTGACAAACTTGGCAACTTGGTCAATCGAGAATGAAATTGCGGAAAACATAGACTTTGGTATCCTAGTAAAAGAGTTCGGCGATAAAAAGGCTAGAAAAGTAACATTTTATTTGTTTTTTTTTAATAAATCGGTTATTTTATTATATCCTTTGCATGTTTTTCGTATGGATTTGAATGGCAGGCAGATAGGGGGCGCCGTAGATATCTCGCCCGGGGCGCTGGGCGCTGGTAGTGCTAAAACCGGCACTGCTTGGGTCCTAAGCGAGATCGCAGCGCTGACAGGCAGACGTGGGCTCTTGTACAATTGTCCGTATAACTTCTCAACTTCTTCCACCTTTTAATTAGTAGTTTGTGTTATTTCCTACTCCCTCAATCATCTCTGTGCAAAAAAATCATAATAATACGTTGCTCCGTTGCGATTATAAAGAAATCAACCAAAATGTCTTTTTTTAGTTCCCTCAGGAACTGTACCGTACTATGCTATTTTCACGGGATAAAAACTAACCTCTGTCCTTTTCCATAACACGGCTACGAAGAAGAGTTAATTTACAACATTTCTGCATACAAACTTTTAACCCCGTTACAACAGTTTGGTTTAGTTGACAAACTGGTTTACTATATAATTTTGATAAACCCATAGATATCCTATTTTAAATTTTAGGTTAGATTTACTATGACATAAGAATTTATTTTGACATTACTTTATATATTATTTTCTGAAATTTATTGTGTGCCTTTTCATGATTTATCTGGTTTTTATAATTCTAATTTTGTACGTCCTAAAGGACAGGTCATAAAGCACATTAATTTTGTTTAACACCTGTACATTTACTTACGATCACAAATAAATTAATTTGAATTAGTTTTTAAAAATCCGTTCTTAGCGGATACCTACATCATAACTGCTATCTGTGTGGCAAATTTCAGCCCAATCCGTCCAGTGGTTTGAGCTGTACCTTTCGTCTGGAAAAGCTAACTCAGCTCGTCACAGCCTGAGGCGAGGTAGCGTAGGTAGTAGGTACTGAAGTAACATTTCGATATACGCGACCGACTGAGCGAGCGGGCGGCGGGCGGCGGGCCTGCTGGGTGCTGGCCGCGCGACGCGTGACGTCACCGGCGCTGATGGGTGACTGATGATGGTGATAGCAGCCGATAGCGTGATAAGCGGCCCCGCCCCGCCCAGCGGCAAACTGGGCCACCGCCGCCCGCGCCGCCGAGTTCACTGGCAGAACTACTATTTACAAAAGCTGACCTACCAATTCTATATTGAAGTTCTGCCCTGTAGAAACTACTATAGGTAATCTGTGGTAATGCACTACACTCATTTTCCTTTTGTCAATAGTGGCCTAATATTTCAATCTTGGAATAACAATGTGTCATAGAGAATCACTAAAAAAACAACAATTATTATAGAAAAAAATGGAAGTTCCAGCGAAAAACCGTCTTGGAATGATTTTAATTTTCCATCAAAATGTGAGGGTCTGCGTGATGTGTGACGGATAGCTGCGGGGTGGCGCTGTACCTGCAGAAACAGGAGACGGTGTCGTCAATGTCAGGTGGCGAGGGCGGCGGCGGCTGCCCCAGGCTACGGTAGTGCACGTGCAGCGCGCGGCGGGCGCGAGCGCCGCTGCGCCGCAGGATGTCCACGGGCCAGCGCCGCGCGCCCGCGCCCTCCTCCTCGCCGCCGCCACCGCCGCCACCGCCGCCCTCGCTCATTCTCCGCCACCACCGCTGCACCACCATGCACTGTTCTGATCACTCTTGTCGAACACTTTTCCAAGAGATTTGACTGCACCGTTGAGCGCATCGAGCGACAGTGTGACGGCAGCAAGAACTTGTTGCAAAATAGGTAAATATAATTTGTATAAGAAAACCAAAAACTGTGCACGCGCTTGTGCGCCGCGAGTCGCGAGTGACTGGCGGGCTGGCGGCGCGAGGCGCGAGGCGCGAGGCCGCGCGGCTGGTGGCAGCCGGCGGCGCCGCGCGCTCTGACATCACGCCTTATCAGCACAGCACAGCAAGCACCTGAGTGCGAAGGTATGTGTGTGTGTGTGTGTTGCGTGTGTGTGTACGCTACCGCACGGTGATGACAAAACACTGGCAAGCACAGTGACCGCCATAGCAAAACTTCCGCCTCGCCGCATAATATGTAAGTTAGCTGAGACGATAGTGAAGTGAAGTAAACATTATTTTTGAAGAAAGATTTTTGGCGGCTTGGCCTAGTTTCCAAGAGAGACTAAGTCAGTGGGCCAGGCACTTTGAGTGTGCATGTACAATGTACAAGGTACCAGTGGGTGAGACAAATTGAGGCTACTTCCAGTGCCGCCTGGAGCTGGTTTCCAAGTGGTCGCCAGGGTTGCGCATGCGCACGTGTGTAGGGCACACAGACACTAGGGCCACCCGGACCCTCCGCTCCTCCGCCCCACCGCCCCACCGGCCAGCACAGGGCCTCGGCCAATCTGCGGGTAGCAGAGCTGTGTTGGTTTGCATTTATATTTACAGACAAACAGGGCGGCCGCCAGGGAAGACACGACCAACTTTTTTTTGGATACCTTATATCTAAGATTGTACGAATCACCCCCCCCCCCCCCCCCCATGTATGTTCCGCGTTTTTTAGTAGTTTAGTTAGGAGATAGAATAAACGACTTCCAAAAATAAGGAATTTTTTTATGTGTTCGCGGATAACTTGTTCTTTATGAACCGATTTTAATGATTCTTTTTTTGTTCGAATGGAGATATCCCAAGGGTGGTACCATGATAAGGAAACCAGGATCTGATGATGGTATCCCAAAGAAATCGAGGGGAACCTTCAAAAATCGTAGTGTTAGTGCGTTTTTAATTTTTTTGTGTATTTTCTAAAGGTATATAAGTATATGCGTCTGGTAGTCATCATCCCATGTTGCAGAGCTGATGATGGAAGGTACAACTCCTTAACTGTTAGGAGTTAGAGGATAATTCTTTAAATATTATACATATACATATAGACGGAATGTTGTATTCTTTCAGGTTATTTAGGAGAGCTGAAGATGGAAGGTGTAATTCCTTAACTTGCATGCTGCTTAGATGATGATGGAAGCCACAGGACTCTGTATCACTTAATGAAACAAATGCATTATGATTTGATGATTCCTATTGGCGAATAGGTGATTGTGTTTAACTATCCCTAAAAAAAAAGTTTAAAAAACTAAAAACCGACATAATATTTTTATACTTTAAAATACACGAAAGAAAGAAAAGAAAGAAATAAAGTTTATTCGGCAAAAATTAAATAGAAAAATAATTACAATATTAGGTACTTAATTGAAATAAACTATAGCTAAAGATTAAAACTAAAAACTAAAATTAAATTTTTTGCCGAATAGGTCCAAGACTCAGCATGGTGCTGTGGTTTTATTATCTACTAGCTTTTGCCCGCGGCTTCGCCCACGTGGACATAGCTTTTATGACTCTTTTTGAGGGTGAGTAGTGCGCGAGCCGCAATCAGCTCGCGAACGTGGACATGAGTTTTCTCCAGGTACCTCAGGAACTGTATCGAGCTATTCAGATTAGCAGTCTTTGTCACTTCCCACCCCCTCAACCAATTCTATACAAAAAATCACTTTAATCCGTTGCTCCGTTGCGACGCCACCGACGTGCGCGAGCGTAGAAAACAGTTGTCTCCAGATCCCTCGGGAACTATGTCAGGATATACTTATTAGTAAATTATATCATTTTTCACCTCATCTCTGTGATAAAAATCACACCAATCTATTTTTTCGTTACGATTTTATATAAAACGAACAAAGAGTATTGTTTTATTTTCCTCAGGAACTGCATCGGGCTATGATAATTTCCACAGATAAAAGGTTGACTATTTCATTCCCAGTGATACAGGCTACCTGCATGCCAAATTTCATCAAGATTGATAGAGGTGTTGAAGTGTGAATAGGTAACAAACAAACAAACACATTTTCACATTTATAATATTAAGTAAGGATTTCTAAATCTTAAATAAAATATAGAGCGTCAGTGGCAAAACGGTTAGGGCCACTACCTCCTGTCCGGAAGGCCATGGTTCGAATCCTGCCACTTATCAATATCTATACGAATATCGATTTCATACTGGTATGTACGTTTATCCGACGCTCTTACGGTGAGAAAAACATCGTGAGGAAACCTGCACTCGCCTTCGAAGAAATTCGAAGCTTATGTGTGAAGTCAATCAACCCGCAATGGGCCCGCGTGATCGTCTAAGGCCAGATCGCCCTAACTCAGGGCAGGTTGAGCCCCTTGGTGGGGACGTATATAAACTGATATGATGAAATAACATATTATATACCTATATTATCAAAAAACTAATTCAAATTATAGGTATCAATCTAGTAATAAAATTTCCTAACGATATTAATATGGGTCAAATACTCGAGCCGTATCAGCTCCAAAGGAGCCCAAGACGCACTTCTCGTTGCCGCGCTGGATGGCAATAGACAACCTTAGCAGCAGGTACGATCTCACGTCACATCTCCTCTCTCGAAGGCGAAGGCCAATCTCCTTTGTGAAGGCAAAGGCCTCTGAGGGTTCAGCAGCCGGTTGTCTCACAGACCAGCGGCACAAAGCAGTAATTTGCCTCCAAGACCGAGTACTTATTATGCTTCTTTCTCGCCGAAAATTGAGCAGCAGTACCGTACAGTGAGGCAGAAAAATTGGCTTCCCAAAGCAGACACGTTCCTCTCTGCCATAGCACATGTTTAAACCCTCCAGCCTTTTGCCATCAGATCGACTAAAGCCCGGCCGGCGGCTGCATCAAAGATGGAATATTCCATCTGGCCGAGACCAGTGCCCTCCGAGTGAGGTCATTAAGGAATTGGTGACGTGGGAATCTTCACAAACACGACTGCAACTCAGTGAGTGATGGCCAATTGCCTCCACCGTGGACCCGCAAATACATTGATGAGGTTCACAGATATTGATATTGCAGGCGGAGAGCAACTGCCACACGCAAATAGTCGCCGTCAGAAGAGTTCCCATATCTGTGCCTCCTGTTAAAAGATGCTAAACTCGATTTATGTGTTTTTATTGATGTGTAACATCTTTGCTCTCGCTTTCCTGAAATTTTTGGGAGTGATTTCGTGAAATGGGACGGAAATGTGTAACAGGAAGTCGCGAAAGCGCGCGCTATTCGATCTGACGAAAGAGCTTTGCTCTCGCTTTCCTGCAATTTGTGGGAGTGATTTCGTGAAATGGGACGGAAATGTGTAACAGTGATTTGTTACACATCATATGCGAGTACTGTAGGTCTCGTTTTTTTTTTTACACGATTGGAATCTGTAAAAATATATCTCTCTGTTCGTCTATGAAACACATCGCTATGTACCATAGTTCCAGAGTTTAAAGTAGCGTATGCTGAAAAATACATAAAAGAAATCCACTCAAAAGTATGAAATAATATTTTAATGTTTTAATACAACTTAAGCGCGTTTTATTATCCCTGCAGTGCCATCTATTGACATTCTGCTACTATGATTATAATGTTTGGTATGTGTAGCTAATATATAGAAAAAAGTACTCTATTGTTATTATTGTAAGTATCGATAGATAATTTCCCACGGGACCTCTTTTGTTTTCCGGGATAAAGAATACCCTACACAATGATGGTCAAAACACCCCATCCCAATGTAAAGGTTTCATATTGTTACGTTGAGTCATTCTAAAGATAAAATTTTTTGCATTCCTGTAGGAACCCTAATTTTTTTGGGATTCACAATGTCCCAGTTTTAGTTCGCGATAAGGGTATCAACGTGTAAAATTTGATTGTAATAGGTCAAGCCACATTTGCGAGGTGAGCCATACTATAAATGAATACTTTTGATTTTCCCACGGGAACTCTTGAATTTTCCGGGATAAAAAGTATCCTATATGTTAACCCGGGCTATAAGGAACCACCATACAAAATTTCATCAAAATCGGCCTAGTAGTTTTTGCGTGATGCGCGAACATACAGACAGACAGACAGACAGACAGACAAAAATTCCAAAAGTTGTTGTTTTGGCCTCTGTATCGTTAGTAATGTCCACCACAGTTATTATTTTCCAAAAATATTTAATGTACAGACACGGCCCCGTTACAGTTTTATTATATTATAGAAAACCACAGCGCTGATATTCTGTCCGGACCCAAAGGAGGGGAGAAAAAGGAAAAGGGGTGGGCCTACGTACAAAACGAAATCAAAAAAATCAAAATCAAAACAATTTATTTCAAATAGGTGTTTACACACACTTTTAAATAGTCAAAACAAAAAAAAATACTGTATATTACAAATAATGTCATGATTCAGATTACAGTCTCAGGTAATGGTATTTGATATAGAATCAACATATATATCTTTGTCATTTACATAATCTATTATTTTATAATATCGATATATACGAAATTAACCAACAATAATTAAATCAAAGGTAGGTACAAATCGAATTAGGGGACTATCTTTTTTGAGGTCAGTGCCAGCAAAGTGATCAAATCTTAAACATTTGATAGATAAGTAGCTGTGTGCTGGTATAGTATTTTCTTCTTTGAAGTCGGTTTTTAGTTTTTTTAACATTTTTTTTATAATTTTCATTTGACATTGGTTGTGTTTTTTTCTCTTTCTATTGTACGTTTGTTGATATTTTTTGTTGTAGAATGTTTTTATATAATGTCACCTACCATCTTAAAAATTATTTACCTAAACTTCGATTTCATTTGATTTTAGCATTAATATTTTTCTGCTTTTGACAGTTACAAAATAAATTATTAGTGGATCCTTCATCCAGTGTCCAGGGCATATTTGCAAAGTGAGCTATCCTTACCCTTATATTAGCTAAATGACCAGGGGGGGAAAACAATGGCCTTTCCTTAAGCTTTAGGAAAACCATCAGTTATAAAACAAAATAGCCTAGCAACAAATTACTTAAACTAACTAACATTGGATAACCAATAATGGAAGTGAAGCACTCAGGAAAATCACAGAACATAAAGAACCAAGTTTTAGCTAGGATGGAGTCCTGGCTAGAAGCATAGTGCCTTTCCTTCAGGGCACTACAGATCCTCCTGAGGTCATAAGGTGTAGTTATTGTGCTTTGATGACAGTCACAGTCACAAACTGGCTGATAGTCGCGCTCCGACTGGCTCCAACCAGCTTCCATTTCTTTACTATTCTAATTGCGGTTATTCAAATACATTGTAGAAACATCGGCTGGAAATGTGGGTTGGCGCCGCTTCCGATCGGCTAGGTGATAGGTGCAAATTAATTTATTTCTGATAGTCATAAAACAGATGGAAATCAATAGTTGGACCTACAAGCTGCTATATTCAACCAATATAACACCATCGACCAGTGAGCTGCTATATTCAACCAATATAACACCATCGACTACCTAGCTGCTGTATTCAACCAATATAACACCATCGACCACCGGCACCGTGCAGCTGCGGGGGAGCCCCCTCAGCTCTTACAATATGAACCTAAACAATAAAAGTGGCCCTTGTACCAGATGAAATATGGCATTTCGACAACCAAAGATTTCTTTGGCAGGATTAGTTCTTAGATTAGATTATTTATTTCATGTCGCCAATTACATAATTATTAAAAATGTCAAAGTGTAATATGATCATCAAAAAGAAACATAAAATTAGTCACAATAAAAATAAAACGTCAAAACAAAGTAAGTAAAACAAGAAGTCAAAAATAAAATAAAACAGGATGTCAAAACAAAATAATAAATCCATCATAATGAAAATTAAAATTTCTTTTGTAGGAATTTCTGAACATTATAAAATTCATTATGCAACAAAAGGTATTTTAGTCAGAGATAGAACAATTCATCAATTCAAACGTTGTTATATTTTATTTGATTTCCATTATAGTAACTATTTTAAAATCATCAAAATATATTACAATTTATAGTGAAAAGTGTTTTTAAACATATCTGATGATAATTTACAGGAAATATGGCTCCTCCATCAAAAGCAGCTATCACAGATTAGTGGACGTTCTCTCAGATTTATATTCGAAAATAATCGACATGTGAAATAATAAGCAAACAAAAAGCTTATATGTATAGATGAAAGTGATACAAAAATGACCCTCATCATAAACAAATTCGAATTCCTCCAAAAAGACATTGATGAGCAAACAACAAATGAACAAAACAATTGTATTTGTTTGTAAGAATTTTGTAGGTCTCAATAAGGTCTCGTTGTATGCAGAGGGATTTGGCATCTATGTATAATATTTTTAATTTCATATGGCTTTTTTAGAAGGCAGAACTGAAATTTAAAAGCTTTTTTTATACTCTCTCCAAAAGATATACATCCTTGGCAAAATAGGAGTTTCAACAGTGCATCCAGAGTTTAGTGCTGAAATGAATACCTAATCATATACAGAACACTGTTTGCCTTCTAGACAATGACTTTGTGAGCAGCCCCTTTGAGATCGGATGATATTAACACATCCAAATCCTTTTGCGAGCCTACTGCTTTTACTGCTGAGTTCGTTATACATTTCTCTAGGGTTGTTTAAGATGTAAAACACTGCATTTAGAAGGGTTAAGTTGTATGGCCCAATATTTTGTCCACTCTTGTATTCAATCTAAGTCACCTCTGAGCCCTCCTTGGTTCAACAGAGGATTCCAAAAAATATTTTACGTTATCTGCAAAGAAACTATCTTCTGAGCATATTATGGAACTCAGGTCTGCAATAAAAATGGCAGAAAAGGTAGGGGCGAGTACTGATTCTTGTGGTACTCCACTAACAGAGTCTTTTGGTTCCGAGAAAACATTTCTTTGAAAAGTTCTTTTAATTATATAATTTTGGATCCATTTCAGAAGTTTTCCTCAGATACCAAGATCTTCCAACATCTTTATGAGGAGGGGTTTGTATTGCACTTTATCCAAGACACGCTCAAAGTCCAGGTAGATTGAGGATCATGATTGTCGAGTGCTTTAGTCCACCATGTGATAGCAAGAAAGTAGATTGGACACAGCCAAGGGACCTTCTACAAATCCGTGCTGATTCTCAGTAATGACATTCTGTTCAACAAGGAAATTTGTATTTTTTTTTATTCACAATTGTTAAACCCTTGACAACATCTCATCTGGTGCTAAGTGACAATGTTGCCGAAGATGGAAGCGGGCTTACCAAGATTCCCCAACACAATGGGGAACTGGCTATCTTATATTCATGCCGGAACACACCAATGATATCAACATTGATATTTGGCGGCAAGACTTAGACAAGATGGTGGTAGCTAGCCAGGCGGGCTTAGAAAATGCCCTACCACCAACCAAACCGATTCTTACAATTGACCCCGCTGGGAATTGAACTGTTTTACACCAGAGAACTTTGCCTCTGAGCTACGGAGGGGGTCTGCTTTTATGATCTTCTCCATACATTTGCAAACAATGCTGGTTAAATTGATTGGCCTGTCATAAGCTGGGTCTAATTTATCACCCTTCTATAACAGGTTATACTAGCATGCCTCCAGTATTGTGGTAGCTCTCCTGAAGTAAATGATTCATTCATAATATTTGTCAAAACAGGTAAGATGGTTTCAGCACATAAGAGTGGTTCAGGAATCAGTGCCGTAACTAGCCTTTTATGCGCCCGGTGCGAGCTTTCAAAACTGCGCCCTTGAAAAATGCTCTAACCAGGCTCTGACAATAAAGTGGACAAATGTGCATAAAAATAAATCTATCTATTTTTTGTTTACGAAGGTATAGGTACTTAGTAGATTTCTTTAAGATAAAAATTGTTTATTCAAAAATATTTGCTCAAATACAGAAATGACACAAAGTACTCGATAGTAAAGACCCAAGGCTTAAGGTAAACCGTAATCACAAGAAAAGGACAGCTACCTACTCAAAGATTTACTTTCCGCGCTTTTCTCATTGCGAAGTCCTTGATTACATTGTCATACGACAGGAGCCGTGCTATGTCGCGTTCAATCGACAAAATCGCTAGGCCAGACAATCTTTCTTGGCCCATCGTCGAGCGCAGGTACGTCTTTATTAATTTGAGCTTACTGAATGATCTCTCGCAGGAAGCTACAGTCACTGGCATCGTTAAAAATATCTTTATAGCGACTACTACATTGGGAAACATTTCCTTTAAATCCAGTTCCACTATAGCTTTGAGAAGACCCATACTTGACTGACATTCACATTTATCAAATAATGTAGTCGCTTCAACTTGACTCTTCAAAGTTTCTATTTCGGCCCAAAATTCTGTGGCATTTATATCTGCAGAATATTTGATACTCAAATCAGCTGCATGTTTTTTTAGTTCTTCAACCGAATATGTAGTTATGTGTTTTACGGTCAAAAAACCGAAAGAGTGGTGTATGTCGCGTAGTTTTTCGAATCGCCATTTTAATTCAGAAATTATTGTATCTATTGCTTCATTTATCTGAATTTTGAAACTTTGTTGCTGAGTAATGTAGTAGCCGGCGTCTGAACTTTCACTTAAATCGTGTCTTTTTACTCGCTTTCGTCGCTTTTCAGGAAAATTGTCTTCAATGTCACATTGTTCACAAATTCTTTTTGCCTTTTCGAAAACAATGTCCACAGTGACGCGAATATTCTGAATCTGGCTTGTTAATCCCTTGATTAATTCAGAGGCTTTGTCGATAGTAATGGTTTTAGACTGTAGAGCTACATTCACTCTGTCAACAGATTCCAAAATTTGATCCCAACTTTGCAGAGTACATATGAATTTATAATTAATTAGGTCCATTATACTTTTAGCTGTAGCGATTGTTTCCGCATTATAATCATTGGTAGTTAGAATCTTTAGCACACACCTGATTTGGGGTATTTGCGTGTTCAAAGCTTTGACGGCCCTAGCTTTAGAGGCCCATCTAGTGTCGGCGTGTTTTTTCAATGAAATATTTAAGTGTTTCATTAAAGTTTCCCATCTGACCGTTGAACTCGAAAAAAACACAAATATTTTCTGGATTAATCCAAAAAATGTGATCATGTCAGGTGTCACACTAGCAGCGTGTACGCCAGATAAATTCAAAGAATGCGCTGCGCACGGCACGTAATCAGCATTTTCATTAATTTGTTTTATTTTGGCTTGGACTCCGTTATATTTACCGGCCATATTACTACCATTGTCGTAGCCTTGGCCACGAAGTTCGACAATCCCTCGCCCGATTTTTCATGAGACTGGATGAAATCTATGAATCGTTCTTCGATTGTAACTTTCTGCTCGGATACTTTTAGGAATCTCAATATTTGTGACATCTGTTCTTGATGCGATACGTCTGGCGTACAATCAAAATGTATGGAAAAGGTTTTTAGCTTACGGTAGCTTTGCGATGTGGACTTTTTTAGACAAACTTAACTAATGATTGTGGGAAAACTAGTAAAGATTTTTATTTGAAAAAAAATTCTTATTTTTTTTCTCGTGTCTACATAACACCCCCTTAATGCTTGCTCGGTATTAAAAAAACACCCTGTATAGATAGTACAGAGGGCGCGTCTACACCATATTCGCAATAAAACAAAATGTACCTACTAACTACCATGCATGAAACAAAACTAGATACTGGTCTGGTCATTTCTGCGCCCCTCCAGGGTCTGTGCCCTGTGCCTGGGCACCGCTGGCACCGCCCTAGTTACGGCACTGTCAGGAATATTATCAGGCCCAGTAAAAGAGTTTACATTTGTACATTGAGTGTGTTAAGAATCTTAAACACACCCTGTAGAGTAAAGTATATGTACTATCCAAGACAACTTATTAAATATTATTTCACCTAACATAAATAAGTATTCTTTTGGTATAGGTTTGCTTAAAGACAGCTTATTAAATATAATTTCATCTAACATTTATATATTCTTTTGGGATAGATTTGCTGCATCACGGTGGACCATTGGCGTTTTCAAATAGTTCCTTTACCTGTATGGGATAATAGCCCACTATGAAAATTCTACCATATAAACATTGATTTTAATTATTTTTTCAGAGTTAATTCTTGTCCTACCAAATGAGCACGCACCCTTAGGCTGTGAGCACATACCCGAGCATGTTTCCTTATGCCGCGTGCATATATCTCGACACCATAAAACACTCATCAAACTGAACATCAAGGCCCTAAGAGGATTTTCTGACTAAAGTTAAAATGTATTTAATTTTGAGTGGTCTGTCTGTACAGTTAATCTAAAAAAAAACAATGTTACTGTGTGTGAGCAAGGTGACCAAGGTGAGCAGGGCAAGGGCAAAGTGGCGCTTACCCCATGAACCAGTCGACGGTGTCCCGCAGGTACTCCGGGAGCCGCTCCAGTTTGACGGATTGCTTCCGCACCAGGTCTCAAACAAGGCACCAACTCTCGGTTGCTTAGCTCAACGCCAACGCCCGCACTAACATCCCATCGCACTGCCTCACGCGTATCGATCGACACTTTATGCTACCGATATTTTTTAATGAAAATCTCGAGTGTTCAATTGCACGTCGCGATACAGTTACAGTCACAGGGAGTCCAGCTGAGCAGAGTTCGCCATGTTGCGCAACTCCCGCTTCCAGAACTGGCTGGCTCTTGGATCTGGCCTGTAGGAAATGTTTAACTTAAAATCCTTTGCACTAGGAAATCAAATATCAATTATTTTCATAAAATTTAGCAAACAAACTATACGGAAAATAGATCTATTCTTCTGACTGAAGAAAGCGCTACTATCAAAGAGCATTTAATCACTACGTTTAACTATTATGAATGAGGATGGATTGAGGAAGTATGTACCTAGTATGTATAAACTTTATGTTATGAAAATTAGTATGTAGTATATGTACTCTGTGTGTCAGTGTCAGTGTCAAATAAAATGTAAAACTCAGTTCTCTTTGATGGAAATGTAGGCTCTATGTACTATTTTTTTTTTGGTTTCTTCCACGTTTCTTCTTTCCGGCTTTCAAAAGTGCGGAAAAGGCAAAGGTGACTAAGACCATACAGCCAGGTCTGACGTATAAGTTTCCTTTAGTATTTTGATTTGCAATGCTAGTGCCGGTGCATTACAAATCTTCTCTGAAGTTCTTGACAGCATTTGCAGCAGCTACATTCTGAGGTGGAACACCCAGTTGCTGTAGGGCGTCTATAAAACTACACCCAGAGCAAGTTGGGTTCTCACATCCTCCTTCGTTTTATTTTCTTGTTCTCCACATTGCTCACTTGCACTAGACGATTTTGTCCAAAATGCACCGTTTCTTAAACAAAATCCTAGCAGAAACAATGAAAAAACAACAAAATAAAACTTCGAATGCGTCTACCACAAATCCCGCCAAAAAATCCCTATGTACTTTGTATCACGATCTGTCTCCCACCTGTCTACTGTGTGTCTCCTCATCCTCATCCTTATTTTTTTTTATTTTAAAGAATTTGGCGTCGGGGCCTTCAAACAAACAAATAAAGGTTGCATTCGGATCTTTCTTAGCGACGCACGGAGGCAGACAACCGTGACCGGGTCACGCGACCCACTGTTTTGTATAAATCCTGTCGAGCAACCTGGTACTACATAGTAAATATACAAATACTGCCCGCTATGATGTAGATATAGATAGACAGACGTTTATGAAACACCCGGTACATTAGTAAGTACTCACGAAATACATATATTAAAATAATAATAATTAAAGAATAACAATAATTTAGGCATCAAAGTGTAATAAACATATATTAGTACTGACGGACGTATATAATTACGTCGAACTACAAAATACTATCCGCTCCGATGACCTTGGGAACCACAATTCCCAGTTTTTTTTTCCGTAGATTGCCCTGGGAACTGTGATTCCCATCCAACTTAGCCAACCACCTGTTTGATAAATCTACCTCTCTCTGTCGTTCCAAGGTATTAAACCATAATGTCAATGTGCTATCCTTTTCTAATTGAATGACTGTTAATATTTCAAACAAAGAAAAACACGCCTAAAGTGTCAGTCATTTTACATTAAGTGGTCGAGAAGTTCGTTGTGAGCTTGGAGTGCTTTAAATCTATAAGTATTTGATATTTTTATTTAACTTTTATGTAAATATATTCGTCTATTATTAAACTAAGTGTAAACAAAACATCAAAGAGAATCAGAACGAGTAGATCCGTAAGAGAACCAAAGTAACCGACACAGCTCTCAGAATTAAACTTAAGTGGCAGTGGGCGGGGCACCTTGCTCGTAGAACAGATGGCCGTTGGGGCAGTAAAGTTCTCGAGTGGCGACCACGCACCGGAAAGTGTAGTGTAGGCAGGCCTCCCACTCGGTGGACCGATGACCTGGTGAAGGTCGCGGGAAGCCGCTGGATGCGGGCAGCGCAGAACCGGTCGTCGTGGAGATCCTTGGGGGAGGCCTATGTCCAGCAGTGGACTTCCTTCGGCTGATATGATGAAACAAAACAATCTAAGTCAGAAAAGTATCCCTTCAAAAAAGATTTGACAAAGTTCTCATACTCGCCGTTGTCATCAAGGTATTTTAGCATAAGCCGTTATTGTTAAACTTTTCTGTATTGGAACAAGATATTAACGTACATTGTACAGAAATGGTAATTACGGTAATCCTCCTCCATTAATGCAACCTTTAAAATGACATATACATTTTAAATGTATGTGATAAACTAAGCCAATAATTAATAATCTACACTGATCGCAAAAATTAAAGGAACAAAAAAATTCGATTTTTTTTGGCAATTTTCAACAGGCTGTATTTCAGTGAAAAATGATCATACAGGAAATAAATAAAGCATACCTTTTGAAGCTTAAAGACTCTAGTTTTCGAATTTTTTTGGTTAAAAATTTTTTGGAGCACCGGTAGCCATACAATTCTCGGATAAATCAAATCAAATCAAATCAAAACAATTATTTCGGACAACGTAATCCATAGAGAGTTAGTACAAGAAAATATTATAAATAAAATAAAATTAGGGTTAGTAAGGTTACACAAATTAAAAATAATAAAATTACTTCACATGCAGCCGTACCAATTGCAATAAAAAAAAGAATAAAGCAATAAAGCACCAAGATATTTTTTTTACATTTTTTTTTTGCTCTACGGGCATGGATTTTTTTTTGAGCTAAACCAATATATAGGTCGCATAGCCTGTTCATTCAGCTTCAATTTGCTTTTGCGGGAGTCAGATACGAGATAGATAGCAGTATAGCAGTCTTCGAGATATCGAATTTTGAATGCAAAAGGATCTTTTCCTTTCCTTTGAATGCAAATGATTCTTCGCAAAAAATGAGACCCCGTGGTTCGTCAGCTCCACGGTATTTAATGACTCCAAACTCATTTTCCGAAGAGTGTGTGTGTCTCGTGTTCAGTATCGAGTGTTCCCGCCTCTACTCGTAATCACAGCTTGCAATCTTTGTCGCATATTCGAAATGCAATTTCGGATCATCCGTTGAGGGATCTGACGCCAAATTCTTATCAAAGCGTTCTCTAGTGCTGCCAAATTATTCAGATTCGGAAATTTTGACGCAATCGGCGGCCCAGTATATCCCAAACGTGCTCTTTGGGATTCAGGTCAGGACTCATTGCAGGATGCCTCAACAATCTAATGTTGTTTCTCTGAAAAAATTGGCGGGTGATATTCGCTGTATGAGGCCTAGCATTATCCTGCATAAAAATAAATCGTATTCTGTCCCTTGCTAAAGGTAATACGTGAGGTCGCAAGATTCGGTCGATATAACGCCTAGCAGTGAGAGTGTCTCGAACAATCACTAAAGGAGTTCGAGTATCCCGTGAAATTGCAACCCAAACCATCAACGATCCTCCAACGTAAGCAGCTGTGGGACGAACGAATCGTTGTTGATAACGTTGACCTGTACGACGCCAAGCTCGAGGTCTTCTGTCGTTACCATGCAGGCAAAACCGAGACTCGTCAGAGAAAAAAACCTTGTTCCAATTTCTCATTTGTCAGTTCACATGGTCGCGAGCGTACTGAAGACGAGCTCTACGATGTGCGATGGTCAACATCGGTCCACGGGCAGCAGTTCTAGCACGGAGTCCAGATTCGCGAAGACGATTTATTACCGTAGATCGAGAAATAATTCGCGGCTGTCGTCGTTGCCGTTGCTGTTGTTGTTGTTGTTGTTGTCGTTGTTCTTGACGGTTTGGGAAGTTTCGGGCGATAACGTTTGCTGGCACAAAAGGGTCTTGGATAGCCTGTCGAATGAATGCACGGTCATCTCGAAGAGTCGTTGCTCGATGGCGGCCTTGTCCAGCACGTCGTTCATATGCATTTGTTTCCAGGAATCGGGTGTACGCACGAGACACAACCGAAGTACCTACACCGAGTCGTTCACCAACCTGCCGATATCTGTACCCATCCTTACAAGAGTTACAAGCCGAGCGACTTCTAGGGCAGATAAATGTCGCCTGGGAGGCATTATGACATGAATCAAATTTTAAAAGCTGCTGTCAGTAATTTGTTCTTTGAAAATAACGAAAAAAGGTTAGTTTTGAAAAAAACTGTTAGTTGGTTTTATTACCAAGAAGGTCGAAAAGTTTTTTTTCCAATCAACCATGACAGATTCTTGAAGGAAATTTTCTGCAGAAAACGAAACCCCCTGTCCACTTGCTGGGTGACTAGTAGTTTCAGAGATATCGGCAGTTGAATGAAAAAGGATCCTTTTGCATTCAAAATTCGATATCTCAAAGACAAATGGTCGTATCTGACTCCCGCAAAAAGCAAATTGAAGCTGAATGAACAGGCTATGCGACCTATACACCGTGAAATTTTAATGATTTTGTTCCCGAAGCGTAGCGACTATGTATCAGTGGTACTGTCGATTTATAGGGTTTAAAAAATTTAGAAACTTAAATTAAACATTTTTTTAAATTATAAAAAATAAATAAACTCGAAGCTGTGAGAACAAGTAGTAGCACTCTACGGCTCCCGGTCTCTACGGTCGCCCGCCGCTCGCCAGTTCAGTTGACCGACGCGAGCGATACATGTTGCACGTGTTTTACCTACGCGAGAGTTTGTGCCGATCATGAGTCGACCACACAGATTCTCCAATGTGGAGTATCTTGCCATGATTAAACTTTATCCGATTAAAAGAGACAGAGACACGTTGATAAAACTAAAAGAAAATGTTCGGCGAGTACGAATGTGCATTCAACGAAATGGCCAGCACTTTGAACAATTACTGAGATATCGCGAAGTGTAAGTAAGTGCTGGTATTTGTAGTGCATGGAGACTGAGAAGAAGTAACCAGTATCTCATCTGTGTTTTGAGTGCGTAGTGTGTAACAGTAAAGTCGAAGTAACTAGTATCTCATCTGTGGTAGGTAAGTACCTTTGTATTTTGATTAACTACTTAATTATTGTAAATATAATAAAACTAAGTTGATAAAATGTGCGTGCCGATAAAACTTAAAAAGGAGTCCCGGCAGGATAAAGGGACTTATATAGTGTGATAGCCCTTTATCTCCCCTCGAACAAGAAAGTTTCCGTTTTAACCTAAAGGGCGTGTTTTTAAAGATATAAGGGCTTTTCCAACTTTTCAACTAGGAAATCAAGTGTAGTGGCGCCATCTGTTGTCGAGTATTTGAACTTCATTCAGAACAACTATTATTTGGGTTGCATTTCGAAAGACGGTGCGAGCAATAATGGCGCGAAATTTAAAATTCCAATTTCAATAAAGTCTTAAATTACATTTGTTACTATAATAAAGTTATTAAATTTTGTTTACTTATACAACGGTAGCTAACTTATATTTAGGAGTTAAAGCGACATAATTTTAGATATTCAAATTAGTTCTGAAAACATTTTCAACTTGGAAATTGAGTGTAGTGGCGCTATCTGTTGTCAAGCATTTGAACTTCATTCAGAAAAACGATTATTTGGGTTGCATTTCGAAAGGCGGTGCGAGCTATTGCAGCATGTGTAGTAATGGCGCGAAATTTAAAATTTAAATTTCAATAAAGTCTTAACCTCTAAAGCCCCGAATCACCGATATCGGCTGACTAAACCAAAGACCCACTCAAGCCCCGTACCACCGATATCGGTGGATGTGACGTACGCAACTTTAGGCCCTCTTAATTAATTAATACGTTGCATAATCCTGTATGACGTTTTTGTTCATGATTCTTTAAGTAGTCAGGCGTATAATGATACAACTTTTTTCTATGGTTTCATGTAGTTTTATTGAAAAAATCCCATAGATACCTGTCTCACTCAGAATTTGCTGTGTTTACGGTGTGCGGCGTTTCTCGAATTTTATTCAGATTGTGTATTTTATTGTTGATTTTGTGACTTGTGAGGTGTTTTTGTGTTCTCATGTAAGTACTGTCAGTACTGCGTCTATTTTTATATAGTTATTTTATTAGCCATTCAGCTATAAAACAACGTTTTTGTGTCTGGCACATGTTTGTGGAGTCGACCATTTTCTAAATGATTTATTGCTATGAATGAATGGTTGGATGGCTGTAATCTTTTTATTACATAGAGATTAGAGTTCCACGAAGTCAAAACAAAAGACCTTTTATGAATAGAAGAAATAGTTCTCGAGTTTTGTTTATTTATGTTAGCCGCGGCGGCACGGCGCTGCTGCGCGCGCAGAGAGGCGGGGCTTGACGGAGTTGTTTCAATGAAATCAAAGTACCTGAGTGGTTAAGTTACATTTGTTACTTTAATAAAGTTATTAAATTTTGTGTATTTATACAGCAGTAGCTAACTTATATTTTAGAGTTAAAGCGACATAATTTTAGTTATTCAAATTAGTCCTGAAAACATTTTAAAATTTAAGTTTTTAAATTTCGCACCTTTATTACGTATGCTACAGCTGCAGAACCTATTGTTACGGCGCACGATAACGTCGAGAACATTCTAGAAGGTGTGAGAAAGAAAATATTCTCAAACTTTTTCGAATATCCTAGACTCTCTAGGCTCTAGGACTTAGAGCCTAGCTCTCTGAATATATAAGATCCCGGTGTCGCCCGCCAGAGTTAGTTCGATTTGAACAGCGAAACAAGTACTGATATAAAGTTGTATAGTATGGATGTTTGTTACTCAATCACGCTTCAGCCACCGGGAAAACGTCTTATTCTCACGGGAAAATCGAAAACAACGCGGGCGTAGCCGCGGGCGGACGGCTAGTTGTAAATAAATTCCAATAGGTATTTTAAATACGGCTTACTTAATTACCTACATTTTCTATCAAAATTAAGTACCTACCTACTTTGTGTCAAACTGTCAATTTACGTTACCTTCCTACCTCAGAGTAATCATTTGTAGGTATAGAGCGCGTCTACCGCATCGGTCGCTTATAACACATCGTAGGCAAGTGAGCTATAGTAAACTGTATAGATGTATACGTGACTAATAGGGATGGGCTGCAGGGCACTATCGCCTTAGTGGATTATCGATAACGAAGGATAAACAGCAGCATAATATAGTACGTAATTTTAAGAATTTATGTTTGTTTTATGGATTATATAATGTTTATTTACTAATACATACAAAAATAAAACATCTGTACATACAAGTATATACTCACACCCACATGTAGGTACTGTTTGGGGTAGGTAAGACAATTAACAATAAAAACAATTTCAGTATAATATACAGGGTGTAACATAAAGGTGCAATGATACTTTAAGGTGGGCTTGTTTGTACTGATTAATCTGAATAACTTTTTTTTCTACAACTTTGCTAAAATCGCGATTTTTTAAAAGATTTTTCAAACAAAACCGGCCAAGCTGACCAATTTGTAGAAAAATAAAAAAAATCGCGATTTCAGCAAATTTGTTCAGATTGATGAGTTTAAACCCACCTTTAAGTGTCACTGCACCTTTATTAACATTCCCTGTATAGAGAAATGAAAAATCACTACATATTCACTTAACGTAAATTTTTATTACGCCACTTCAAAGAATGAGGTTATCAATTCGACACGTTTGTGTGTAATATTATTAGAACTGCAATATATTAACAAAAAAACGATTAGTAGGGCTTTAAAACAAAATACAGATAAAAGATACAGATATATATTTGTATGTAAGTGTTAAAACTATTAATCTGATCTACGAATAAGTTATGTAACTGTGACGGCCCGACTTATTTATACGAGCTAACAGGTATGAAAACTTACATACCTACAGTTTTTGCACAAAAAAATCATCTACCTATTTATTACAAACAAATATTCCATTTTATACTTAAAAATGAAAATTACGAAATAAATGAGTAATTAAAAATTTATAAATTGACTTCAAAAAGAAATGAACTCAAAATTATGAGATGATATTTATTTATACACCAAATTAACCAATAAAAACGAAACAAAAGCAGGTACGAATAATTAGGGGCTACAATTTTTTTGAGGTTGGTGCCAGCACTTAAGAAATACTTACTACATACAGGTAGGTAGTCATGCACGTGAGTATATATTATACTAATGTGATACAAGTACGATTATAACTTATATCTAAAATTGAAACAAATGAAAAAACAGCCAAGTGTGAGTCGGATTTGCGAAATTAGGGTTCTTTACTTAGTAGTAAAATAAAAAAATTCCATTTATGAAAATTATAGATAACTTTCTTTGAGATCACAATGGGTTATTGGGCGCAATAAGGAAAAATTCGAAAACCCTGCTAAGTGCGAGTTGGACTTGTGCACCGAGGGTACCGTACCACCACCGTTGTCTCATAAATAATGTGTTAAAAATGTACTAAATAAACTTTTTTTTATTTGACAAATCACACATTGTCATCTGGCCCCAAAGTAGGATTCCCTGTGTTATGGGAACCAGATACTGATATATACGTTTAAATACATACATATATAGATATTTAACACCCAGACACAGACATTATCAGTCAATTAATTATTTGTCATTTAATTATCAACAAAACATACAAGTGGAGCCAAGTTTGATACAAAAAATACAGAGATCTAAATGATACCAAGTTTTATAGTGGTTTATTAAATCATAGCTACGGGACTTAAAATTGAAATGTTTATCTAAAACTTCTCCGGATAATAGAGAATGTACATACAATGGTTTTCAGTCGCTCAAAAGAAAATATGTTATGTTCAGTGCTACTAAATGGTGTGACTTTGCAAGTTTACATGGTCAAGCCGCCAAGCAAGCAAAGCTTACTTTTTTAAAATATTGAATATAATTGGATAGCGAAAACTTGCCAAGCTACACCATTGGGAACACATAATACAAACAAATTTTAAAAAGTTTAAATAGTCAAGCCGAAAACCAAGCAAAGCTTTCTTTGCAAAAATTGTAAATAGTTATACGTTTTTTATTATTTGATAAAGTTTAAGATAAATATTTCAATTTTAATTAAATATATAATTTAGCAACCACTATAGAACTTGGTAACATTTACATTTCTGTAAATTTTTGTTATCGAACTGAGCACATTTAATTTTTGATGGGATTATATTTACACAATTTACGTTAATGTTTCTTTATTGACCTTTAAAAAGAGTTAGTTTGCCTTTTTGTCTCCTTTACATTTGACTTACGAACTAAATACTTTACTCGTACCTCAACATATTTTTGAATTACAGCTAGGGCTTTCGAATAATCGAATATTCGAATGTTGCGAATATTCGGCCATATTTATTATTCGAATATCAAGTGACTATTATTCGAATATATTCGAATTATTTTTACTGATTTTAAAACAGTTCTACACACGGTTCTTTAACTAGAAACATCAATTAGAATGCAAATAGCGCTACGAGTATATGATAGAGGTAGACCAAGACAAGTAAATTTGAACCAAGTGCATTACTTTTTGATTTGCATACCCCAACTAGTATTGAGTGCGAGAGGGTTTTCTCATCTAGCAAATACATTGGTAACCATCTAAGGTCCACTTTAAACGATGATTCAATTGACGCGTTAAGCTTTCTTTGATCCTGCTATTAAGGTTAACTACCTTTTTTTGTAATTATTTTATTAAAGTTAATATGATATCATTTTAATATTAATAATACGGCTTTAGAGAAGTCATACGAATAGAGCAGTTTTTTTCAAACTGGACACTGCCTTACTGGGCTAAGGAAAAAGGTAAGTGTTTCTAGTACCTACAATACAATAAAAAGATTATAAACCATAAATATAAAAATTATGAACGTGGTCCTTCAATTTTATTTTGTTTATGACCCTAGTGGGTTGCTAGTTTTTTTTTTAATTGTATAGCGGTCGCGTACTCAAAAATATTAAAAAGCACTGCAATACAGGATTAGTGCGTTTTTTTACTTCAGAAAAGATGATTGAATACCATTTTTCTTACATTACATTCTGAATATAAATGATTTATTGCAACAAATTGTTTTTTTATTATTTATACCTACTATTCGAATACATTCGAATATATTCGAATATCGACCCAAAATTGAACGAATATTCGAATATCTAAAACTTCCGAATATTTGCAAGCCCTAATTACAGCCCTCAGCAAATGAAGTAGGTGGTTACTACACGGTTCTTGTTCGAATAGATGAGCATGAAGAACACTAAAAATATCTGTTCCGATAAATAATTTTAGCGTTTTTGTGACCATATTTCTAGGATCACGGTCTAATTTATTTTTAGCATCTATATAGGTTTTAACCACTGTTTCAGCGGAATCACAAATTTTGATCACATCATCCGATGGATATATGAGTCCACCCCTGTCTTTAAACATTATAAATGAATGGGAATGAACATGTTTCCTTGCAACCAGTGCCGCTAAGCAGTCTATACAGTCTAAACTCGATAGCAAATGTCTTACTATATAACCAGCAATGTAGGAGATAACATGTTGAGATAGAATTGAATCTGGAGTTGAGAGTAAACTCAAATCTTCTTCCTCGAAATTGCTCATGAATAATTTGTCAACAATATCGTCATGTGATTTTGATCTATATCCTTTAGTAGTCAAGTTGATTTGGTCAGTGGATGAAGAACACGTGAGTAAAGTAATTTGTTCCAGTGACGCACAGTTTCCTCTGAAATTTTCTTTAAGCTCCATATGTATCAATAGCTTTTTATATATAGCCTTGAACTGCAAAGCAGATGGATTATTATTAAAGCCACCATGAGACCGTATGACTGAAAAAAGAATCTCTAAATGATCCTGGCTTACTTTGTACATAGGAATAAATGACAGTATTTTGTCCTGTTTAACTAGCCTGTTATATAATTCCTTCATGCTGTTAATGCAGACACATAGTCCTAGAAACCCAATTTTGTTTCTAGAGTTCAGGAGAAGCTGCTCATTTTTTGAAAGCTTTAGATGTTCCAAATAGGCTTTTGTGTTTTCTAGAAACATTAAATATTTAGTCTCATTTTTTTCGTTAATGGGAGCTTTGTAGTCAATTCCGGGGAATTTACGTGAATTAAGAACGTCAAATAAATTATTAATGATATTGATGAAATTGACTGTTGCATCAGAGTGGGCGAAATTAAGTAAGTGCAATTTTTTGTCACAAAATTCTATCGCCTTTGCCACACTGGCGCTTAACAACTGCACTGCAAGTTTGACTTTCATTGTTTGACTTTTGAAATCGATGTGACGTGTCGTTAGTTTATTGGCCAAGTGAAAGTTCTCATTTACCTGCAACGTATTTAGTTCGGTGAGGTATTGCCATTTGATAAGGTCTCCATTATTATCACGTAGGACTTTTTGACTTTCTAGTGTATTTCTGACCAATTTCACCATATGACATGGATCAAAAAACACATAAACTGGTTGATCAGTCATAGGATGATGGAAATGGGTTTTTAATTCAACTTGAGTGTCAAATGTACAACCAAGCTCTCGAGCCATGGCTACATTTGCCGGACAAACGTCAAATGTCATAGATACCACCTCTACGCCGACATCATGACATTTAGAAAGACACATTCTAACTAAATTTGCTCTTTGCTCACCTGTCACACCGTTTACTAGAAAATATCCTACTGGGATTTTCCACGTCTCGTTTATAGCTACTAAAAGAAATACCAGTGCTTGTGTACAAAGCTCTGTCGAATCTCCCGGTATATCAATTCCTGCCCCAAAATCAACGTAACCCTGTACTGCATTGCCATCAAATTCTTTAAGTTGCCGAATTGACATTTCATCTGAAACTAAATTACATAAAATTTTTTTGTCCGATGACTTTATTTTTTCTTCGAGCACTTTAAAAGCCTCGCCCGTAAAACCTGGACTGGCATTTACGGATTGGTACCATTTCCTTATTGTACTCGGGTGTGGCAGGCAAGTATTGAAAGTACTTCTTATGTAAGAGTAGGCCTTTGGGGAATAGAAATGGAGAGTAAGCGCAAATGTACGGAGCTCAGGTGAATATTTTTTTCCTTTATGAAGCATTCTATTGATAAGAGCTGCTGCAGAAATCCCACAAGATGCCAAAAGGTCTTCTTGTTCTTGATTAATTCATCTTTTTTCTTTTAGCTCCTTTAATACTTGAGATAAACTCTCGACTTTCTTTTTTAAACGTCGACGAGCGGCGTAAAGTGCATTGCATCGCAAACGACGACGTTTTACTATATCTTCTAGTCGAATAATTTCTTTTTTAAATTTTAGTTTTCTTGGTGTGTCGTTTATGTTTGAAGCAGATGGGTATGATGTATTTGGAGGCTCTGCCGAATTGGTTTGCTTATCAACTGAATACTGCTGAATAAGTGGTGAAGTTATACGACGGCGTTTTGCTATGTCTTCAAGTCGTACTATTTCGTCTTTAAATTTTCGTTTTCTTGATGTTCCGGATGATGCAGATAAGTACGCATTTGGAAGCTCTGCCAAATTTATTTGCTGGTCAACTGAACACTCCTGAGCCTGCATTGCAGTGGATGCGTCTTCGGCTTGGCCGAAATTAAATGGCACTTCCGCCAAATTATGAACAGAGCATTGATTAAGAAATAGCGATGGTACAGCATCTTGTGTTAATCTGCGGCGTCCACTTTTGGTTTCATATATGCTACAATCCGGAAAGTGCAGCGAACAAATTTTACTCCAAATATTTGGTTCCCAATTAGTCTGTTTTACAGCGTCAATCCACTTCTTCATTAGGTTCCGATCTTTGGGAAACCTAAAAACGAGATAATTTACTAAGTAATGAAAAGAAAAAGAAATACTCAGTAACGAAACGCAGTACATCATTATAATTTACAACATCATCAATCACGAATCTTTTGTCAAAATTATAAAATAGACCGCCGTTTTTAACTTTTTAGTTACTGGATCGATTACTTCCAAAATCGATATCAGAGTCCTTGAAGTCCATATTAATAAGGAATCCTTTATCAGAATTTAAAAAAGTAGCCGCGATTTTGAACTTTTTAGTTACTAGACCGATATTTTTTTTTAATCAAAAATTTGAGTGCGTTTGACTGCAACTCACCTGATGGTAAGTGATGATGCAGTCGAGGATGGTACACGCAAACTCAAATAATGTCTATTCACTCTTGCCTTGAATTCCCCTAAATTATAGGAATCGGGAAACACTGACGCATGCAAGGAGTTCCACTCCTGCGCTGTACGCATAATAAATGAAGAAGCGTAACGATTCGTGCGAAAAGGTGGAACATCAACAACAAAGGGGTGCAACCCCTCCCTGCGTCTCGTTGACCGACGGTGGAATGGAGCCGGGGGAATGAGGTCGTGAAGTTCTGCTTCCAAAATCTATATTTGAGAGTCCTTGAAGTCCATGATCACGAATCCTTTGTCAGAATTGAAAAAAGTAGCCGCCATTTTGAACTTTTTAGTTACTAGATCGATTGCTTCCAAAATCGATATCTGACAGTCCTTGAAATCCATAATCACGAATCCTTTGTCAGAATTGAAAAAAATTGTCGCCATTTTGTACTTTTTAGTCACTGGATTGGCTTCTAACATCGATATCTGGATATTCTAAAAGCGGTCGGTCCTGGAAAAAAGTGTGTGTGTGTGTCAGCTCCGACGCACGACTGGAGTTTACACTGACAACAGATTCGTGATAAGGGACCTCAGGGACCCCAGATATCGAATTAGGAAGCAATCGGTCCAGTAACTAAAAAGTTCAAAATGGCGGCCACTTTTTTTCAATTCGGGCAACGGATTCGTGATAAGGGACCTCAGGGACCCCCAGATATCGATTTTGGTAGCAATCGGTCCAGTAACTAAAAAGTTCAAAATGGCGGCCACTTTTTTCACTTCCGACAACGGATTAGTTATAAGGGACCTCAGGGACCCCCAGATATCGATTTTGGAAGCAATCGGTCCAGTAACTAAAAAGTTCAAAATGGCGGCCACTTTTTTCAATTCGGGCAACGGATTCGTGATAAGGGACCTCAGGGAACGCCCGATATCGATTTTGGTAGCAATCGGTCCAGTAGCTAAAAAGTTCAAAATGGCGGCCACTTTTTTCACTTCCGACAACGGATTAGTGATAAGGGACCTCAGGGATCCCCAGATATCGATTTTGGAAGCAATCGGTCCAGAAACTAAAAAGTTCAAAATGGCGGCCACTTTTTTCAATTCGGGCAACGGATTCGTGATAAGGGACCTCAGGGACCCTCAGATATCGATTTTGGAAGCAATCGGTCAAGTAACTAAAAAGTTCAAAATGGCGGCCACTTTTTTCTTTTCCGACAACGGATTAGTGATGAAATACCTCAGGGATCCCCAGATATCGATTTTGGTAGCAATCGGTCCAGTAACTAAAAAGTTCAAAATGGCGGCCACTTTTTTCACTTCCGACAACGGATTAGTGATAAATGACCTCAGGGACCCCCAGATATCGATTTTGGAAGCAATCGGTCCAGTAACTAAAGTTCAAAATGGCGGTTACTTTTTTCAACAACGCATCATAGTATGTATGTCATATTCGTAAAAAAACACCCTAATAATACCTATTAAAATGATACATATCAGGATCTTCAAGGCGAGAGTGACTAGGCTTTAATTGAGTTGGCTTATACCATCCTAAACTACATCGTCACTTTCCATCAGGTGAGATGTCGTCTAACTCCTAAAAAAAATTAATTTAAAAAAAGTATCGATTAATAATATATATCATATTTAATAAATTCTTAAAACATTGTTACAATTTTTTTTAATAATTCTAAATTTATTTAAAAAATAATTATAACAAAATGTTTTAATATTTATTTGAATTATATTAAATATTTTTTTAAAAATTTCAAAAAATATGTACAAAAATAAATCAAAAGATAATAATTAGCCGTACATGAATGATTAATAATAAAAATGCAACGTAACGATCCTCAATGAATGGGCCCACCGCACCATACAAACGATGACAATGGTCTAGTGGGCGCTACCCGGCCCGCAGCCCCCGCACGATTGCCCAGTCTGACGCCCTCCATTGGACGACTGTATGGATTCTTAGACTGTGATTGTACTCTAGAATAAAGATTTTATTCTTGTCAGGTATTCCTAAGTAGAATTTAAATCGTATTAAAATAGTTTTTATTCTTGTTAGGTATTACAAAGTAACAATTTAAATCGTATTAAAAAATATGTTATTCTTATTAGGTATTTATTCCAAGGGAGCGAGCTATGCTCGAAATTTCATAGTAGAAGAACCAAAGTAACTGACATAGCTCACAGAATCGCTAAACTGAAGTGGCAGTGGACAAGGCACATGCTCGTAGAATAGATGGCCATTTGGGTAGTAAAGTTCTCGAGTGACCATCGCGCACCGGAAGACGTAGCGTAGGCAAGCCTTCCACTAGGTGGACTGACGACCTGGTGAAGGTCGCGGGAAGCCGCTAGATGGGGGCAGCGCAGGACCGGTCGTCATGGAAACCTTTGAGGGGGGCCTTTGTCCAGCAGTGGACGTCTTTCGACTGATATGATAAGGTATTCCAAAGTAATAATTTAAAAACCTTCCTCGTGAACCAGTCCGCCCACTGGTGAAAACCGTATGAAAACCCGTTAGGTAGGTTGAATGTACCTACCCTACCCTACCTAACAGCAATTTAGTACGACAATCATTTCAATTTATGACTTTCAGTTAAATGACTACGACAAACTCTATCATGTGTTAAAATAACAAACAGGGTGCAAGGTATAGATTTTCATAAACTGATACGGTGGTACCGATGCAAGCCAGTTTTTAGGGTTAGAATAAGTTTGGAAATAATTTTATATGCCGTTCATCTTAGAATAATATATCAAATAACGGGTTTATTTCTGAGATGAACGGCACATAAAATTATTTCCTTTTTAATATTTAGTTTGGAGAAAGCTGTTCTTTTACAGCATATTTGGATATCACGTTTCGATTTTATAATAAACCTATTGGAAAATTATTTAAATAACAATATATAAATAATACTCAATATTTAAAACAATATCTTCATTAAAAGTTATTTGTTGAAAGAGATTAAACTTTCATAATAAATATCGAAAGTATGTATACTATTCCCGAACGCGTCACATCACTAATTAGACATTAAGGCCGAGGCAGCGGTGCGGGGTAGTGCGCGCGGAACACCTAGCTCCCGCCCCACACGTCTCCTTCACCCCCGCAATGCGTGATTAATTTTTAGCTTAAAAGAATAAAAAAATGACTAACCGGTGAAATGTGATACTCGATTTATGTTTTGTGTGTTTTCGAGTATCGTTTTTACAGGATTTCACTGCACATTTGACCATTTTGACAGGTAAATTTCTTGAAAATACTGCCAGGGATATCCCACGCACGCACTCCGCTAGCAGTCGATTATGACAGATAGCGCTTGCGCGTGGAACTTCGCTTTGTTCCCATCCGTGCCTACTGTTCCCATTATAAAGGACGTGCTCTTTACCTAATGTATACTCAAAGCTTCCTACACTACATTATTACTTTACTTACGCGTTTCATTGAACAGTAGATAAGTAGGTACGATGGTCCTAAGCCCATTCAAGGTGATTCAAGTATGAAGGGAAGATTGGCTGCTATTTTTACATGCGACGGCACAACTTAAAGCAAAGGCACCGCCGCCGCGCTTTGAAGGAGCCGACGCCGCGCCGTTTGCCGAACCGACATGCGTGCGGGGCGAGACGGCGCGGCGGCGTGGAGGTGCGCAGGAGGCAGGAGGTGAATGAACATTGCTTGTGGGGCGTTCGCTAGTCGCTACTACGATTTCAACTCACTTTTTAGGATAGCCTTTTCACTTTTTTATTTTCTTTATTTATCGTTTAAATTTACAACTGACTTTACGAATCGATTGTACTGCTTTCACCTAAGCTCTACTCCACGGGAACAAAATGACTAAAATTTCACGGTGTATATTGGTTTAGCACAAAAAAAATTCCATGCCCGTAGAGAAAAAAAATTTAAACGAAACCCCCTGTCAGCTTGCTGGGTGACTAGTAGTTTCAGAGATATCGGCAGTCGAATGAAAAAGGATCCTTTTGCATTCGAAATTCGATATCTCGAAGAAAAAATAGTCGTATCTGACTCCCGTAAAAAGCAAATTGAAGCTGAATGAACAAGCTATGCTACTTATACATTGGTTTAGCTCAAAAAAAAAATCCATGCCCGTAGAGCAAAAAAAAAAAGTAAAATTTTTTTTCTTTGTGCTTTATCCGAGAATTGTATGGCTACCGGTGCTCCAAAAAAATTTTAACCAAAAAATTCGAAAACTAGAGTTTTCAAGCTTCAAAAGCTATGCTTTTATATTTCCTGTACGTCCATTTTTCACTGAAATACAGCCTGTTGAAAATTGCCAAAAAATTTCAAAAATTTTTTGTTTCTTTAATTTTTGTGATCAGTGCTTCTCTCAAAAATTAAAGGAACAAAAAAAATTTCGAAATATTCCAAATAAAGCACGAAGTATATATTTTTTTATTTTTTTGCTCTACGGGTATGGAATTTTTTTTAAGCTAAACCAATATAGGTCGCATAGCCTGTTCATTCAGCTTCAATTTGATTTTTGCGGGAGTCAGATACGACCATTTGTCTTTAAGATATCGAATTTTGAATGCTAAAGGATCCTTTTTCATTCAACTGCTGATATCTCTGGAACTACTAGTCACCCAGCAAGCGGACAGGGGGTTTCGTTTTCTGCAGAAAATTTCCTTCAAGAATCTGTCATGGTTGATTGGAAAAAAAACTTTTCGACCTTCTTGGTAATAAAACCAACCAACAGTTTTTTTCAAAACTAACCTTTTTTCGTTATTTTTAAAGAATAAATTGCTGACAGCAGCTTTTAAAATTTGATTCATATCATAATGCCTCCCAGGAGACATTTATCTGCCCCAGAATTCGCTCGGCTTGTGACTCTTGTTCAGGAGGGGTACAGATATCGGCACGTTGGTGAACTACTTGGTGTAGGTGCTTCGGTTGTGTCTCGTGCGTACAACCGATTCCTGGAAACAAATGCATATGAACGACGTGCTGGACAAGGCCGCCATCGAGCAACGACTCTTCGAGATGACCGGGCAATCATTCGACAGGCTATCCAAGACCCTTTTGTGCCAGCAAACGTTATCGCCCGAAACTTCCCAAACCGTCAACAACAACGACAACAACAACAACAGCAACGGCAACGACGACAGCCGCGAATTATTTCTCGATCTACGGTAATAAATCGTCTTCGCGAATCTGGACTCCGTGCTAGAACTGCTGCCCGAGGACCGATGTTGACCATCTCACATCGTAGAGCTCGTCTTCAGTACGCTCGCGACCATGTGAACTGGCAAATGAGAAATTGGAACAACGTTTTTTTCTCTGATGTGTCTCGGTTTTGCCTGCATGGTAACGCCAGAAGACCTCGAGCTTGGCGTTGTACAGGTCAACGTTATCAACAACGATTCGTTCGTCCCATAGCTGCTTACGGTGGAGGTTCGGTGATGGTTTGGGCTGCAATTTCACGGGATACTCGAACTCCTTTAGTGATTGTTCGAGACACTCTCACTGCTAGGCGTTATATCGACCGAGTCTTGCGACCTCACGTATTACCTTTAGCAAGGAACAGAAGAGGATTTATTTTTATGCAGGATATTACTATGCCTCATACAGCGAATAACACCCGCCAATTTTTTCAGAGAAACAACATTAGATTGTTGAGGCATCCTGCAATGAGTCCTGACCTGAATCCCAAAGAGCACGTTTGGGATATACTGGGCCGCCGATTGCGTCAAAATTATCCGAATCTGAATAAATTGGCAGCACTAGAGAACGCTTTGATAAGAATTTGGCGTCAGATCCCTCAACGGATGATCCGAAATTGCATTTCGAATATGCGACAAAGATTGCAAGCTGTGATTACGAGTAGAGGCGGGAACACTCGATACTGAACACGAGACACACACACTCTTCGGAAAATGAGTTTGGAGTCATTAAATACCGTGGAGCTGACGAACCACGGGGTCTCATTTTTTGCGAAGAATCATTTGCATTAAAAGGAAAAGTAAAAAGAGAAGACATAAGACATCAGACATTTATTGATTCCTTGTCACCAAACACACATATATAATATTGGGAATAAATTAAATAAACAAAAAAAAAATATAGGAGAAAAATAACAGTACCTAATATTACAAGTAGAGAAAAAACTATCAAAGTATGATGTGTGTGTGTGTGTTTGTGTGAGTGTGTGTGGTGCAAGAATCACGGACCGCGCTCAGCATATACTGCGTGCGGCTTATGCTGCATGCAACACAGCGCAACAAAAGATCCTTTTGCATTCAAAATTCGATATCTCGAAAAAAATGGTCGTATCTGACTCTCGCACAAATCAAATTGAAGCTGAGTGAACAGGCTATGAAAAACTTCCATGCCCGTAGAACAAAAAATAATTGTGAAATTTTTTTAAAAAAATCTTCGTGCTTTATCCGAGAATTTTATGGTTACCGGTACTTCAAAAAATATTAAACCAAAAAATTCGAAAACTAGAGTCTTCAAGCTTCAAAAGCTATGCTTATTTCCTGTACCACCATTTTTCACTGAAATACAGCCTGTTGAAAATTGTCGAAAATTTTTTTGGTCCTTTAATTTTTGCGAGAAGCATGGTTACAGGCCAACAAACAATTTACTAATTTTTCAAGTTTGTTTTACAATTATTATAAACAAATATTCCAGTTTTTACTTAAAACTCAAAATTACAAAATAAAAATAATTAATAAAATTGAGTCGACTTCAAAAAGAAATGAACAATCTATACCTAAAGTAATATCTTAATTAAAATTTATTTGTTTAAAGAGAATAAACTTTCGTAATAAATATCGATAATACTAGTATTTATACAACTACCGAACGCGTCACATCACTACTTATACACTAAGTCCGAAGCGGAGATGCGAGGTAGTGAGCGCGGAACACCTAGTGTCGGGACCTTTGAGAGATAGCTAAATTAGTTTATTAGGGATGTAACTCTTAATATATTATCTCTCTCCAGTCACCAGACAAAACTGATTTGATATGTCCTTTAGAATGGAATTGACTCACCAGATGTATACTTGTGTGGTGTTCATAAGGACGCCTGCGTAAGTCCGCTCAATCAGACCAGGTATCTCCGTCTGTTAATATAAAATATAACACTGATTTTACTTGTTTCATATCTAAGTACGGAGCGTAGAAACAATGATCTTTTATCTTGATAATCGTAATATTTAGTAAAGGACAGTCATTAATCATAAGTCAGTCTCTCATAATTGGCCACTACTAGCTGGCCACATAGTTTGCCATACAGGCTTCTTTATAGACCACAATAGGTTTCCATTAACGCTGGACACACAGTTGTCCATTTATATACACTTGTTCATGGATCACAGAAGACCCTTGCCATACAGGCTTTACACTGGCCACACAGTTGTCCGTTTATATGGACTTGTTCATGGATCACAAAAGACCCTTGCCATACAGGCTTTACACTGGCCACACAGTTATCCATTGATATGGACTTTCATGGATCCTTTATAGGCCTTTAATGGGCCATCATCACGCCATACAGGCTTCAAACTGGCCACACAGTTGTCCATTGATATGGACTTTTCATGGATCCTTTATAGGCCTTTAATGGGCCATCATCACGCCATACAGGCTTCAAACTGGCCACACAGTTGTCCATTGATATGGACTTTTCATGGATCCTGTATAGGCCTTTAATGGGCCATCATCACGCCATACAGGCTTCAAACTGGCCACACAGTTCATGGATCACGAAGCTCCTTTAATTGGCCATCGTCACACAACACACATTACACAACACACAATCATTCAACAATTTATTGTGTGTTCACAAATCATTTTCAAACATGAGTAGACATTTAGGCATGGAACATTTAGGTTTTATGTTGTTATAAATGCAACACCCACAATAGGGCAGGTCACTTTAATAGCAGGTATGTAGAAATAAGTCATTAGTACAAGGACCGTCCTCAGACACGAAGTCAGCAAAATCCCCAAGCACCCAAGGTACTTAGCTTTCGTTCTGATGATCCAATGAGACGCAAATTCCCGCAGACACGTGGTGTCAGGCCACGCCATTATCTCGTGCATCTCCAACTTCGATGTGCACACAAATTCACAGTCTTGAGTCTAATGACACTTACAGAAAGAAGCGGTCATTTTTCTTACCATAGCCAAATCAATGTACCTTTTATTTGCACAGATAATATTCTGACCATAAACAATTACGTTGCTTAAGCAGTGTTACCATATGCGCTTTATACACGTACCTCGCGACGTGTGTGTTCACTCGTCGCGACACCTAGTCAAAGTATATACAGGGTGTAAATTTGCATTGTTGCAATATTTATGGAGGCGGTAGTTTACAATTATACAAATCACTTCAGCTTATTTATGTGTAAGTAGGCTGATTTCAGACTTTTAACTACGCCAAAAATACCTAAAAGTGCATTGGTATGCGACAGAAAGTGGTAAAAATAATAAAAACTGTGGTTTTGAAGTTCCTAAGCCCATAAAGTAGGAAGGAAAATTTGAAATCAGCTGTGTACGAATGAATAATTGAATGAGGGGTGAATGAACTGTCCATTTGTGAGCTGACGTCACATTTGCGTATGGTGTGTACCACTGGGAACCTACACAAAAATGGTTTATTCTTACGTGAACTTTAAAACAATTTCATGTAATAACTTTTTATCTTTCAACTATCAGCCTTTCTGCATAAGACTTCATTGAAAAAAACAGCTAATTAAAATGCATTTTATTGTAAAAAGTCAAGTTTAATTCATGATATCTACTTTTTTGCAAGCTATTTGCTACTTTATTCTCTTTGCCAAGTATTTGTCGTAATACTTTTTGTTATTTCAACGAAATCGACCTATTCCTTTGGAAGTAATTGATATTTTTGCACATAAGAGTCCTTGTGAAAATGAAAATCTTAAATCTGCAATAAAAAATTTAATATATATTTTTAACTATTTTTTTGACAATAATTTTTGATCTAGTTTCACCCTCTTTCGGGGTGGCACTTTATCGCGGGACACCCTGTATATACTTTGCCTTTGGCTGCGCGCGACTCACTGCCGACCACAATATCCAAGCGATTTTTTTGGAAAAACAATTTATAGAATTTACGCATTGCCCTTGACTCAATAGATTGGCCTGAAAAAACACCGAAAGCTAATCAGTGCCAGGTAATCATCCAGTAAACATCAATAGCCAATACTGACGGCAAAATAGCAATCTCTAAAAGAATGCATGTTTGCCGCTATCGGCACAATAACTAGTTTGCCGCAACCGGCATTTTAGAAAGTGGACCCTGGATTTATGAATCCCTGTTATACCAATTTGACAGTGACATAACTTTGTTTATTTGTTTTCTGTGGGAATAAAAATTTGGATCTAAGCTGCGCGGCCTCATGCACGAGGAAAGTTGAGTATAGTGTCACGTGCGCGTGATAGATTATAGGAAGTTTTAAATACTATTTTTTAGTAAATTTAACCTACATCAGGAAATCTATGAAAAGAAGTTCTACTTAGTTCAAGGTACTAATCTAATTAGGGTCATACATTTAAATTGTAAGAAATAAAAGAAGAAATATCTGGTAATATAATAAGTCAATGTGATTCTTTTAATAATCAGAGTTTTATATTTTAATTACATATTACAAGTTCCTACCACGTGGAACTTGTATACCCAATATTTTACAAGAAGTGTAGCAAAGCGAGAAGAAACACTAAGCCCAAGGAAAGAAATATACTTAAAGTCTATTACAATCATCTTTAAATAAACTATCTAAAATTTATCAAACAGGGTTACAGGTTAAGGTACTTATCTGGATTGAATACAGGTTGCAGTGGAACCGACTGACTGGATTATCTCGTGACTAATGCCTCCCACGTAATGTCCCGATTATGGTATTACAGCCCCTTTTATGTATGTCGATCGAGTCCACTACACATTGTTACAACAAACTGACAACTGTCCAAGTTCTCGAATATGATTGGCTAACCAACACAGACCTAGTAAATTAAACACAATAGTTAACATTTTCTTAATATAAATATCAATGTATGTTATGTTTTTGTCTTCTGAGTTTGTTGATTATTTATAAAAATATTTTATTTAATTGTATCTAATCGCTAAGACACAATATTCCAGATAATAAATAAATATAACATTAAACTGTTATATTTTACACAATATTGCCATTACAAATAATATTCATAATCATTACTAGAATGTTGCTACTTACATCTCTAAAATTCCTAAATTAAAATTAAATTAATTAAATTAAATTAAAAATTATTTATTTGGAACTTAAACTAAGTGTACAAACTTAATGTGTACGATAGCAACTGCATTAGTCGAGGACTGTGTCGCAGTTACTAACGCCCACCTCCGGAAGAAGAATAATATGACGTTCCTTAACGAGTAAAATGTAAAACAAAAAGACAATTTAAAAATAGTTCTTACAGATATGAAGTACAGTAGAAAAGTACAAAAATTTACTTAGCTACCTAAACCTAAAAGTACAATTAATGTGGAATCTCAGAAGTGTGTGCATGTGTCAGTGTGTGTGTGTGTGTGTGTGTGTGTGTGTGTGTATGTGTGTGTGTGTGTGTGTGTGTGTGTGTGTGTGTGTGTGTGTGTAGTGTGTGTGTTTAGCGAGCATTATATTTACAAAACAATGACCTATTCTAAATTTATATAATTAACAAGTCTTCAGTCTCTTTAAAAGTAAGGGTTAGTAAATAATTTGTCAATTTGTTCTTAACTTCCGAAATTGATAGGGGGTAGATATTTAGAATTTTGTTGAGGTTGTTATATAGGATTGGACTGAGAAAGTAAAAGTGTCGACTGGCCAAGGACAATCTCCGTGGTTCCATCTTACAGACACTGTACTTTCTGCGTTTATCTTTAATTAAGTTTATATCATAGGGAAGAGAACGGTGTTTACGTAGTAAAACGTTTAAGATAAAAGTTTGCCTAACAGTAAGTACCTTACAGAAATTGTATAGTTCTTTAGTAGGAAAACGAATAGGCCTAAAAGACATTACTTTTAGTATAGCTCTTTGGGCTCGTTCTACACGTAGGAAATGAGTCTTACATGAACCACCCCATACAATAATACAGTAGGAGATGATTGAGTAGGCAAGAGCAAAGTATACTCTCCTTAATGTGGCAAAGTCTGCACTAGACCTTATTTTTTTGAAAACAAAGATTAATTTTCTAAGTCTTGTTGTTGTAGAATTAATTTGAGACTTCCAGGACAAATTGCTGTCGACTGTTATACCTAGGTACCTTATTGACTGAACTTGAGTTAATTTTATACAGTTGCAGGTTTGGTGTGACTTGCAACTATGTGCAGCTATTGCAAAATCTTTTGGAGGCTGTGAAGAGATGTTACAGGAAAAGGCTATAACTTGGGTTTTTTCCAGATTTAAAGTTAAAAGGTTATTATGAAGCCATTCCGTTACATTGCGCATTGCTGATTCTGCAAAGGAACACGCTTCAGACCAAGATTTGCCATTTACAAGAATCGAGGTATCGTCAGCATACGTAATTATTTTAGAATTTGGTAATGTAAGTTTACAGAGTTCATTTACATAAACAAGGAAAAGAGTAGGTCCAAGGACACTACCTTGAGGAACACCGTAGCTTAAAGTTTCTTCAGCGCTAATGATATTATCTATAGTCACACACTGAACTCTCTCGCTAAGGTAACTAGAGAAAAGATCCAAGGTCAAACCACGTATACCAAATATTTCCATCTTTTTCAGCAGGAGGGGAACAGAAACTGTGTCAAAAGCTTTAGATAGGTCAAGAAATATACCAAATGTTTTTTTTTTGTCATTTAAGTTTTTAACCACAGTGCTGGTTAGTTCTAAAACTGCATCTTCAGTTGATTTGCCAGAGACAAACCCGTACTGATTTTCAGCTATTATGTTCTTTGAAGTAAGATATGAAAGTAACCTTCTGTTTATTATTTTTTCTAAAATTTTTGATAAAGATGTAAGAACTGAAATGGGTCTATAGTTATTAACACTGCCTCTGTCACCCTTTTTATGAATGGGGTGAACGAAAGCCTTTTTGAATACCTTGGGGAATATTCCTGAGGTAAGTGAAAGATTAAAAACATGGCACAAAATTGGAATTAGAACACCCCTGGCAGCTTTTAACAGTATCGTTGAAATACCATCCCAGCCAACTGCGCAGTTATCTTTTAAATTCATTAGGATACGCTCTATTTCATCATTATCAGTGTTCAGTAATACCATAGAATTTAGTTCACTTTCAGCTAATGAAGGCGTGTTAGTAGGAGGTTGACAATGTCTGGCTTCTACAATTTTTGAGGCCAGGCCTTTACAATGTTCGCAAAGTACTGGTTTACTATATTAACAGAACTATATGGGTCATCACACAGGGATAAAAGCTCATTAGGAGGAGATTTATTTCTTTCGAGGTTGGTAATACTCTTGATAACTTTCCACGTGGCCCTGGGATTCCTAAAATGTGTCTGGAATTGCGAGCGTTCATAGTCAAGTTTGAGTTTCCGTAGTAAGTCATTGCAAAAATTTCTATAGCGCCGAAAAGTTGTGAGTAAGATTTCATTATTAGGATCTTTCTTACATTTGTGACTTAGCTTGTCACGATGACGAATACAACGTAATAGTCCCGATGTCATCCATGGTTTAAGTATTCTACGCCTACTAGGTACAGAAACTATGAAAGTATGTTTTTTTACAATGTTTGAGAGTGTAGATACTAATAAGGTAGCTGCATTTTCTGCATCGTGAATATTAAGAATGAAAGAAAAATCTGTTTTCTCTATTTTATCTATACAGGCCTTATGGTTAACACGAGTGGAATTTTTTACTTTACTTTGTGCTTTATTCTTAAGGTTACAATAAAATACTATCGGAGAATGGTCAGTGAATTTGGAGTCTAAAACTAACGTAATAGCAGGCTTATTACTTTTTAAAAAGACATGATCAAGGCAGTTCTCATGTCTCGTAGGGAAAACGTGAGCAGGGAGCATACCATGGGACACCGTTGTATCAAGAATAATATCAGAATTTGGATCAGTGTTACCAGGTAAGATATTTATATTTAAATCTCCAATTACAGCTAACGTTTGAAAAGTGGTCAGTGACGTCAGGATTTCGTCTAGGCTGTGTACAAAATTATCAACGTTCCTGTAAGACGGGGAGCGATATATAGCTACTAGAGCAGTGTGATTTGAAAATTTAAGAACAAGGCAATTTGCTTCAAGAAAACTTGGTTCATCGACACTACAGGATAAACTGTTCTTGACGTAAGCGACAATACCGTCGTTTTGATTCATATTTGAAGATTTGTAAGTATCATAACCAGGTAACGACGGTAGAAATGGGCACTTACTTAACCAGCACTCAGAGAGTACAAGGACATCAAACACAACATTAGTCCTGTGAATCAACATAACCATATTGTTGAAATTAACTTCATTACCTATACTTCTAATGTTGACGTGAAATATTTTTAAAAAGTTAGGTGAGTTAGTGAGATAATTAGTGCAATCCTCCGGAGAACATATAAAAGATTCAGAGACATTTATCTTTTCTAGTTCTAATACGATTAATGAGTTGTCATCCATTTAATAATTGTAATTTGCAACAGTTTTGTCGATAATATGAACTTTTCAGAGACAAAATAGCTGGACCATACATTGAAAAAAGTAGGCTTGCCAGGAGAGTACAGAAATACGGTATATGATGATGACAGTGTGATAGGTAATGCACAGTAGTCATATTAGATAGTTTTATTTTTGTAAATAGTTTGACTCTTATGCTTACACGTTTAGTGAAGTATATGTGTAAGTAAGTGTGTGTATAATTGTGTTTCAGAGTAAGGAGTGTGTGTGCTGGATGTGAGTTTATATATAGTATTAGTTGTGTACACAGGGTGCAATGAGATATAGGAGATGATATATTACACCATAAAAAACAAATCCATATCAGATAAGCGCTAAGCACTAGTCACTTGTTTATCTTTAAGTTTACCAGGTCAGCTTCTTCTCTAATAAGGTGCAAGGGAGCACCTTCTTTCTCACGTAGGAAGATTTTTCCGTTTGAGACCTAGCAGTAGGAAAAATTGTTTACTTTTGCAAAGTCCCTGGCAAGAAAGAAAACTCTTTTCATTTTTTGTGACAAGTTCTCCGAGATAAAGACGGGTTTGGAGGGTCCAGGTATCTTTATGCGGTCTGTTGTCAGCCTGTTGTGTTGTTTATTACATTTTCGATACAGACGAATTATTTTTTCTTTCAGAAGGACACTGGTGAAGTCCACAATGATGGTTCTATTACTAGGGTCCTTAGAGCCCATTCGGAAAATGTCCTTGACCTCGTTAGATGGGATTGGTATACCTAGGTAACTACCGATCGAGCCTATTGTTTTCAATAAGTTATCTTTAGTTTCAGACTTTTCAACTGGAATGTTTCTAACTTCTAAACAGGTTGATCTTGTGATACGCTCAAATTTATCCAGTCTTTCCTCCAAGGTTTTAATATACTCCATGTTATTTTTGTGTCCCTGTTCCAAATTATCAACTTTATCTTTGAGTGATTCATAATCCTGGGACAGGAATGCAACTGAGTTTTGGATGTCCGAATTCTGTTTTTTAATCTCTTCTACGGCTGTGAAAATTTGCTCCATTTTTTGTTCCTGCTTTTCCTTGAAATCCAAAAATAGTTCCTTCATATCAGACATGAAGCTTGTCATTTTGTCATCTGTACTCTCAGTGCGTCTGCGCTTTGGATAGCGCAACGTATTAATAGATGAAGAGATGTCGAGGTCAGAGAATTCATTAGTTACACACACATCAGTTTCCGACGAGCAATGTCGTAGTCCCTGTGCGGTAATCGGAGCAAAGGGTAGCTGTTGAGATTCTGGTGTTTGAATAATGGGCTTCGTGGAGTCATGCGTTTGGTCGGTGTTGTGGTTGTGGTGCCGTATCGCGTCACTGTCGGAAACCGTAGAAGGTTGAAGCACAGGCGTCGGCGGGGGCGTGGACTGCGCGCCGGTGGCAGAGCCTGCGGCGGCGGCCTTCCCTGCAGCGATCGCAGCGAGCGAAGGAGGTGTGCGATTCAATGGCATAGTTATATTATTATTGTAATAGTAGGCAGATCAAGTACCAGGGCGCAATGAAGTTGAGGATGGTTGAGGTTGTCTTACCGGATGATCGATACGGAGTCAAAGTATGCTGGTGGCTCGCGAGATTTTTAAATTAATTTGTTTCCGTCTGGTTTAAGTTGACCTCTTCGTATATGCGTAGCGTGGTGTGCGTGTATGATGCGTGCAATGTAGTAGTGTGGTGCCGTGCGCGACTCGTCTGCACTGCACACAGCCACAAAAGCAACTCCTCCGATTTTATGCACTCCTATTTTATTGCACTGAATTATTTGTAAAACTTTTCTAATTTAAATAATAAATAACGAAAAACACGTCTATTCTTTAAGAGTATCCGAGGGGAAGGATATTTATACCAACATTATTATTCATTTTGCAAGAATATTCAACATTAGTGCTTTTCATTCAGATCATAATTTATCACGCGCTTCAACTGACGCGCGCCTAACGCTAACAAAAATGTAATGTTATTCCAACTTATTATCGAGTTTTTATTTAAGTATGGCCACTCGAAAAGCCAAAAGGTACTGCATAGCATACGGTTCCATAAACAACAACAGGAATGTCGACTTTTCATTCTTTACACTTCCGGGGATATCGAAAGTTAAGATTCATTATTATTTAATATTATTTAAAACTTAGATCTAGGTAGGTCTAAGTTACTGACATAACTACAATTTTTAAATTATATTAACGACCCGACCGCACCTTCACAGATTAAGAGTTTTTCGCGTAAAAAGGCAATGACTTAAAAAGTAGTTCAGTGTAAGTGTAAGTAGTGACTACCTACTAATTCAAGGTCAGTTGTAAGTAAGTTTAAATTCGCATGATAATTGCTATCATAAGTATAGACGATCAAGTGCACTTGAGAAGTCGACCTGACTGAACTGAATATTGATCGTTTACTGCATTGACTTGACGCTTACCGTCAAGCGGTCTACGGCTTGATCAAAATTGACAGGATCGCTGCAGATGATGTCAAGAACTCCACAGATGATTTGTGATGCACCGACACTAGCATTACAATCGAAGCCAGTTACGTACAAGTACTACATAAGCCTCGTTCGAAGCCAGTTTCGAAACTCCGGTTTCGTAGACGACCGAAGGGTTACAAATCAAAATAGAAATGATTATTAATAATTTGAAGACTGTCTCAAAAAGTATTGTACCCAGAGACGTGAATATATTATCAAACCAATAAAAACGAAAGCACGTAAATAGGAAAAGCGCAGGGAGAGTTTTTTGGCGGGATTTGTGGTAGAAGCATTCGTAGTTTTATTTTGTTGTTTTTTCATTGTTTTCTGCTAGGATTTTGTTTAAAAAGTGGTGCATTTTGGAGAAAATCGTCTAGTGCACGTGAGCAATGTGGAGAACAAGAAAATAAAACGAAGGAGGACGTGAGAACCCAACTTGCTCTAGGTGCAGTTTTATAGACGCCTTACAGCAACTGGGTGTTCCACCTCAGAATGTAGCTGCTGCAAATGCTGTCAAGAACTTCAGAGAAGATTTGTAATGCACCGGCACTAGCATTACAAATCCAAAAGCTAAAGAAGCTTAAATACGTCAGACCTGGCTGTATGGTCTTAGTAACCTTTGCCTTTTCCGCGCTTTTTGTAAGCCGGAAAGAATAAACCAAAAAAAAAAAGGAAAAGCGTAGGACTTTTTGGCGGGAATTTGTAGCGTTCAATTTGTCATTTTTCTTTTATTATCCGAAAAATTACATTTAGTGGTTTTTGATGTATAATATTGATAGTGTATTTATCAGCGAAGTATCATTTATGTGTTTTTTGTGTAGGATAATGAAATAAAAGTGTGTATACTGTGTTTCGAGTTCCCACAAGAAGTCCGAGCAAGCTTTCGCAAAAGTGCTATCATTTTGCTAGAGTATGTAGGTTAGGTTAGTTTATAGACAATGATATGATGTGAACGTGAAAAAACAGTGATCTTGAAGAATGAAAAGTTACTGAACACTTATAAAGATTGACAGGAAAAAAATGTGAAGAAAAAATGATATTGAAAACAAAAGAAAATGGACTGGACATCTGGATTGGACCAATATAATGAGCTTTTGACTACGTAACCTGAAAAATATACTGAAAATTACTCAAGACGTGAATTCTAAAAATTAATACTACTGAAAAACATATACTGAAGACTAGGCGGTATGGCCAATGAGCCTTAGCCTGCCCTAAAAGGGCGAAGAAAAAAAAAAAGCGTAGTGACCAAAGAGAATATAACAAACTACGTTTTTGTAGTGACACACTTTTTGGCGGGAATTTGTAACATTCAGTTTGTTTGTTTTAGTATCCGGAAAATTACATTTAGTGGTTATTGATGTATAATATTGATAGTGTATTTATCAGCGAAGTATCATATATGTGTTTCTTGTGTAATGAAATAAAAGTGTCTATACTGTGTTTCGAGTTCCCACAAGAAGTCCGAGCAAGCTTTAGCAAAAGTGCTATCATTATGCTAGAGTATGTAGGTTAGGTTAGTTTATAGACAATGATATGATGTGAACGTGAAGAAAAAGTGATCTTGAAGACTGAAAAGTTACTGAACACTTAGAAAAATTGTTAGGAGAAAAATGTGAGGAAACAATGATATTGAAAACAAAAAAAAATGGACTGGACATCTGGATTTGACCAATATATACGTAATCTGAAAATTACTGAAGACGTGAATTCTACAAATTAATACTACTGAAAAACATAATATACTGAAGACTAGGCGGTATGGCCAATGAGCCTTAGCCTGCCCTAAAAGGGCGAAGAAAAAAAAAAGCGTAGTGACTTAAATCCCCATTCTAAGTAGGGTTATTTATTAAATTTATTTCTTTCTTCAGTTTCATCTGCTGGTCTGCATAAAAGTATTAACCATGTTTCGATTACCATTCGGTGAGAGGGTTGATCCCCTAGAAGAAAAACGTCAAGCCAGAGAAAACACAATTAGCAGCCTGATAACTTTTCTGGTCCTCTGCGCTGCTATCAGAGTCGGTAAGTCTCGCTTGTGCACTTGGTTGGTTCCAACCTAAGATTATTTAGCTAGTAGCCTGGTACACATTGTATTTTAATTTTTAGGGTTCTGTACCCAAAATGGTAAATACGGGACCCCTATAAGACTTCACTGTCCGTCTGTCTTTCATGAACCGTGATAGCTAGACAGTTGAAATTCTCACAGATGATGTATTTCTGTTGCTGCTATAACAAAAAAAACTTAAAATTAAAAGTCTCTGTACAAAAAAAACATGTTTTTTTTAAAGTGAAGAATCCAGCACCATCTAGTATGATAGTACGGAACTGAAGAAACTAGTGCCATCTGGTATGATGGTATGGAAACCTATATGTGCGGATCTGACTAGCACTTGGCCAGTTTTAGGGTTTTGTAATCAACAAGGAACCCTTATAGTTTCGCCATGTCTGTCTGCCCGCAGCTTAGCTCACACGTTTAATACTAGACAGCTGTAAATGCACCCCAACCGGGACACTTTTTTGTACCCACTCGTGGGGCCTCACGTACCGTATTTCTAGGACAATTTCTGTGTCATGATGACGAATAAGGGGGGGGGGTCATTATGACACTGCAATTGGGGCTACATAGTTTGTATGAGACACTATTTGCTGTACCCACTCCTGTAGCCTCTGGGGGCCGTGGCTTGTTCAACTCTGGGACTTGGAAAAATTTCAATCGATTGCTGTGTCATGATCACACTCTCCCCCCTTTTTGTAGTGGGATTAGATAGATGGGGTCATAGGCAACAAATGGACGCTTTTGCTGTGCCCATTCAATGTTACTACTACAGCAATCAGTCACTTAGAAAATTTTGACCAATTTACAATCATGATGACCCCTTTTTTGTCGTGGGATTGAATAGAGGGCGTCATAGGCAACAACCTCCATATGGGACAGTTTTCGCTTTACCTATTCTTGGGGCCATGAACAGCTGTAGCCCCTTTAAAAATGGAATTCCTGGGACTTGCAAAAATTTTGACCGATTGCTGTTATGATGACCCCCCATTTTTGCGCATCGTGTTGGGCTCGTCAAAGGGATAATTTTTGTTAATGTACACTTTTCATGAGGATGCACCTTTTTCGAGAAAAACATAGGGAACCTGAGGGAATCGGCAGGGAATTATGGGGAATCAATGGAGAATTAGTGGAAATCATAGGGAACCCCAGGAAACCAGCGGAGAATTATTGGGAATCATGAGGAATCAATGGGGAAATAGCAGGAATCATGGGAAACCTGTGAGGAATCATTGCAAATCATGGGAAATTGGGGGAAATCAGCAGGGAATTATTGGGAATCACAAGGAATCAAGGAGATTTAGCGGATATCATGGGAAATCATTGTAAATCATGGGAAATTCAAGGAAACCAGTGGAAAATTATGAGGAATCAATGTGGAATTAGCAGGTATCATAAGAAATCTGTAGCGAGTATCATGGGGAACCATTGAATATTATGGGGTAAATCTTGACAAACAGTGGGCAATTATTGAAATACATGAGGAAACAATGAGGAATTAACTGAAATCATGGGGAACCTGTGGGGAATCATTTTAAATCTTGGGGAGCCCGAGGAAAGCAGTGGGGAATGTGGGGAAACCAGTAGGGAACTATTGGCAATCATGAGGAATCAATGGAAAACCTGTGAGATATCATTGAAAATCATGGATAATTAGGGGAAACCAGAAAGGAATTATTGGAAATCACAAGGAATCAATTGGGAAATAGAAGAAATCATGGAGAATCAAGGGGAATCTGAGTCAACCAGCAAGGAATCATTGAGGAAATAGCATAGCATTGAGGAAACATAGGATTTCCTCTAATTCCATATTGATTCCCTAATTACAACTATTAACAATAATTACCTGCTGGTTGTCCAGGATTTCTCATGATATTCAATGGTTCCTCGTGATACACGCTACAGGTTTCTATGATACCTGCTATTTCCCCATTGATTCCTTATGATTCCCAATAATGCCTCGCTGGCTTTCCTATTGATTCCTCATGATTCGGTCAAAATTTTTGCAAGTCCCAGGAATGCCATATTTAAAGGGGCTTCAGCAGTTTGTGGCCCCTAGAGGCCCCAACAGTGGGTACAGCCAAAACTGTCCCATACGAATGTTGTTGCCTATGACCCCTTCTATCCATCCTCATCCAGAGCCTGTTTAACTATTGACAAACTTAAGATGTGCAGATGGATTTGTAAAAAGTTAATAGATTTTCCATACAAAATGTTTTATTACAAACTGCAAATATATTTTGTTTTTTAAAATTTACATTATGATCGTCATTTAAGGCACTAAGAGCACTCAATTCGAGCAGGTTGAAACGTGTTTAAATAATATTGAACGTAAGTCTATTCATTTTAAGTTCAAATCAGCGAGCTTGAACGCGACTTTTACGTTGAAACCGAACACCCAATTCTCGATTTTGACATGTTTTTATTAAACAAAATGTGTTCAATTAAAATGAAAGGTCTTAGTCACCGATTTTTGTGTGTTGATTTCATTCAACATTAACTATTCGTTTTCGAGAAATTAATGCCAAAAATAGGGTTTACAGTTTTTTTTACATCAAAAGTGGTAAAATTTTTAAAATTGTATTCAATCAAATCGATTTTTTATTACTTTAAGTATATTATATATTTTGCCATGGTGATAGCTTTACAAAGTCTTTCAATAATTTGAATTGAATATTGTCATTTGACCCATCTTGGGCCTTAAGTTGCTTTTTATCATCACCTTTTATTGTTCTCAAAATGTTTGAAATTAAATACATTGGCGAGACACGACAGCTTTTCAACGTCATTTAGTGATATTGAGTAATTAACCAGTGTGTATTGTGACATAGTAAAATGACATACGAAACTGAGACATGATCGCTTACATGGTAGTAGTAAGGTCGGTCGGAAACGTAGCATAGGATGGCCTCTCGGCCTGGTGAAAGTCACGGGGAGCCACTAGATGCGAGCAGCGCAGAATCGGTCGTTGTGGAAATCTTTGAGAAAGGCCTTTGTCCAGCAGTGGGGGTCTTTCGGCTGATAATATGGATGATGAGCAATTAAAAAGAGGAGACAATTTAGTGATGAATAGTCCATAATTTATTGTTGATGCAGTCAGTATAGCCAGCCAGCGCGGCGGGCGCGTCGACCTGACGTAGCCTGATGATACATTTATTTCCACTGCAAAGTTTGTCCCTCAACCCAACTTACCATTTTCTTAGAGCAATGTTTAAATATAATTTACGAATTTCAGTAAGTTAACTGACAAAGTATGAGTCGGACTAGCGCAAAGAACTGAATGAAAGAAAAATCATTTTTTTACTGAATATTTTGTACTTGTTGAATGTTTTTGTAAATTCTTGTTAAGTACTGCGCAACGGAAGGGTACTTGCGGGGTAGCGGGCGGCGGGCTAGTACTGCTAGTACTGCTAGTACCTACACCGGGCAGTGGCGCATCGTACAACATCAAAGGCGCTGCGCTGCTGTAAGCCATATCGTAATACTGTGGTTTAAAACTATGTGTTATAGTATGTATATGTACTCCCAAGACGATTCCTTTAGGGTTAATTACTGAAAGTGGTGACTTCTTTCAGCACCAGTGGTTCTGGAGAACAGCGGCTTCTAGTTGTACCACTGTCACCGCAACCTGTCATCACCATACATCTGCTATGAGGTGCCCTGCGCGGGACCATTGCTGCACATCGAGGAAGGAGCAATTGTTCTTATAGGCATCAATTATTGCAATAAAACCAAGTAGTTGTAATAAATTACACTGTAGTTTATTTTTTGTTATCCTGAATACATATTGACTTCATTATTTAATTCATATTATACTTCACAACTTCATTACAACTCGGCTCCGTGCATTTCTCAATCTCAAAGCAAACCATTTGCATATCTGTGTATCTGGTTACAAAATTCGATACAATTAAATTTAAGCATTCTTACACAAGTTTACCACTAATTCCATTTAGCATTGAAAATATGATCATGATAATAATCAAAAAAATGATTTAAATCCTTCATATTCATAGATACTATATATAATATATACTATGTACCTATATTACAATTTCAACTAAAACACGCTCACTTGCGGGAGGAGGGGCGGGGCGGGGCGGGGTGCAGCCATACGTCCAAACGAACACTATACATTGTATACATTTGTAAAAGTATCAAAATCGAGTAAAAGGCCTACAAAAAATTATCTCGAGATACAGATAGTAATATTTGTTTACGTAGTAACCTATAAATTGACCTGTTTAACACTGGAGTCGCCGACGCGGCGCGCGCGGGCGCCTCTAGCGTTAAAGGGTAAAGAGGGCATTTTTAACTATTTGGCTTAATTATATTTATAAAGTGAGATTAGAGCGAGCGATGCGGCTAGTCCTCCGTCTCCTCGTCCTCCGACTCCTGCTGCTGCAGCCAGGTCAGCCACGTGTTCACCTGCGACAAACGGCGGCGTATACAGCGAGCGGTTGGGTTAGCACACAGCGAGCGACTGCAGCTCGCACACCGTGCGGCAGTGCGGCACTCACCTGGAACAGCGCCTCGCCCTTCCCGGGGTACGCGTCCGTCACGTCCTCGCGCCAGCGCAGGAACGCGTCCTCCTCGCACACCTCCAGGTTGTACAGGTACATGAACCAGCGCAGCAGCATCCCTGCACACACACACACACACACACACTTAAAAGTTTGTACCTACATGGCGATTTGAGGTTGTCTTGTCCCAATAGTTATATTTCTTGAATTTGGTGTTTTAAGAAGCTGCGGTAGATGTTCCCCCGATAGGAGAGGTCAGTAGCTATCCCTTCAGCCCTCATAATCTTTCCTATGCACTACGGATTTTTTTAATCAATTTTTTGACAATTTTTAAAGAAAATCCAATATTCTGCACTTGAACTTGAATAAAAAAAAACTATTGGGTGTAGCCTCAAAGTTTGAATTTTATTTTGAAGTGCACTGTAGTATGGTGCTATTAAACTTACAATTACTGGCAGTTATCATTTAGTTTTTTTATTAACTCAAATTTTCGGAAGAGGTAAAAATAACTTAAATTTTATATGAGTATTATAAAAACACTTAAAGCGATCAGGATCTTCCAAATCCCTCTAAAGTTATTCTCTTCTCTATTCTCTTTCCAGCGGCATGCCACACGCCACACGCCATAAAAGAACTTCACTAACTGGCAAAATTTGTGCATTGGGCCAAATCAGGCTGATATTCAAAATTCAGGTTGAAGCCATTTTTAGCGTCAATAACACACACAGGTAATACGAAATGTTGGCCTTCGTGACGAGTGCAGCGAGGCGTGCGTTCCGGTGAATCCCAAGTGGGAGGTGCTTATTTTCTTATTAAATCGTCCAAGTGCCGAGAGGAAGCTGCGCTTGAACATGTACTGTTCAGTTCGGCGACGTGCCGAGTGCGGCTCGTGTCTGGCTCCGGCGTATACTCGTACTACCTGTGCAGTCTGGTCGGAACTCTACTTACTAATCTCGGTTAGTAACTGTTGAGATTTTCATTTTTTTTGTTCCTATTCACTCTTGCCTTAAGATCTCCAAATCATAGGAATCGGGAAACACTGTTTTGCAGGCAAGGAGTTCCTCTCCTTTGCTGTCCGCACAATGAATGAGAAAGCGTAACGCTTCGTGTGGGAAGGTGGAACATCAACAACAAAGGGTTGCAACTCCTCCCTGCGTCTCGTCGACCGACGGTGGCAAGAAGCCGGGGGAATGAGGTCGTGAAGTTCTTGCGCGCACTCGTCGATAGAATACCGATAGACAGGCGATATTACGCGACGCTCCAGGCTTTGGGGCTTGTTGACTGGCTCGTCGTCACCAATGAGTCTCCGTGCGCGTCGGTCGATGCCGTCCAAGGTATCCAGCTGATAGCGGGCGAGCTGATAGTCTGAACAGTGCTCCATACACGAGCGGACCTGTGCTTCATAAAAGGTAAGCAGCTGCCAGGGTGTAGAGAAAATGCTCCGATTCATAGCAGCAACTTTTCCTTGGACTCGATGCATGCTAAACATCGGGATGTTACGACCGAAATTAAGATTGGGTGTTAAATCTATGCCGAGGAGCTCCAGGTTATCAGATATCTGAATCGATTAATTCCGGAGAGTTGGGAACAGGACTCCTTTACGGGGAAAAAAGACACGCTTGCGTCTTTTAAACCTCACGAGGTTGGAATCACCCCGATCAGACACTGCCTGAAGCGATAGGTTCATGCGCTCTATCATGGCCTCTCAGATACAGCGTATCAGTGCTATTAGCTCGTGCACTGGACAGGTTTAACGCAATCAGGCTCTCATGCTTTGTTTCTAACATTTAATTTTTATATCGGCTCTTAATATCAGTAGTCAGTTCCACCCAACAGCTAGAAATTTCCTCAAGTATTTTTCGTTTGTCAGAAGCTGCGCTAGATTTAAATTTTTCCAAAAGGTTGTTTAGTAGCGGCTTCAGCTCTTTAGTGGGGATGCAAGATTGATGGACGCAAAGTTTGTCCAAATTCAAATCAACTGAATCACAGTTGAATTTTTCGAGGTGCTTGTGCCCACCCCAGCGCGTGCAGCTCGCGGCGGCGGCGTAGCGCATTTAACGCATTTCCATGACGGTTTGATTTTTATGTTATTCAGCGCATGTAAATTCTCTTTGATAATGAGATAACAGCATTCCATTTTGTAAAACAATGGGAGGGTAGATGTAAATATAGACAATGCACCTTGCCGATCGAAGTGAATGGGAATCGAGTCGCCGAGTACCGATGACCAGGACCAGGGCGCCAGTTCACGAGGCGATGGACTCCGGCGTGCGCGATATACTTGTCTGACGAGTTTCCAGCGCGTGTAGCGCCTGCTTGAGAGTTACAGGGAGACTATTGTGAAGGTCGATAATACATTTTTACGTTAGTTTTTTATTGACAAATTCCCAGAACTAAATGGGCACACCTCGTATGTAGTCGTTAGTAACAGCATGATTTACTCTAGTATAGTAATTAGTCAAATAATACAAAATTCAAGTGTCATAATATAAGTGAGAGCAGAGTGGGCATGTGAGTGAGTAGTTTAGCCTTGAGGTAGCGGTGTGTGTGTTGCCCTCGAGGTAGCGATGTGTATGTGTTGCCCTTGAGGTAGCGGTGTGTATGTGTTGCCCTTGAGGTAGCGGTGTGTATGTGTTGCCCTTGAGGTAGCGGTGTGTATGTGTTGCCCTTGAGGTAGCGGTGTGTATGTGTTGCCCTTGAGGTAGCGGTGGTAGTGCGCGTGCAGCTGCACGGCGTACCTGGCGACGAGCTGCAGGTCGGGCGGCGCCTCCAGCAGCCTCTGCTTATATTTACCTTGGGGTAGCGGTGGTGGTGCGCGTGCAGGTGGGGCCGCGCCTCCAGCAGCGTCTGTATATGTTAACTTTAGGGTAGCGGTGTGTATGTGTTACCCTTGGGGTAGCGGTGGTGGTGCGCGTGCAGCTGCACGGCGTACACGGCGGCGAGCTGCAGGTCGGGCCGCGCCTCTAGCAACGCCGTCAGCAGCGGCGCGTACCCTTCCACCAGCGTCTGCGACACACACACACACACACTGCTTTTAATATTTATATCATAAAAAAGATTAAAATATCTTGAAAATATAATGAAATCATACAGGTGGGTCAGAAAAATATACTTGCATACTCTCTACACCTAACAGAGAAAAATCAAATTTGAGAAAAATGAACAACCTGCCTGAGTTTGTACGGGAGGTAGCTGCCCTTACATATCATTATTTGTTTTGCACACTAAATGAGAAATAATTTAAATACACAAGATTTACAATTGGTACGCTTAACTCGGCAAGTTTTTTGCCGACTAACCATTTAGTGATCGCTTTCTGTTTTTTTATTGAATTGATCACAGAGACGTCTTTAAATATTTGCCTCCTCGTAGTCAAGATGAAGTCAATCTGATTGTTAGCTACGCCATTGAGATGCAACCGTGTCCACTTCTTACAGTGTTTTGACTTTTAAAGAATACATGAAAAGGTCACCCATAACAACGAAATTTTGCGACATGGAACGTTGTCGTATTACTTTTTTTTGCCAAGTTAATGTGACAAAGTTCTGTCCTATTTTTTCGATAAATTATTTGTTTACAAAAAATAAAAATGCATGTTCCCCCCCCCCCCCCCCCCCCCCCTACCGCCAGCTAAACCGCTATTTCAGGAAAACTGAACTAGCGGTTCCACCTGCTTTCAGAAGTTCAGCCGTAATTCCATCATCACCCGGTGCCTTGTTGTTCTTGAGCTGTTTGAGAGCCATTCTAATCTCGTACAGGCTGACGTCCGGGATATCTTCGGTATAGTGTCGGGTTACTCTGGCTCTTGGGTCTTCAGCCAGATCGCTGACAGGCAAACGCGTGGTCTTGTACAATTGTCCATAGAACTTCTCAACTTCTTCCAGCAACTCGGTCTTAGATGATCCCGCCATCCTCAGTCTTCAGCTTGGTCAGTTGGCTTTGTCCAACAGACAGATCTCTCGCGAACACTTTTGAGCCTTTATTGTGCTCAATCGCCTCTTTAATACAACTTGTATTTACTGGCGCAAATCGCGAGTCAGGGACTTGGAGATCTGCCTGTTTAGTTGCCGATACTGAGTAGCGTCTTCAGAGGACTGCAAAACCAATCTGCGTCTTTCTTTCATGAAGATGCTGGTGAAGTCTGAGATTTTATTTGGTTCTGTTTGAACGGCGAGTTTTAAAAATCTTAGACCCGACCGTTTCGACAATATCCACCAATCTGTCATTATAATCGTCTATATACTTGCAGTATCCTAGGCATTCGAAGCGGTTGTGCAACTCGAGCTGAAAGCTCTCGGGGTTTATTTGCCTTCTCGTCGACAAGATGAAGTCAATCTCATTCTTCGTTACGCCATTGGGATGTAACTATGTCCACTTCCGCTGTTTAGGCTTCTTGAAGAAAAAGTTCAATCATAACGAGGCCCTCCTTCTCCATAAAGTCGGTCAGCAGTTGGCCACGTGCATTTCTCTCTCCATATCCAAATTGCCCCACTCTCAGCTCACCATCACTTCGTGTGCCCAGTTTCGCGTTCAAGTCCCCCCCCCCACAACAACGGTGTATTGGGTCCGGGAGTTATTATGTAAAGCTCTAGAGATATCCTCATATAGGATCTCAACTTCGTCGTCGGAGTGTTGCGCGGTCGGTGCATATACCTGTATGACCTTCAGCGAATACTGTTTGGTGATTCTAAGTATAAGGTACGCTGCCCTCGTCGAAACGCTCACGATCTGGACCACATTGTTAATGACGGACTTGTGGACTAGAAACCCGACACCACCCTGGGACAGTTGGTCACCCTCCCGGAAATAGAGCAGGTTTCCGGGTTTAAGGATTATAGTTCGGACTGTACACAATCCTACGATGTCCCATCGTAAGTCGTAACCTGCTCAATTCTTCCTCGAGTTTTGTCAGCTTAGCGATTCTTCGCACCCCATGCCCCACCGTTATCTTGACCACTACCAGAGTCAGGAATAGCGGGGCCGTCGCGGACTATTGGCAGTTTTTTCTCGTGTATATCTTTGTGTTGGAACGCACGTACCTCGTTATTAATTTTGGCCGTGATCTTATTCAATTTAACTATATTATATTTACTCATTTCACAGTAATTTTATTATTAAAAGTCACGAGTACAGACACACATGTAATGTATTTAAATATCTATCGCCGTAGCGTGACTTTGCCCCTCCCGCTCACCTGTCGCCCCATCCCCATCCCCACCACAAGGTTAGAAAGAGGGCCGACAGGCTCGCGGAGAGGTCATTCCGATGTGAAGTGAGAGTATTAAGTTGGAACTGAAGTTGCGAAGATATCATGTTTGTGTAATAGATTGAGAATAAAGTTCCTAAACCTTGGATCCAGTGGTTTTGGCCTCCAATTAGGGGGTTTTGCCCTAGCGTGGCGCGCGGCGCTCGGCGGGCGGGGTGGCGGGGTGGCGGGTGGCGTCCCAGTGTTGTTGCAGGTCGACTGCAAGTCACGGAAAGGACGCTGCTGCCCGTCCAGCGGTTTGAGTACTTTAGTCGATTCTTACGACACGTATAGGAAGAGGTCCAAGGCAAAAGTTGCTGCAATGAAGCTGGGTATTCTCTCTAAGGTGAGACGGTACTTCACACCTGGACGGCTTCTTTCTTTATACAAGTTCGATCTTGTATGGAGTACTGTTCTCACCTATAGGTTGGATCGGCCCGCTATCGGCTGGATACCTTAGACGCCAACGACCGACGCGCTCGTAAACTCATTGGCGACGATGAGCTTGTCAAAAACAAGGTTCAAAGCCTAGAGCGTAGCCGCCAAGTTGCCTTTCTTTCGGTATTCTATCGAATTCATTTCGGAGAGTGCGCACAAGAACTGCACGACCTAATTCCCCCACCTCCATTCCACCTTCGGTCAACGAGAGGCAGGGGGAGGTTCCACCCCTTTGTTGTTGGTATTCCTCTTTTATTATGCGGACAGCGATGGAGTGGAACTCCTTGCCTGCGTCTGTGTTTCCCGACTCCTATAATTTGGGGATCTTCAAGGCGAGAGTGAATAGGCATTATTTGAGTTTGCGTGTACCATCCTCGACTACATCGTCACTTACCATCAGGTGAGGTATAGTCAAACGCACTCAAATATTTAATTTTAAAAAAGAGGTAGGATGGCCCTATTCTGAGCCGGGAGCCGGGAGCCGTACCTACGGCAAACGATTCTAAGCCGGGAGCCGTACCTACGGCAAACGATTCTAAGCCGAGAGCCGTACCTACGGCAAACGATTTACATACTCGTAGGTACATGTAATTAGTTTTCAAGTTATTTTACTAAGATTTGCAAGCAGTCGCGCTCCCACGTTGCACTTTGCACATCGCCCGCGACCCGCGGCCCGCGGCCCGCGGCCCAGTGGCCGACGTGCATTGACGCACCACCACTTAGCATTATTTTATTAGTTCTGTATTTAGTATTCAATTAGAGATCCTCTGACGAGACCATTGCATTCTCTAGGACACTCACTGACAATGACATTTACACAACCAGTACAAGATCATATCCAGGATATACCCCTATAAATCTGTGGAATAAAATCTGTAATTTTTTTAGAAAATTTCAGGAAATGTGAAAAGTATTGCAAATAGTAGGGCATATCAATTTAAAAGGACAACTGTGTAACGGTCGGCCAACTTAAGATGCGCCGTAAAAAGTCCACAGATTGTCGTGCAAAAATACATTTTATTTTTAACCGACTTCAAAAAAGGAGGAATCTTTTTTTATTTTTTTGATGTATGTTCCCCGATTACTCAAACACGCCTGGACCGATTAATTTCGACATTCCTATTTTTGATTGAAAGGGTATACTCCCCAGGTGGTCGCATTGTCACCAAATTAGGATCTGATGATGGGATCCCAGGGAAATCGAGGGCAACCCTCAAATTTCATAGGCACATATTACGTGTTTCATTTATTTTGTAACGCTATTCTGGTATTTGCGTCTGGTAGTCATCATCTCATGAGCTGGTGATGGAAGGTACAACATCTTCACGGTTAGGAGTTGAAGGATTCTTTTTAAATATTATAGTTACGCGTAGACCGCTAAACTTAAGTGGCAGTGGGAAGGGCACATAGCTCGTAGAACAGATGGCCGTTGGGGGCAGTAAAGTTCTCGAGTGCGCACCGGAAGACGTAGCGCAGGCAGGCCTCCTACACACGGTGCACTGACGACCTGGGAAAAGTCGCGGTAAGCCGCTGGTCGTTATGGAAATCCTTGAGGGGAGACATTTGTCCAGCATTGGACGTTTTTCGGCTGGTATGATTATAGACTGATAGTTGTATTCTCTCAGGTTATTCAGGTGAGCTGATCGTGGAAGGTTTGTCTCCTCAACTTTGATGCTGCTTAGATGATAATGGACGCCACAGGACTCTTTATCGGCTAATGTGATTGGGTTTAATGTTGCTAAATAGCATTATCACGAAAAATAAAAAAATTGTTTAAAAAACTAAAAGCCGACTTCAAAAAGACATTCACTCAAAATTATGAAATAATATTGTTATACATATATTAGGGTGGAGCGAATATTTTTTTAGTTCGTAATCATTTTGGAATACCTGTAAAAAGTTCCTCTTCTATCTCACAAATATACACACAAAATTTTATTTGACACTTAATATATTTAGAGGTGCCCCCAACCTCATTAACATTAGAGAAATTCGAGAAAATTGGTAAAAAAATACATTCGTCTTATTTCCGCTAAATTATATTCTGAACTTTGCCCTGTTAGTTTACGATAGAAAAATTTGACCACGAGACGTTTTTTTCGATGCGCGGTACGCGGGGAAGGTTATTTCACTACTCTCATCAAACGTTGATTGAACTCCATTTAGTCAACACACGCGCGCGGATTATTATTATTTTATTTGTGAGACGCTTCGGTTTTAACGGCTGAGATCAAGAAATACAACTCATGTAAGTAGTATTTATAATTTAATGTTGATAGTTAATGCAATCTAGATAGAAATAAGGTACTTTCGATTTAAATTTATACCTATTATTTTTGTTCTTTACAGTAAAATGCCTCAAGTCAAAACTCGACAAACGACATCCCAGTATCTCAATTACCTACTTATAATGATGTTATAAAATATTATCTATTCATTAAATATGAATTAAAGACAGACAATACAACAAAAGAGCCGACGGTCCATGACATATCCGAAATATTGGCTCAAGAAGTATTAGATATTTGGCAAAATATCTGTTGTTGGTTGCGATGGAACAGTAGTTAACACAGGTTTTAAAGGTGGTGTGATTCGCTTGATGGAAGAAGAACTTAAAAAACCATTACAGTGGTTTTTCTGTCAGTTACATTCGAATGATTAACCACTGCAACACTAAAATGGATGGAAAAACTACAGGGCCTAAGTGCTTTTCAGGTCCCGTTGGATCAGAATTACAAAAATATGAAACTATGCCAATAGTAGAATTCACTGCCATTCCGTCAACATTACTTGAGATTACAAGAAATGATTTGAGTACGGACGAAAAATATCTATACGATATAATGACGGCTATAAGCACTGGTGTTTTTTCTTCCGATTTAGCTAATAATATGAAACCTGGGCCTCTCAACTGTTCTAGATGGCTTACGACAGCAAATCGAATTTTAAGATTATATGATACCAAGACAGATCCCGAAGAAAAACTGGTGATATTAGCTACGTACGTAATGAAAGTTTATGTTCCAATGTGGTTCACAATAAAATATAATCCCTCGTGTATAAATGGAGCTAAGCACCTGTGGCAAACTATTAGTCTGAGTCGCTATTTGAACCCGGATTTGAAGAAAGATCGTTGACAAAGTAATCCAAAGAAATGGATATTTCGGTCATCCAGAGAATGTTCTTGTCGCCATGCTTGGAGATGACATAGAAAGCATACGTGAGCTAGCATATCAACAAATCTCTAAAGCAAGATCAGAGAATGCTCCAGGACTTCGAACATTGAAAGTGCCTGCTTTAAATTTCAACGCCGAAAATTATTACGTTGCAAGACTTTGAAATAACTGAGCCACCGCTGACTTCCAATTTATCGGATGAAGCCTTGAAATTGATTGTTAAAAGTGGTTTGGGTAAAATTCAAAATATAAAAAACTATCCATGCTACACACAAGCCGTTGAGCGCTGTATCAAATTAGTGACAGAAGCTTCAAGTGCAGTGCTGTTTGCGCAGAACATAAACGAGACGGTTTCATTAGAGCAAGACTGCGTTCACGTTAGCAAATGCCACATTTCGATACAAAAAAGCAATTTCATGTTTAACTAAAATTACAATTTTTTTACTGTTTCTTTTAATAAATAAATTGGTCGAAATAAGTAACGACTCTTTTAGTTATTGTGTTTCCAAGTAATATTAATAATATTTATTTAATGATAGCCCTGAAATTCAGAAAAATACATTCATTGAACAATCTGACAGTGTGATAACAAAATGAAAAAAATAGTTATATTTACCGATTTTCAATTGTATTGGGGCACCTCAAAACATTAAAATAGATTAACAAGATTTCGTATGTTTGATTTTCTAATTCAAAGACAACTTTATATCGCTATGCCGTTGAAAAACAAAAAGTTTTTTTTTTCTTCATATATGATCACTCCACCCTACTGTATATACACGAGATTAACCAACATTAACGAAATCATAGTTAGGTATGGAACAAATAACAAGCGTACAATTTTTCTCGAGGTCGGCGCCGGCAAAGCCAGCGAATCTAAAACATTTGACAGCTAAGTATACTTTTCTCAACACAACGGACGTGTGCAACGCGACCTTCATACACATCTGGAATCAAGACTTGCAGGTTTCCTCGCGATGTTTTCCTGCACTGTCAAAGCAATCGGTGAGTATATGGAAGTTATAGTGTAATTTTATTATTTTGATAAAGTTTCAATTATAAGTCGCTTTTAAGTTTTTTTAAACTTTTTAATACACAATTTTGTATTGAAAATACCACGGAACCCTACTTTGTGCGTGCTCCGACACGCACTTGGCCACTTTTTACCTTTTTTCTCACAACTGTATTGAACACGTGTAATTTAGGCCCTCGTCGGTAATCGATCACTTTATTGAGATTAACCAGCACCAGCGCGAGGTGCACGTGACGCGGGCGCCGCGCCACGCAACCACAACAGGACTCGCTCCCACATTCCCACCGGCCCCGCCCCACCCCGCCCGGCGCCTGGACAAGGGAGCGTTCGTTCGTTCCCGACAGAGAACCCGCCGCGGCGCGGTTACAATGACGTGTTCCATGTGAAGCGATGGGGTCAAACGATCCAAGTGGGAGGCGGGCGCTTACCTTTTCACGGTCTAGCGCGTGCTTGTCGGGCGCGGCGGCGGAGGCGGCGGCCTGCGTGACGTGGCGCGCCAACAGCGCCACCAGGGTGGACACGAAGGGTGCGCTGGCGCGCACGGCCGGCTCCACATTCGCCTTGATCCAGCGCCACAGCGCGGGCGGCGCCGGCTCCTGCGCGAGCTGGCGCACCAGCAGCGCCTGCAGCCGCAGCTGCGGCACCAGCGCTGCGAGCCCGCGCGCCTCCAGCGCCGCCAGCGCGCCGCCCGCGCCCTCCCACCACACGCCGCCCCACTCGGCGCCGCCGCCGCCGCCCCCCGCCTCGCAGCTCGCGCCGCTCACGAACGCGCATAGGTTGATCTGCGGAATAGTGCCCGCATTAGTCTCAGTAGCGCGCACAGCTAACAGAGCGCGCCGCACGGTAGGTACGTACCTTGCTCTCCGAGTAGAGCTGGTGCAGGCGCTCCATGCCGAGTTGGTCGCGCAAGAGCTGCAGCGCGTGCGGCACGAGCGGGCGCGCGCACGCCGCCTCGCACCACGCCGCCAGCTCCGCCAGCGCCAGCAGCCGCAACCGCACCCCGTGCGCCAGCAGCGCGGCCAGGCGCGCGCTCCCCGCCGCGCCCGCCCCCGCCGCCACCAGCGCGCGCCACGTGTCCGCCAGCGGCGCGCGCTTCACGCTGCGCACCTGCAGTGTCCGGAGCCCGCACGTTAATGCTTTAGAATCATTTGTAGGGACACAGTAGTGTCAGCACTTTTTGTAGCAAGGCGAAGCTGGCCCGTTCTACATACAGAGCCGGCGTTGCCTCCCGTCCGCGGTCTAGTTAACCGGTGACCAGTACTCTAATTGTATAACTAGTACCTATCTAGTAGAATTAAAACAGACATTTTATTGTGTGACACTACAAGGTAAAACGTAAATCTTGTTTCACTGAACACCCTCCTCTGACCCTAAGGAGTGATAGAAATCCTTAGGTAGATCAGGACATTGGATTTACCTACGTACGGACAGTGTATTTGTACCGTACGGACATTCCCTCTCGTATACCAGATACGCTAAAACAACCAGGTTTATGATATAGCGTCGCCACTTACCTACCCGTGGGCATAACAGTGCCACTATTCCCGCCAACACCATAAGGTGAAGAAAAGGACCAGTTACGGTAGGTCTTGCCGCCAAGACGCTTGTCCCGGTACTCTGCAAGGCGAGTGCCTCGAGGAAGAGAACCACTACCGACTGTCCAGGTAGGTCCCGGAGCTGTAGGCGCGCTCACCTCCCGCGCCTTTCGCTGCTGGCGGTTCGATCCCTGCTCAGGACGCCAGAGAAGCTGGCTCCCACATATCCGGTGTGGTACCGTGGCGCTTATCGCACCTGTCCAGACTTACTCCTACGCGGCTGGATCGGTCGGAGCAGTATTAGCTTAGCTCTACTTGCTGACCAGGCAAGTGCCGGAGATGCTTCCCTGCCAGTAATTAAACCAGTAGTTCCGCTTCATGGACAACTCACGTGCCCCGCGTTGTTTTCGGCCATAGCCCACGTGGTCGGCTACGACAACACTAGTTGCGCGCGGGGAAGGACGCCTGGACGCAACGTGCTTGCCAGGCAACAAACATTGCCCAACCCCTGCAACTAACCACATACCACTACGAGTCCATGACCCAGTCGGGGGACCGACAAGCCAGAGTGTCGAAAGGCGATAGATCCAACGGCAGGCAAGCGGTGGGCTACCCCCGACCCCGTAGTACCCTGATCCAAACAGCTGGACCCGTAGGACATTCCCTCTCGTATATGTACCAGATACGCTAAACTGCCAGGTTTATGATATAGCGTCCACACTCACCGACAGCAAGGTCATATAGTGAGGGCCGCTATTCCCGCCAACACCATAAGGCGAAGACAAGGACAAGTTACGGTAGGTCTTGCCGCCAAGACGCTTGTCCCGGTACTCTGCAAGGCGAGTGCCTCGTGGAAGAGAACCACTACCTACTGTCCAGGTAGGTCCCGGAGCTGTAGGCGCGCTCACCTCCCACGGCTTTCGACCCGTAGGACATTCCCTCTCGTATATCTACCAGATACGCTAAACTGCCAGGTTTATGATATAGCGTCCACACTTGTAACTGGCCAACTTACTGCCGGAAAACGTAGCGTAGGAAAACCGAGAGGGAGACTCGGTGGACCGATGACCTGGTGAAGGTCGCGGGAAGCCGCTGCATGCGAGTAGCGCAGAACCGGTCGTCGTGGAAATCCTTGGGGGAGGCCTATGTCACACCCCGGGCACTTCATAAAAACGAGCGAGAAATGATATACATATATACAAGTGCCGTATCTATAGCCGTGAATGCAGGTAGGGCTGAAGCACTGCACCGGCGCGCGGCGCGGCGGCATTGGTCACGAAGTTTTTGTTAGTTATTTACTGCATGCAACAATCAATAGTTCCGCTACTTGGTAGATATCGAACATGAATAAGTAACTTACATTAATAAAATTGTTCTTCAAACACAGGAATTTGCTTTTGTCCGTGAAACAATCTCATTTAGCAACCTACAATAATAGTCAATCTCAATCTATAATTCCGTGATCACATTCTATAATATCACATCACTAGATATTTATATACAACTCGTAACATATTTTGACACCATATAATCAAATTATTACGAACAATCATCGTTTTAAATAAATAAAGTAAACCAAATATCTCTCAATCCACAGGAACGAACTGAAACAGAACTCCATGAACTCCATCCATTCACACTACATTTCTAAAAAAATATACAACTAGCTAGTATGAAGATTCATACGAACTGATTGTTCTTAGATTTGGTCGTATAATACTGGTGGACAGCCAATCGTGATTCGAGTCGCGCTGAGAAGCCGCGGCCGCCTAAGAGCGTCGAACGAAGTGACTTTGTAATAGAGGCGCGGTGGCTAGAAAAATATTAAATCGTATTTTCAAAAGGTGAGGTAACGTATTTTTTTTATAAAATTAACGAGTGGGAACATAAATAGCATTGTTTCCAAAGATTTGGTAGTTCGTGTGAGCGAGAGAATTACATTGTTTGAGCAAGACACAAATAGAAGCGCCGCCATTTATCATTCCCAGTCTAATTGTATTGTTTGCGTAGAAGTGTCTTATTTATGTGTAGTTTATAATATAATTAATTCAATAAAACAAATAAAATCATACTTGTTATTTGTAATATTTATTTTACTTACTTCGGTACGAAGTAAATCAGACATAGTTATTAGGAATGTGAAGTATTATTCCTTTGAAGGGTGTAAACTAAATCTAATTTGAAACAAAAAAGGTCAAATAACTAGAGGTCGGAAATCAACGGTTTTGAACAGCCAAATTAAATTTTGTATGAAAAACTCATTGATTTAATAATCGTGATTTTGTTACAAAAAATTGTATGCAAAACACGGGAATAAGTTGTTTATTTGCCCGGCGCGGCGCAGCGCGGCTCCAACACTTCCAACACAGTATAAAAGTTGCAAAACATCAATTTAATAAAAACACAAAAACCGGCCAAGTGCGACTCGGGACCACACAATCAGGGCACCACCGAGCACCACCAGGCACCACCGAGCACCACCAGGCACCACCGAGCACCATCAAGCACCAACGGCTGAACGTGCCTCGCGGGCGCGGCTTAGTACGACTTGCGTGCTCGCGCCGATTACTATGGTTAACTGACCTTAGCGCGTTAATTACCTGGATTGGTTTGGTTGTGAGCCGCATTAAATAACATGCGCAAAAATAATTATGATTTTTGAAGTATATTTTCTTTACTAAGTAAAAATACTTTTCGGTAAATTAATTAAAGGTCTCTTTAGACTTTGTTTGTTTGTTTGTAAACTCTTTATTGACATTTTTGAATACAGAACATAAAACAGATATGTATGGTATAAAGTCGGGCTTATCCCTTACGGGGATCTCTTCCAGTCAACCTAATAATGACATTTGGATTTAAAATAAAGAAAAAGGTAAGAGCGAAAGTTACAAGCACGACTTAACATATAAAGTGTACATAGTTTGAAAATTAATGAATGACTTTATATACAGAGATATGCTATAATATACTCGTAAGGGGAGGTAGATAGGTTCCATGCGGTCAAAAAGTGAAGCAAATAAAAGATGCCAATTGGCATCTCTTAGTAAGTATTCGGTGCAACGGAGGCGAACTCCCTATAATATTGTGTGTGTAAATGGGTTCGATTTTCAACTGTGGGTTGTTCGTGCATAACCCATCTATGGTAACAAATCTCTGTTTATATAGGAATCAATCAGCAGATTGGCCAAGTGTGTGAGTAGGTACCTTTTTTTTTTACTACTTTTTGGTTTATCTCAGTATGAGTTTCTGAGTAGATAATTGAAAACGCTAAACACGTTAAAAAACCGACTTCCATCGCAACAAATTAGTACATTTTTTGCATTATTATTTTTGGTTTTTGTTAATTTTCTACTAAAGTACTACACCGATTTTGATAAAATTTATATGGGACCACACGGGAAGCACTAACTTTCAAATAAAAAAAGAATCATAAAAATCGGTTCACCCAGTCAAAAGTTCTGAGGTAACACACATAAAAAAAAAACATACAGACGAATTGAGAACCTCCTCCTTTTTGGAAGTCGCTTGAAAAACCGGCCAAGTGCAACTAGGGGTCACACTAACAGGGTTCAGCATCAAAACTTTAATACCAACAGAACAAGACCTCACAAAACATGCTATACTCTAGGTAAATAGGGGTCTAATTATTCTGGACTTTGGAATTCTTTGGAACCTATACTTATATACACGACATTAACCAACAATAACGAAATCAAAGGTGGGTACGAATTAAATTACGGTCCTAAATTTTTTTTAACGTCGGTGTCAGCAATGCTATTGAATCTAAAACATTTGATACGTAAGTGTAGCTGTGTGATGTTATTGACCTCAAAAATAAATTTAGGCCCCTAATTTAATTCGTACTCACCTTTGATTTCGTTATTGTTGGATATTGTCGTATACCTAAGTAAAATAATATTATTTCATAGGTCCCTTACCACTAATGTCGGAAGTGAAAAAAGTGGCCGCCATTTTGAACTTTTTAGTTACTGGACCGATTGTTTCCAAAATCGATATCTGGGGGTCCCTGAGGTCCGTACTCACCTTTGATTTCGTTATTGTTGGATATTGTCGTATACCTAAGTAAAATAATGTTATTTCATAGGTCCCTTACCACTAATGTCGGAAGTGAAAAAACTTTTTAGTTACTGGACCGATTGTTTCCAAAATCGATATCTGGGGGTCCCTGAGGTCCCTTATCACGAATCCGTTAACTTAAAACCAAAGTCAAGCCCTGTTTTGTGCCTGTTTAGACAATTGTACTTAAGTAGTAAACTCCAGTCGTGCGTCGGAGCTGACACACACACTTTTTTTATTCTTAAAAATACCAATGAAAGAACATTTTGTCAAAGACATAAAACAAACTCATAAAATCGCGAATAATGAATTTATTTCAGAGCAGAGAATGGCATCTCAGACGAATTCTCTTGGCTTTTTTTAAATTTATCTTTCGTTTATTTCCCTCTAGTCATTTAATCCTTTTTCAATTACGTTTAAACACCCGTCGTCGTGAGCATTTTTAAAATTTTTATTTAAAAATTTTTGGAGAGCAGTAAGTTCTCCTTCTCATTTAAAGGTTTTAATTACTTACTCTAGTTTTGTTGTCGGTATGTCGTATATTCTAAAAATTCTTCCTGAAATGTCATTACATATGCATGCTTTATGAATTTCTATTGAGCTGCAGCGCCCCCTGATGGTCTACGGCTGTAAAACATGTCTAGACTTGCTGTGAATGTCTTAAGCAATTTAAAAATGTAAAAAACTGACTGCAATAAAATTACCCCTCTTTTTTGGGCAGGGGGGTAAAATGAATCCTATGTCACTTTCGGGATCAAGAAAAATCTAACGACACCTCGCTCTCCCAAATCAATCAAACTATTTAGGCTGCAGGCTGCAGGCTCAGCCAAAGGAACGGGCGCACATACTCGTACATACATACATAACCCGAAAAACAATACCTTCTTTTCCTAACGGACGCGGTGCTGGAGCAGAAAAGATCAAGATTATAATTAGCTTTATTGACCTCAGTGGTAACTCGTGGGAAAATGAGTTACGTCTATAGTTAGAGTTAGCTAGGGGCACGGCTAACCTCGCTCGCCGACTCGAGCGCGGCACATTGAATCGCATTCCAATATTTGAGAGTAGGTCAGGGCTGTCCACGGAACCGTTGGCTATGTTCAATAAATAACAAAATCACTAGTATGACGGCGCAGTGAGAGTGGTAGGAAGTGATACCGTTTGCATCGGTGCTCGTAGTCAGCAGATCTTTGGTGAGCTTTGTAGTCAAGATAACGTAGGAATCTTTGTTGAATACCCTCCATACGAGACTTATATGTCTTGTATTGGGGGTTACAAACTTGTGAGGCATATTCGAGATGACTTCACACTAACGAGAATTAGAGAATTTTGACTTCTAATAATAGATCCTAGGGCCTTAGATGATTTTTCAACAATATGGTCCACATGTTTGTCAAATAGGAGTTTACTGTCGTGAATCACTCCAAAATCTTTAATCGCCAATAGTTTTGAGATGCTAACATTTTTCAAAGTATAACCTTTGTTAAGGACAGTAAGCTTTCTCGTATACGACACGTAATAACATTTGGCAACGTTAAGATCCAGTTTGTTGGCTGAAAAGAACGCTACAAACAAACCTAGTTAGGTCAGCTTGCAGGTCGTCGATATCGGAGATGCCTCGAATAACTTTTAATATTTTCATATCATCTGCGAACATAAGTATCTTCGAGTTATGAAAACATTCATGGACGCCGTTGATAAATATAGTAAAAAGAAGAGGCCCCAATAACGAACCCTGGGGTACTCCAGACGATATACATGTCCAGTCAGACGCAAAACCATTCAATACAAGAGACTGAGTACGATTGTCAACATACGAGCAAAACCATCTGAAGAGGTCGCCGTGGATGCCAGCCACAGCCAATTTATCCAACAGTATACGACGGTGTATCCGGTCGAAAGATTTACTGTAGGCAGTGTAGACGACATCCACTTGGCGCACATCGTCCATACCCTTAGTGATAAAGTCGTTAACCAAAACTAAGTTGGATACTGTTGAAGGCTTTTGAGAAAGCCATGCTGCTCATCCCTACACAAACATTTAAGCGCAGAGTACAATTGATTATATACTACCCTTTCAAAGACTTTCGAGAAGAGGCATCAAACTCAAAACAATTTATTTCAAATAGGTGTTAACACACACTTTTAAATAGTCAAAACAAAAAAAAAAATCTGTATATTACAAATAATGTCATGATTCAGATTACAGTCTCAGGTAATGGTATTTGAAATAGAATCAACATATATATCTTTGTCATTTACATAATCTATTATTTTATAATATCCTCTAGAGCACAAAACTTTTTTGACATGAGTCTTGAATTTATTCTCTGACAAACTAGTTACATTTTCTGGAATTTTATTGTAGAATCTTATACACTGCCCCACAAATGACTTCTTAACCTTACTCAGTCTCGAAAAGGCTATATCAAATACAAAAACAAAATACAAGTTGGCACATAGAACAACATTCACGGATCAAAAACAAAAATCTATGCGCAAAGCAATCGTTCGATCAATAAAACACCACACTGCGCTGCGTCATCAATTCCAAAAGATGTTGCTAAACTGTGCCGCATAATGACATCATAAATTTTGTGGCGCATGCTTACGGTGACCACAAAATGTGCCACCACTACAACTGCGATACAGAGAAAGTTAACAATAAGAATTGAAAAAAAAATCGACGTTTTTGTTTCGACTTAATTCAATAATTTCTAACGTTGCAGCAAAGTCAAGGAGCTTAATAGAGAACGTGAATATAAATATTGTGGAATGTTTCAATAATGTGATCGCAAAATGTATAGCTGGCAAAAGAGTGAATTTTGCTTTGAGAAGAGGCTACCAAGGTAAATGCGCAGCTGCTGTAGTGTACTTCAACGACGGATCTTTTGTATCATCTGTCCATAAAGATTCAGTCCAGACGATAAATAGATCAAAAAATCTGAAGAAGTTGAAAGAAAATATACAATACATAGATATCAACGGTGCTGCAAAGTGAAAGCAGTGAGTGGTTAGAAATTAGAAGCAACTTAATCACTGCTTCTAATTTCGGATCAATATGCAAAAGACAAATATCGCGTGATACTGCACCGCTTGTCAAAAATATATTGTACAAAAAAACTTAGCGCATGTTGCATCCATTGCTCATGGAATTGAACACGAGCAGCAAGCTTTACAGCAGATGCAGGATCAAGAAAACAATCATTAAACCACGTGGTTCGTTTGTGTTTTCGCAACCAGCATCGCTTTACACGTGTATTACTATAATTTGTAAATAATGTTGCTCACACTCCCGAATGTCAATAAAATAAATTAGAATGCGCTCCCTTACCACGTAGCAAGCGGCGGCAGCCAACGCGGACTCCTCCGGCGTCAGCGGCGCGGGCTCGGCTGGCTCCGCGGGCGGCGCGGCGGGCGCGTCGGGCGCGACGTCCTGCGGCGGCTCGGCGTCCTGCGGCGCGGGCGCGGGGGGCGGCGACAGCGGCTTGGTGAGCACGTGCTCGAGCGCGGCGTGCGCGGCGCGGCGCAGCAGCTTGTCGGGCAGCTGCGCGGCCAGCAGGCGCCGCAGCGCGGGCCCCGCCTCGCCCTCCCCCTCGCCCTCGCCCTCCGCGCAGCAGCCGCGCCGCGCGGCCCACGCCTCCTCCACCGCTTCCACCGCCAGCCGGCACGCCTCCTCCTTGCTCGTGCCCTGCACACAAGCACACGGTGGAGGGAGACAACGCGACGCGTGACGCGGTGACCGCGGCGGACACCACCTCTCCTACGTCTACTAGATACGCTGAACTACTGGGATCATGATCGGCGTCCCCACTCACCGACACGATTGTGGCTCGTGGAAGGAACCACTTCCTACTCTCGAGGCAGGCACCGGGGCGGACAGTCGCTTACCTTGTCCTTCTTGGGTTTCTGCTTGTTGTCGTGCGGCTGCTTGAGCGCCAGCGCCAGCGGCGGCTCCTTCAGCGCGGCCGGCGCCGCCGCGAACTGCGCCGGCACGGCGAGCACGTCTGCACACACACACACACACAAACAGTTATACACACACGCGCACAGTAGACGGCAGGATCCCTGCACATGTAGAGAGAGATGATACTCCTTAGCTAACAATGCACGCGCGTCCAGTGTGTGCGGGATCTCGAAGAGATATTCCGAATCGCTATTTTGATTCGGAATTTTGAGTATAGTTATGTGGCCGCCTTTATAACTATACTTTATATGAAGGGGTGCCCTTTATATAAAGTATAGTTATGAAGGCGGCCACATAAGAGTTTCTTCGCAGGTGTTCACCGTAAGAGCGTCGGATAAACGTACATATGAAATCTAAATTCTAAAACAAATTGGTACGTGGCAGGAATCGAACCGCGGCCTCCCGAGCAGGAAGTAGCGGCCCTAGCCGTTACGCCACCGAGGCGACCAACTTTCCCAGAGCGGTGTCGGCCGTTTCGTCCACAAGTCGTCTATTAACGACGTGCTCCAGAGCCACGAGGGTGGCGTGCCTTGTACTCAGAATCACTAAACGGTACTCGCTGAAGGTCGCTGAAGGAACACCCCGACGACGAAGTACAGATCCTGTTCATGTATTCTTTAGAGCTATGCATAGCTTCCGGACGCATCACACCGTTATTAAGGGGGACTTCAACGGGAAGGTGGGCAAACAAAGTGATGGTGAGCTGAGAGTGGGGCAATTTAGATACGGAGAGAGGAAAGCACATGGCCAACTGCTGGCCTCTTTATGATGAATTTCTTCTTCAAAAAGCCAGCGAAAGTGGACACGATGCATCCCAATGACGTAACAAAGAATTACATTAACTTTATCTTGCCGACGAACTAGTAAATATCAATGACGTCTCTGTGATCAGTTCAGTGAAAGCAGGAAGCGATCATCGAATGGTAAGAGGCAGATAAAAACCAAGCTAGAGATATGTCGACTGATGAAATCTACTCCGAAACTCCAAGAGCTTCCAGTTCAAGTTGCATAATCGTTTCAAATGCCTGCGACAATGTGGGCGATTATAACGACAGGTTAGTGGAAATTGTCCCAACGGTCGGATCTAAAATGTTTAAAACTCGCAAACGGAACCAAAACGATTCCGTACTTTACCAACAAACTCATGGTAGAAAGACGCAGTTTGGTTTTGCAGTCGTCTGAAGACGCCACTCAGTATCGGCCACTAAAAGACATATCTCCAAGTCCCTGACTTGCGATTTGCGTCAGTGTAATACGAATAGTATTAAAGAGGCAACCGAGCACAATAAAGGCTCCAAAGTATTCGCGAGAGGTTTGCCTGTTGGACAGAGCCAACAGGCCAAGCTGAAGACTGAGGATGGCAGGATCGTATCGTATAAGACTGAGTTGGTCAAAGAAGTTGACAAGATCTACGGACAATTATACTCGACCACAAGTCTGCCTGCCAGCGATCTAGCTAAAGGCCCAAGAGCCAGACTAAGCCGACAACACCATACTGAAGATATCCCGGACGTCAGCCTGTTCGAGATTAGAATGGCTCTCAAACAGCTCAAGAACAACAAGGCAATGGGTGATAATGGAATTACCGCTGAACTTCTCAAAGCAGGTGGAACACCGATACTAAAAGCTCTTCAAAAGTTGTTCAATTTAACGGAATTGCAGTTCTTCGAGTATCGATACTCGAGGTACAAACGCCTGCGGCATGGCACAGCAGAGTGGTGGTGCACTTTTTCAAAAAGGGAGACAACTCCCTGCTGAAGAACTACATATCCATCTCACTTCTGAGCCATCTCTACAAGCTGTTGTTGTTGTAGTTGTTGTTTGTTCAACAGCCATTACGTATCGCCTCGCACGCAGGTTTGACCTCCCAGCCTCGCGAACAACCGAGCTTTCAAAGACCACATATATTGGCTGCGGCAGATTATACAGAAGACCAAAAAATTCGTTAATGTGAGTGAGAGAGGGTACTGACTGTGCACGGGCGGCAAGGCGAGCGGCGATCGCGTTACTTTACAGCGCATGTGAGTGAGAGAGGGTACTGACTGTGCACGGGCGGCAAGGCGAGCGTCGTTCGCGTTACTTGACAGTGCATGTGAGTGAGAGAGGGTACTGACTGTGCACGGGCGGCAAGGCGAGCGTCGTTCGCGTTACTTTACAGTGCATGTGGGTGAGAGAGGGTACTGACTGTGCACGGCCGGCAAGGCGAGCGGCGGTCGCGTTACTTTACAGTGCATGTGAGTGAGGGAGGGTACTGACTGTGTACGGGCGGCAAGGCGAGCGGCGGATCACGCTGCAGGCGCGAGGAGGCGGAGAACAGCAGCGAGTTGGCGGCCGGCCGCATCTCCACGTCCGCCACGCCGCCCACGCCTAGCCGCGGCTTGCCCCCGCCTCCTCCTCCGCTGCGCTCCTGTAAAAATATATTTAAAATTATTTGATGGATCTTACACTCATAATACAAATTTGAGCGAGTCTCTAAAATCTAATAAAATATCTGTAAACTAAGCTGGAAAGGTGTCAAATGGTGAAGTCTACGCTTTGACCAGCGCCTATCTAGCTCCAAAACCGCGAGAGCTTCCAGCACCAGTTGCAAAATCGCTCCAAATACGTAGGAGACTGCAAAAATGTGGACGATAATAATAATAGTGTTGAAATTGCCCAAGCGGGGTCTTAAACATTTAAAAGTCGTCGTTAAAACTGAACCAAGAACTAGAAAATAATCAACAAACTCATGAATTCTTCATGTATTTCTATAAGTAGTTTGGTTTTGCAGTACTCTGAAGACGCTACTTAGTATCGGCAACTAAACAGGCAGATCTCCAAGTCCCTGACTCGCGAATTGCACCAGTTTAAAACGAATCGTATTAAAGATACATTAAGCGCAATAAAAGCTTTAAAGTATTCGCAAGGGATCAGTCTGTTAGACAGATCCAACTGAACAAGCTGCAGACTGAGGATGGCTGGATCATATGATAAGATATGCATTTATTCAGAGCCCACACCAGCAAAAACACAGATATACTCACACAATGCAAGAAAACATTTAAATCACTTATTGGAAAAGTTTAAGCACACTTAATATAAGGCCTTAGTTGTTGGATAAGGTTGAGAAGAGAAGTTCTTCGGACAATACACGACCACACGTCTACCTGTCAGTAATCTGGCTAAAGGCCCACGAGCCAGACTGACCCGATACGATACCGAAGATATCCCGGACGTCAGCCTGTACGAGATTAGAATGGCTCTCAAACAATTCAAGAACAACAACCGGGTGATGATTTATTTTCATTTTATTTATTTTTTGTTATTTCTTCAGGACACAAACAGTCGTATAACAAATATACACTCGAGAGCGATGAATCCGGGTGGGTCACTTAAAGAATCCTAAAAATCTCGGAAACTATAAAGGCTAGCTTCATGAAATAAATTGTGTTTAATAGACACTTTAATACCCCTTAAATGAAAGTAATAAAATTTACGAGTCACTACATTTTATTTACAAAAAATTACATAAATAAAAAAAACTGCTGATCTCGCCTTAAAACAAAAATAGGAAACATGACATTTTTGAACAACATTACGATTTACTTGAATTTTAATTCTTCGTATTGCCTCCTCGTGCTTCCATCACTGTGTTTACGCGGTTTGGCATGCTGTACACCAAGTTCCTTATACGATTTTGGGGAATATTCTCCCATTCCTCTGTGAGAGCAATTTTGAGCTCACGAAGCGTGATTGGGGGAGGGCTTCTTTGTTTTACGCATCTCCCTAGCTTGTCCCAAGCATGCTCGATCGGGTTGATATCCGGGCTGCGTGCTGGCCACTCCATACGAGTAATGTTCATCTCTTGAAGGTAGTCATTCACAATCCAACCCGTATGAGACCGGGCATTGTCATGCATAAAAATAGCATCCTCACCCAAATTGACCATAAATGGACCAACGTGTTCATTGAGGATTTCTTCCACATATCTTTCGCTAGTTAAAGAGCCGTTTTCTATGAACACCAGTTCTGTGCGACTCTCAGAAGAAATTCCGGCCCACACATGTACAGACCCACCACCGTTGGCTACTTTTTCTTCGATGCACGCTTGCTTGAATCTTTCCCCTGGTCTTCTATACACTCTGTGTCTTCCATCGTGCTTGTAGAGCATAAATTTTGATACGTCGGAGAACATAACTTTTGACCAATCTCCAATACTCCAATTTAAGTGGTTCTGGGCATATCTTAGTCTTGAAATACGATGCCCACGCTCCAGTTTAGGGCCGTTTGCAGGTCTAAGTGGTTTCAAGTTAGCTTCAGCAAGTGGTCGCCTTACTGTCCATGCGCTTGGGTTACTTCCTCCGAGGCGTCGAAACTGATTTGTAAGTTCAGTTCCTGTGAGAAAGCGATTACGAAGCATTGTGTTCACCAAGTATCGATCTTCTCGTGCTGTGGTACACCTGGTTCTGCCTGTTCCTTGTCTGCATAGGTTAGAGCCAGTTTCCTCGTAACGTTGGAGAACTCTTTGTTCTGTTGAGAGCGACACACCGACAGTCGTGGCTGTATCGCGCTGACCCCGGCCGTTTTCCAGCATTGTGAGTATTCTGGTGCATTCTTCAGGTGTAAGCGACATGATTACTGCTTGAATAATAAATATTGAACACTATCAACATGGTTTATGTACCCACTTAAATGACAGATTAGAAACAAAAGCAAAAACAAATGTAGTAATTTCGTAGTTCCATCTTCGAAAGTCTCCCTTTTTCAAATTTGATTTTTTTATGTCATAACTTTACAATAACTAAGAAGTTTTAATGACTTCATTTAAGGAGTATTAAATTGTCTATTAAACACAATTTATTTCATTAAACTAGCCTTCTTAGTTTCCGAGATTTTTAGGATTCTTTAAGTGACCCGGATTCATCGCTTTTGAGATTAGTAACAAAATGTGAGATTCACAAATAGACCTATATGACAAATTTAATAATGATGAGAGTTACAAGCAACAAAACGAGACAAGTACGAGTATGTGTAGCAAATAAATCAAAGTCTGTTGAAACCGTAGTTATTTATAACTAAAATTTATGTATCTTCCAACACCGCGCATACCTGTTTTTTATAGGATAATAGGGAAATAGAAAGAAATGACAACATTATTAAAGAACTTGTTATAATAATCACAAGTGCGCCTGAAATATGTATTTTTGGCATAATTTGTGTGACAAGAAGAGATGAAGAAAATATGTTTTGAATGAGAGGATGTACATGGTATTTTAAAACTTTTTTTTTCCAATAGTGAGTTCAAATCAATAAAGTTGTGTATAATTTTATAAATAAATGCAGTGTCAAATAAATTCGCCTTGTTTGAAGAGATTGCATTTTATGTATGTCAGTACTACTGTTAAAGTCTGTAAATAAATTACCAGTACGATAATCGCAAGACAAAAGTGCGCCTAGTGCGAACGCTCGTGTTCTCAATTTTCCTTTATGGCTCGGAGACCTGGTGCGTAGAGTCGTGAATGTAAGAAGATCGATGCATTTGAGATGTGGTGTAAGAGACGTCTGCTAAGAATCCCATGGACAGCAATACGAACAAATGTTTCCATACTTGAGGAACTACAGATTAAAAAACGGCTCTCAACGATATGCCAAGAACGCGTGCTGGGTTTCTTCGGTCACATAATGCGTTCTATAAAGCATGATCTAGAGAGGAAGATCGAAGAACACCAGTCAGATGGTCCGATGTCATAAAGGGGAAGGCGGGGGGCAACCTACACCGGGCAGTCCACCTGGCCCAAAATCGTGTGAAGTGGAGGACACTATGTGGTCGGTCACGATCCTCAGCAGTGAGGGAACGACGAAGAAGAAGAAGACGATAATCAAGGGATTTTATAAATTTATTTTGAAACTTTTCAATTCTATCTTTGTGAACTACATACTGTGGGCTCCAAACTACACTACCAAATTCGAGTATACTACGTACATCGGCATTAAATAATATTTTCATAGTATTCATAATCTTGAAAGGTGATGATGGCTGAACTTCTGAAAGCAGGTGGACTACCGGTACTAAAAGCTCTTTACAATCGTGATCTAATTTAGTATTACGAGGTAAAAGGTATCTAACGATTTTCAGTGCCATTTTTTTCAGCCTTCGGATTTTAACCCCTCAACGGTTTGTGGGCATTTGGTGACCACGAGTAATCGCTATTTGGGAATTGGGCATTTGACCAAATAATTGAGGCATCGGGCCTATTACTCGTATATATTTTTTTATTAGGAAAACTTAAGCTAATTAACATCATTATAGAGAACTAGATAGCAAAATAACAAAGCCATTATAAGTTTCCACCTATATTATTTACCTTTGTATAATGTCCGGGTGTCATTTGGGCCAAGTATGAGAATGTCTGTGTTTTTTAGGTCGAGACATTGGACATAGTACGAAGTTAGTTTAGTAGTTAGTGCCCGTCGTCGGTGCGGTCGGGGTAGGTGTCAGGTGCCCTGTATTAAATCGTCAGTTCCCTTCCCGTTTGCTCCAGGCAGGCTGGTGGCAGAGACTGTTAGGGAATTTGTAGATTTATTTTTGCGCGGTGAATCGCTTGCGCTTCAATGTGCCTTCCTCTGTCCCGGGGACGTAAAGTGAACATAGATTTTATTTTTAATCTTTGGAAAACCAGCGGGACCTTATAAGAAAGCTTTACTCGGAGTTTCCCTATGAGATCGAATCAGCAATGACGAGATCTGTAGGAGAAGAAAATCAATCGAAATAGTTCCAAAAAGATTGTAGAACTGGTGGCTGTTAGGGCAGAAAAATTCTCGAATGGCGACCAGGTACCGGAAAACAAAGCGTAGGCAGTTCCGCCACTCGGTAGACTGACGCCCTGGTGAAGGTCGCGGAAAGTCGCTGGATGCGGGTAGAGCAGGACGACTGGTATGATGTATGGAAGTACGCACCTTGTTTTGGTGCTGCTGCGGCTGGTGGCTGCCTTGCTTAGCGTAGTGTGTGGGCGCGCGCTGGTAGTGGGTGGGCGCGGAGCGCGGTGGGTGCGCGCGGTGCAGCGGGAACCCGTTGCCGAACAGCTTGTCACTGGGCGCGTGCAGCGGCGGCGCCAGGCTCAGCCCCGCCAGCACATCATCCAGCGGGCGCGCGCGTAGGCCGCCGCGGAACAGGTCCTGGCGGTCGCGATGCGCGCGCTGTCCGCCCGGCGGCGACGTATCTCGCAGCTGCTGGATGGGCACGGGCCCCTCGGCGGAGGCGGCGGCGGCGGCGCGCGGGACCCAGCCGCCGCGCCGCAGCTCGGCCACATCGCGAAGCATGAACCGGATGCGCGGCGCCAGCTCGCGCGCACCCGACAGCGTCTCGATGCGCGCGAAGTACTGGTCCATTAAGCCGCGGCCGCGCTCTGAGTCCAGCACGCGGCCGCACGTGCGCACCAGCTGCGCTAAGCATTCCAGGTCCTCGTGGTGGTCGGCGGCGGCGCGGCGCGCCAGCAGGTTCTGAATGCAGCGGTGCAGGATTGACTCCGCCAGGATTTCCAGCTTGCCCAGCTCGCCGATGAACTTGATGTTGCCCAGCATCTTGCACTTAGCGAGGTGGCGCTTCTCCTCCTCGTCCGCGGAGAGCGTCGCGCGGTCCTCGTACGCGGCGAACGCCTGCGGCACGCAACGGGACACGTGATCACGTGACCACGCGCGGAGAGCGCCGAGCGCGCTCACCGACTGTCACTCGTTTCAATCGGTTCTAACAATACCTAAATTAGCTATATACTGGTTGTTTTCAAAATAAATTGTACAGCCACGGTGTGCATACTTTTTTGTGAAGACTTCACCGTCTGTCGTAGTCAGGCGCACACATACACAAATCAACAATAAACATTACACTTACTTAGTAGCAAAGAACAAAATTAGGTAAGTATGTCAGACTTGATAAAAATTAACTATCCAGTGCAGTAGACCTTATTAAATCCTAGTTATCCACACAGTTTCATTAAAATAGTTACAGCCATTTTTGAGAAAAAGTAATAAACAGATTCAGATATATTTTTTGAATAACGAACTTTTGCTAGCTGTATAGGCCTGTGCTCTGTACAGTCATCGTAACGTACTGAGTTTCATCAAAATCGTTAAAGCCTTTTTTTGAATATTAAAATAATAAGTGTTTTTTTTTAACTACGGATGGTGGAAACCCGAAACAATCAAAATAGGGAAAATAAAAAAAGCTAGAGATATAAAACAGAACATTACTGCAGGCAGAGGCCGGGAAGTCAGCGATTGATGGATGAGTAGAGTCCGAACCTTCATAAATTTATAATCCTCTATTCTCTATCAAAGGTATTTATTCAAAACAAATGAATATCAACAGTAGTTCGACTTGATTCCCTCGACGTTCCACGGTTCTGCAGTTCTACGAGTATGCGACGCAGGGTTCCTTAGACGATCAGATTTACCCAAATTAATATATGTCCCGATTTTGCCGTACTTACTTATTTTTTACAGTTACCTGATTCGTGTTTTGCGACCTGAGTCACGTTCTTTATTCCGTGCCGCTTTTTAAGGGGGAGTCGTCACAATTTGGTGCGTGGGTTCAAAATAGCTCTCTATTACTACGACCCGTCCCGAAATATAGCTAGTAGTAGGTATAAACTAGACCGCCTAGCTTTTTAGTTGTTCGCAGTACTAGCAAGGAAACGCACGTGTGGCTTGACTGACGTATGCAGGTAGGACGACCCGTGCATCACGCGTCCTTTGTGTGTAAATCCCGTTTACTCATTTATTTATTTAGGCTTACGGGTCCCCAGGAGGCTCGAGTTTCCAAGCAAACGTAGTTGCGCTTTAATAGAAAAACTACATGCCGGATTTAATCCAAACTTTGCAAGTATTGAAACTTGAGTAGACACATATCGATGTTTGTTTGTTATAGCAAAAAATGTTCTCCCATACACCGATATACGTCACGGACAAGTCCCCAACTCAAATGTAAGTTTTGTATAGCAAAATATATGTTTTTTTTTCAGCTTCAAACTAGATTCCTGAGAAAAAGGCTCTCGATAGACAGACAGAAACAAAAAGATCCTTTAAGGGTTTCTTTTTTACTTTTGAGGGACGGAACCCTAAAACTAGACAATGACGTGTATTGCGCACCCGGTGAAGGTCGCGGGAAGCCGCTGGATACGGGTAGCGCAGAACCGGTCGTCGTAGAAATCCTTGGAGGAGGCTTATGTCCAGCAGTGGACGTCCTTCGGCTTATAAGATGATGAAAATGTGCAATTGTGCCCCGGGAGTATCACGCTTGCATTAAATTAAAGATCCTTCAACGGATGTCCGATTCCAAGGGTTATGAGAAATGTTCAGGAATCTTTGTGCCTTGTGTTGTGAGCACCATCACCGCAGCACCGCAGCAGTGCACTCGGCGTGGACACGGACACGGACACGTACCTGCGCGCGGTTCTCGAACTCGGCGCGACATTTGTTGAGCAAGAGCAGCTTGAAGGTGCAGGGCTGGCCGGGCGGCTCTAAGTTGGGCGCTTCCTCGCTCAGCCGCTTGCACAGCTGCGCGTACATGGACGAGTACTTGGGCTCGTCCAGCGCCTTCTCGAAGATCAGCAGGATCACGCCCTTCAGCACCTTGTCAGAGTCCAGCTGCAACCCCAGCAGATCGTCGCTCAACTTCTGGAACTTCTCCGGCGTGAGCTTGTTGAGGATCCCGCGAACCTGCGGGAGAGAGCGCGCGGGTTAACGCTGCGGCCAGGCGAGCGGAGTGGGCGCGGCGTTGGCGCGACGTCGGCGAGGGCGGACTAACCTTGCGGAAGATGACGTCGTGCTTGGCATCTCCGTCGGGCACTTCGTGGTGACGCAGGCTGGAGGGGGGGACCCAGCGGCGCCGGTGCGGCGGGGCGGGCGCTCGCCCCGGGGCGCGCGGCGCAGGCCCCGGCGTCCGCGCGCTATCCGTCTTGCGGCCGGTGGCTCCTGCCGACGGAGCACACGCCTCGAGCGCGCGCACACTGTACGTGTACACCAGCACCACTCACCGCCTGACTCTGAAACGATAGCAAGTTTCTCTATACTACTGACAACCTAGTGGCGACCAGGTTAGCTTTTGGCTTTGCACACGTCCGTCCGTCCGTCCGTGGGTGTAAATGTAAACACCCTGCGTGAGCGCACGACGCCAAGTGCACAGCCACGCGACTACCGTCTCTCCATCTCACTGACAACATATCCTTTAAATAACCCTCGTTTTGGGCTTCGCCGCAGTTCAGCAATGAATCTTTGTTCAAGTTCAATTTGAGCCATATCTGTGATTGCGGACGTGAAAGAAGGAAGATAAACTCGCGGCACATTGCAGTCCGGTGACTGAGTCGCCGCGCGCCCTCGCCCGTGCCCGTGCCCGCGCCGTCTGTGTGCTGCCTACTACCACGTTAGCACGAGGCCAACACACATACTCGTAGTAAAATAAAATCAGTATCTAAAAGGAGAGAAAGTAAGTAAAAGGAGAGAAATCCGTTTTTAGGGTTTCGTAGTCCGACTAGGAACCCGTACAGTTTCGTAGTCCGACTAGGAACCCGTACAGTTTCGTAGTCCGACTAGGAACCCGTACAGTTTCGTAGTCCGACTAGGAACCCGTACAGTTTCGTAGTCCGACTAGGAACCCGTACAGTTTCGTAGTCCGACTAGGAACCCGTACAGTTTTGTAGTCCGACTAGGAACCCGTACAGTTTCGTAGTCCGACTAGGAACCCGTACAGTTTCGTAGTCCGACTAGGAACCCGTACAGTTTCGTAGTCCGACTAGGAACCCGTACAGTTTCGTAGTCCGACTAGGAACCCGTACAGTTTCGTAGTCCGACTAGGAACCCGTACAGTTTCGTAGTCCGACTAGGAACCCGTACAGTTTCGTAGTCCGACTAGGAACCCGTACAGTTTTGTAGTCCGACTAGGAACCCGTACAGTTTTGTAGTCCGACTAGGAACCCGTACAGTTTCGTAGTCCGACTAGGAACCCGTACAGTTTTGTAGTCCGACTAGGAACCCGTACAGTTTTGTAGTCCGACTAGGAACCCGTACAGTTTCGTAGTCCGACTAGGAACCCGTACAGTTTCGTAGTCCGACTAGGAACCCGTACAGTTTCGTAGTCCGACTAGGAACCCGTACAGTTTCGTAGTCCGACTAGGAACCCGTACAGTTTCGTAGTCCGACTAGGAACCCGTACAGTTTTGTAGTCCGACTAGGAACCCGTACAGTTTTGTAGTCCGACTAGGAACCCGTACAGTTTCGTAGTCCGACTAGGAACCCGTACAGTTTCGTAGTCCGACTAGGAACCCGTACAGTTTCGTAGTCCGACTAGGAACCCGTACAGTTTTGTAGTCCGACTAGGAACCCTTACAGTTTCGCCATGTCTGTCTATATGTGCGTCGGCATGTCAAGCCGTTTTTCTCAAAGACCATTACACCTGTAAAGCTGACATTTGATATCATGTAAAGTAGGGGTGATTTTTAGGGTTCAGTACCTCAAAAGGAAAAAAAACGGAAACCTTATAGGATCGCTATGTTGTCCGTCCGTCCGTCTGTCTGTCAAAACCCTTTATCTATCTCGGGAACGCGTGGAGGTATCAAGTTGAAATTAAAACCATGTACTCCGGTCTACAGTCCCTTGAAGCTGTGACAAAAATAAAACTTCTAAGTTAACGTAAAAAAAGATACGGCCTTTTATCACAGATGACTAAATAGTTACCTTTTATGCCGCAAAAAACGTGTATTTTGACACTCTCAAGGGAATCAAAATTCATAGGGTATTTTTCGTCGACCTAGAACTATGAAATTTGGCATTTGTCTTATACAGCAAGTATATGAAAAAAAACTGAAAACTGTACATTTGTAATTAAATCATAAAAAATACTGTCTTTACATAAAGTACGTAATCAATTATGCAAGGAACAGCGCGGACGGTCCAAATTTTGAATAGAGAGTGTCGTGTGGGGTACCTATCGTGTGAAAGGGCTTCACTGGCACAAGCATAAACCGATTTTTAATTATTTTTGTGATGTATAGTTTTCTCGATTTCGGACGAAGAATGAAAGAAATCTTTCCCTTTTTTTATATGTACCTAATAATTTCAGTGTATGTAGTACCTAACAGTCTGCACTGATATTTTTTATATGTATCTACAAATTTGTACGGAACCCTCGGTCGGCGAGTCCGACTCACACTTGTCCGGTTTTTTTTTGTTTACGTACCCTATCGCGTGTCGTATCGTGCAATAGTTTACGTACCCTATCGCGTGTCGTATCGTGCAATAGTTTACGAACCCTATCGCGTGTCGTATCGTGCAATAGTTTACGTACCCTATCGCGTGTCGTATCGTGCAATAGTTTACGAACCCTATCGCGTGTCGTATCGTGCAATAGTTTACGTACCCTATCGCGTGTCGTATCGTGCAATAGTTTACGAACCCTATCGCGTGTCGTATCGTGCAATAGTTTACGTACCCTATCGCGTGTCGTATCGTGCAATAGTTTACGAACCCTATCGCGTGTCGTATCGTGCAATAGTTTACGTACCCTATCGCGTGTCGTATCGTGCAATAGTTTACGTACCCTATCGCGTGTCGTATCGTGCAATAGTTTACGTACCCTATCGCGTGTCGTATCGTGCAATAGTTTACTAACCCTATCGCGTGTCGTATCGTGCAATAGTTTACTAACCCTATCGCGTGGCGTATCGTGCAATAGTTTACTAACCCTATCGCGTGGCGTATCGTGCAATAGTTTACTAACCCTATCGCGTGGCGTATCGTGCAATAGTTTACTAACCCTATCGCGTGGCGTATCGTGCAATAGTTTACTAACCCTATCGCGTGGCGTATCGTGCAATAGTTTACTAACCCTATCGCGTGGCGTATCGTGCAATAAGGTCTTTCAAAATTACTGAGGATTTGTGAATAAAGTTTGAAAGTGGTGATTTTTGTTCTCTCTAGTGGCTATCCCACAGTCCCAGCTAAACCGCTATTTCAGGAAATCTGAAAGTATTGGAAATAGTAGGGCATATACTCAGATAAGATAAAATTTATTGTTCAAAAGTGAGTACAAAGGGTTGTTACAAATTGTTAAGGCATCTCCAGTTTGCCCATTCCGGGCATTCCATCATAGTTAGTCAATTTAAAAGGAAAAATGTCACGATCAAGTAGGCTTTCTTAATTTAGGAGTGATAGTCGACTAACTCAAGACATGCAGCTGATTTTGAAAAAGTTCATAGATCTGTACAAAATGTTGTGCAGCGACTGCAAAATAACAGGAGGGTAAAGTTCATAGATCTGTACAAAATGTTGTGCAGCGACTGCAAAATAACAGGAGGGTAAAGTTCTTCGGGTGTATACAGGATAGCCAGGGAAGACACGTAATTTTTTTTGGATTCTTTATATCTAGGGGTATCCGAATCACCCCCACGCATGTTCCGCGAAAGTCCACGGTTTCAAAATATTGGCGTTTCGATTTTCAGATTTTGTATGAAAAATACCTTTGTGCGACTTTGACGTCAGTTTGTAAAAAAAAAAAACATTATACAATAAACCAGCAAAATACAAGAAAAACTATATCATTTTATTAGTTTTCCAAAAAGGTACAAATATTGAACTTTTTTTTGAAAAATCTCAAAAATTGTGAATTAACCAAAAGGTTTAACTTTCTTCCCTCACCTCACAGGCGCTCCCTTCCTTCTTTTGACGACCTCCTCCTTTATGTGCCCCCTCACTCCTCGAAATTTCATGCTCATTCTTTTACCCTTCAAGCTATTAGCAAGATGGAACTCCCTTCCCGTGTCCAAAGTGTCCATTAGACAAGCCCCATTCTTAATTCCTTCAAAACTAAAATTAAAGAATATCTCCTTGCGCTCTGACTCGTACTGTACACACTATTATTCTGCGTCTTACTTTAGTTTGGTTGGTCATATATTAATTATTGTATTTATGTAGTAATTATTAAGCTATTGCATAGCTTTTATCGCGGGCTTTGAGCGCGGCGACCGAATCAAGAAATTCCGTAACGAAAATAAAACCTAACACTCCCCGCGTTCTAAAAACTTGCAGTGCCATCTATTAGCGATTTGCGCTACTAAAATGACAGTAAATTTTTACCTTTCTTAGTGTTAATTTATTACAGGAACATCCCACGCCCCAAGGACTATATTGTCCTTTAATCAAAAGGACCACACGAAAACAGTAAAACATCAAAAAATAGTGAATAAATACTGTATAAATAAAAAATAAATAAATAATTATAATTGCATAAGTTGATAAAAATGATATGCAATAAGCTTTACCGCGGCAGTCCCCGAGTGCCACACGCTTTTTTTAAATAATTTACTTATATAGGTATGTATAATATATATGCGTATATATAATTATTTATTTTATAGTTCGAGTAGGTTTTATTTTATTAAATACTAGCTGTCCCGGCGAACTACGTACCGCCTTACATTACACTGCCCTACCCTACCCTACACTACACTACCCTACCCTACACTACTCTACCCTACACTACACTACCCTACCCTACACTACTCTACCCTACACTACACTACCCTACACTACCCTACCCTACACTACCCTACCCTATCCTACCCTACATACACTACACTACACTACACTACCCTACACTACACTACACTACACTACACTACCCTACACTACCCTACACTACACTACCCTACACAACCCTACCCTACACTACCCTACCCTACCCTACCCTACACTACACTACACTACACTACACTACCCTAACCTACCCTACCCTACATAAAAACCTTCTCCTGACAATAACGAACTCGACAAAAAAAGAATTAGCGAAATCGGTCCAGCCGTTTAGGAGGAGTTCAATGACTAACACACGGACAGAAGATTTATATATATAAAGATATGGTATTTTATTTGTTAGTATATAAAAAGTGATAATAGCTTTATATGTTTTAGTATAAGTTTAAAATTATTATTCATTTAAATTTTCTGTTGATGTTGCTCGCGTACTGCCCGTCTCCTTGCTTTTTCTCCGAGCACTGGGTTGTCAGGTTTCTATCGCTCTCAGCGATAAGACCGCCTAAATTGTACGTCTCTTAGTTTTTAATTTAAATTTAAGTTTGAGTTTATCGAGTTTCATACATCTTATATGAAGAACACTCGAGTCCGCGTCTCTTCTCACTGAGTAGTGACGGGCACAGTCATCATCTTCGGAACAGACTTAGCAAACTCAATAAGTAATTTGTGGGACAATGCACACTTATTACCCGATGATGTCCTAAATTTGTCAGAAAAACAGTTTAAAAATTGTGTCAAAAGAACTCTTTGTAAAAAAGGTTATTATAAGACATCCTAGGCTTAAAATATTTCTTTCAATAGGTGTAGTAACAGTCGTTTAAGGGATTCAAACCGGAGGATGGACAGCGGCGTCCATTGCGCGACTTGCAGTCGACCTGAAACAACACTGCGATCGCCAACCCGCCTGCCAAGCGTGGCGATTACGGCAACACCTCTCAATGAATTACACAAAAAAAAACGGCACCTAGTCCCCGGCGGTTAGTACTAATATATATACTGTGCCGGCGGCCCCGCTATTCCTGGCTCTGGTAGCGGTCAAGGTAACGGCGGGGCATGGGGTGAGAAGAATCCCCGGCAGATGCCAGGCTACCAAACCTAAAGACCTCTGGCCCTGGCAACCTACAAAACGCGCACACTGCGGACCGACGAGAAGCTGACAGAAATCGAGAAAGAATTGAGCAGGTTGCGATGGGATATCGTAGGATTCTGTGAAGTCCGAAGAGAGGGGGAGGACACTACAATCCTGAAATCCGGAAACCTGCTCATTTTCGGGAGGGCGACCAACTGTCCCAGGGTGGTGTCGGGTTTCTAGTCCCTCATAAACAATATGGTCCAGATCGAGTGTTTCGCAAGGGTAGCTTATACTCAGAATCACCAAACGGTATTCGCTGAAGGTCATACAGGTATACGTACCGACCGCGGAATACTCCGACGACGAAGTGGAGATCCTGAGGATAACTCTAGAGCTTTACTTAATAGCTCCCGGACCCAATACACCGTTGTTATGGAGGAGTTTAAAGCGAAACTGGGCAAACGAAGTGATGGTGAGCTGAGAGGTGGGCAATTTGGATATGGAGAGAGGAATGTACGAGTACGTGGTCAGCTGCTGGCCGACTTTATGGAGATGGAGGGCCTCTTTATGATGAACTCCTTCTTTAATAATCATCAATTAGTGTAAAAAACTAAATAACACGCTTTTAGTAAACACTTTAAGTAGTTATCTTGGATGTCCGCCATGTTGGATTTAAGTCACGTGACTATTTTTTCGTATTCCTGACAGCAAACCCTTTCATTTGATACCCATATCATGGGGGTGGATTTCAAACAGCCAGTCCGCCATCTTGGGAAAGCCGCCATATTGGATTTGTAATGACGTTTCTTAGCTAGTCATGTATTGTCATCAGAACTCAGAGCGTGTGTAAAATTTCATCCTAATGGAAGACCGGCAAGTGGGTCAAATTAAGATTCCAAGATTTTCTTACATATATAGTTACAAGTGAAGCTAATAAAAGCGTGTTAAAAAGCCTAAACAGCGCAAGTGGACATGGTTGCATCCCAATGGCGTAAAGAATAAGATTGACTTCATCTTGTCGACAAGGAAACAAGTATTCAATTATGTCTTTGTGATCAACTCAGTCAAAACAGAGTGATATTCGGATGGTAAGAGGCACATTGAATCTTAAAACCAAGCTAGAAAGATGTCGACTGATGAAGTCTACGCTCCGAACAGCTCCAAAACCCCGAGAGCTTTTAGCTCGAGTTGAATAATCGTTTCGAATGCCTACGAGACTGCGAGAATGTGGACGATTATAATGACAGGTTCGTGGAAATTGTCGAAACGGTCGGGTCTAAGACTTTTAAAACTTGCCGTTCAAACAGAATCAAAAAAATAACTTAACCAGCAACCTCATGGAAGAAAGACGCAGATTGGTTTTACAGTCCTCTGAAGACGCTACTCAGTATCGGCAACTAAACAGGCTTAACTAATTAGGCTTTTGTTCTTTAAGTCCCTGACTCTCGATTTGCGCCAGTATAATACAAATTGTATTAAAGAGGCGATTAAGTATAAAAAAGTTTTAAAAGTGTTTGCGAAAGATCTGTCTGTTGGACAAAGCTGAAGACTGAGTTGCTGGAAGAAGTTGAGAAGTTCTATGGACAATTGTACACGACCACACGTCTGCCTGTCATCGATCTGGCTAAAGATCTGGCAAACGGTATGAAGGTTATACGGGTATGTGCATCGACCGCGGAACACCCCGACGACGAAGTAGACATCCTGTTCATGTATTCGCTAGAGCTATGCATAGCTCCGTTGTTAAGGGGGACTTTAACGGGAAACTGGGCAAACGAAGTGATGGTGAGCTGAGAGTGGGGCAATTCAAATACGGACAGAGGAAAGCACGTGGCCAACTGCTGGCCTCTTTATGATGAATTCCTTCTTCGAAAAGCCAGCGAAAGTGGACACAGATGAATCCCAATGACATAACAAAGAATGACATTAACTTCATCTTGCCGACGAACTAGTAAATATCAATTATGTCTCTGTGATCCATTCAGTGAAAGCAGGAAGCGATCATCGAATTGTAAGAGGCAGATGAAAACCAAGCTAGAGATATGTCGACTGATGAAGTCTACTCCGAAATTCCGAGAGCTTCCAGTTCAAGTTGCATAATCGTTTCAAATGCCTGTGACAATGTGGGCGATTATAACGACAGGTTAGTGGAAATTGTCCCAACGGTCGAAACTAAAATGTTTAAAACTCGCAAACGGAACCAAAACGATTTCGTACTTTACCAACAAACTCATGGTAGAAAGACGCAGTTTGGCTTTGCAGTCGTCTGAAGACGCCACTCAGTATCGGCCACTAAAAGACATATCTCCAAGTCCCTGACTTGCGATTTGCGTCAGTGTAATACGAATAGTATTAAAGAGGCAACCGAGCACAATAAAGGCTCAATATTAACAGCGAGTACATCTCCCACCTTCGATTCGCTGATGGTATCGTGGTCATGGCTGAGTCTATGGACACAATGCTCGACCGGCTCAGTAGAGCCTCTCAACAAGTAGGTCTTGGAATGAAGATGGACAAGACGAAAATTATGTCAAACGTCCGTGTCGCACCTACTCCTCTTACTTGTGAATAAAATAATAATAATAATAAAATAAGAAAAAAGGTTGGAGGCTCTACACTCGAAGTTGTTGCCGAATATGTATACCTGGGACAAACAGTCGTTAGGTAGGTCCAACTTCGAGAAAGAGATCAATCGTCGAATCCAACAACTCGCCGGGCAGCTTTCGGGAAGCTTCGCTACATCTTCACGTCCCAAATACCGCAGTGTCCTAAGACCAAGCTCTTCGACCAGTGTGTATTGCCAGTGATGACATAAGGAACTGAGACATGGTCGCTTACTATGGGTACGTTAGTACTAATATATATACTGTGCTATGGGTCTCATAAGGAGGCTCAATGTCACTCAAAGGGCAACGGAGCGTGCTATGCTCGAATCAGAAAAGAGGAGATCCGTAGGACAACCAACGTTACCGACATAGCTCTCAGAATTACTAAACTTAGGTGATAGTGGGCGGGGCACATAGCTCGTAGAAAAGATGACCGTTGGGGCAATTAAGTTCTTGAGTGGCAACCGCGCACCGGTAAATATAGCGTAAGAAGGCTTCTCACTCGGTGGACCGATGACCTGGTGAAGGTCGTTGGATGCGGGCAGCGCAGAACCGGTCTTCGTGGAAATCCTTGGGGGAGGCCTTTGTCCAGTAGTGGACGTCTTTCGGCTGATATGATGAATACAATATAGTAACAGGAGCCAGGACACCAAATTTTAAATTGGTTATCACCTAGAAAAAAACTTCAAACGGCTGAACAGATCTTCATAAATAGGGGATCGGATTGCTAGTCATTTGAGTTACTTTTTATGATCTGTCAAAAACGAAATTTTGTTCTAAAAATGTTTGAAATACCCACAAGTGACGTCATAGATTTTAAGCGTCATTGACGAACTTATTTTGTGAACTTGATCAATTAAAAATTGAAGACGTGATGGAAAAACAAAACAAGTACTTAAGGTTTTTTGAAACTTCAAGAGCAGGGCAATTTTGGTAATCATATTTCAGATTTTATTTTCGATGCAGTCCGATCCCCTATTATAGCTAAGAACCATCTCATTACCATTTCGTCAGCTTTCAAACAAAACAAACGCATCAAAATCGGTCTATTCGTGTAGGATCTACGACGACGCAGACAGACACAGATACACACGTTAAACTTATAACATTCCTTATTTTGCGTAGGAGGTTAAAAATTACTTTGACGAATGCAGATATTGTAATGATTTTGTACACAGTTTATTAGAAATCTGAATAGACACTTGTAATCTAAATTTAAACACAATTATATTTACTTTCGAGCGACGAAGGCGGGAAAGATATTGTGATGGCAAATTCAATTCAATATAATATTATTTATTCAAAATAGGTGGAAATTACACTCTTTCTGATAGTCATAAAATAATAATAACAATGTCATTTGTGAAGAATCGAGAAATAGACAATAATTAGTTAATAACGTCAAAACTAAAATTATGTCATTAGAACATGAAAACAATATGACACAAAAAGTTATACTTATAAATCATTGAATGCATTTAAGAAGAGTAGGCCAGTTCACACGGACAGCACCCGGTCACGAGTATAACGCGAGAGTCAGCCATCGCTCCCATCAACCATATTAGAGGGAAAGGAACGACCCGGCTCCCGATGCGCCACCATCCGCACGAACATTTAAGCGAGCATGCACCACTCATGTCAATGCTAAGATAAAAATATTTATTAAAGAAGTACTACACTTGTCATGTCATGTCTCATCGCTTCCACATTAACTCCAAATAAAATCGAAGTTGAGATTTTGATAGAGATCGATTTTCTTACACTAATTTTAAAACAAAAACTGTGTGTGTGTTTTTTTTTATATCTCCAGATACTTTTTTTTCAAATTTAATCTTGATTTTATAGGGTTGCCACCAAAGTAAACAAAATAAGTACTTATTATTTTTTTACTCAAAAACGTCTAACGATTTCAATGAAGTCGGTATGTTACTATAACTGTCTATGGTCCACAGTATGCGATAATCAGTTGTTCCAAGAAAAATCGAAATAAGGTTCCTCCTAGAGAAATCAAGGTTGTTTGTTACTTATTCTCGAAAACGGATGAAACTTTGTGAATAACTAAGACTAAATATGGCCTATTGTACTGTGCCTGAATACTTCATTATTCCAGGAAAAATCTGACTAAGGACCCCCTCCCCCCATACAAACCCAAAGTATTTGTAAATGTTTCTTCAAGTCTGTATACCTAGCTTTATTCTTGGCTACTAAGTGAGTGCAATGTTTATTTGTGCATGCGTATATGTGTGTGAAGACTTCGGGAGAAAGTATGCACAGTGAAAGTATGCAGTTCATTTTAAACTAGCTGTCCTGGAGAACTTCGTTCCACCTTACACTACACTACCCTACCCTAGACTACACTACACTACCATACCCCGCCCTACACTACCCTACCCTACACTATCCTACCCTACCCTGCCCTACCCTACGCTACACTACCCTACCCTTCACTACACTACCCAAAACTGCCCTTCACTACACTACCCTACCGTACATAAGAACCTTCTCCTGACAATAACGAACTCATCAAAAAAAGGATTAGCGAAATCGGCCCAGCCGTTCACGCGTGACGCGATGACGCGACGACCAGGAGAAGTACGAGTAGGGGTTCATTTTTATGTATATGGAATAGCATTTGCCCGCGGCTTCGCCCGCGTGAACATCGTTTTTATGACCGTCTTTTAGGGTGAGTGGTGCGCGAGCTGCAAGCGGCTCGCGATCGCGGACATGAGATTTCCTCAGATCTCTCAGGAACGATATCGGGCTATTCTGATTAGAAGTCTATGGCACTTCCCACCCCCTCAACTAATTCTATACAAAAAAACCAGTATAGTCCGTAGCTCCGTTGCGACGCTGACGTGCGCGAGCGCGGAAATGAGTTTTCCCCAGATCCCTCGGGAACCAAGTCAGGATATGCTAGTTATTAAATTATGTTATTTCCCACCCCCTCAGCCATCTCTGTGCAAAAAATCACAGCAATCCTATGTTTTGTTCCAATGTTAAAGAAACTAACCAAAAAAAGAGTATATCTTCAGTTCCCTAGGAACTGCATCGGACTACGCTATTTTCACGGGATAAAAAGTAGCCTATATCCTCCCCAGTGACACAGGCTACCTGCATGCCAAATTTCGTCAAGATTGGTTAAGGTGTTGAAGCATGAAAAAACAAACAAACACATTTATAATATTAAGCAAGGATAGTGAAATTCAGTAAGTACCTAGAATCAATAGCTATCCAAAAAAGTTAATTTAAAATAGAATAAATCTCAATTGCAGCAACACTCGAAAACGTACTTGATCCCTATGATGTGTGTAAGCCCCCGCTATCCGTCTGTCTATCAGCATCAGCAGGCTGTGTCGTGTGTCGTGTGTCGTGTGTCGTGAACTGCACAGTAGGTAGACAGTTAAAATTTCCACAAAATGTGTGTTTCTATTGCTGCTATGACAACAAATAATAAGAATAAAATTAAAAATTAAATGACAAGGAACGTGACTTTTTTATGAGTTAAATCTTTTTTTTTTATTCACAATTGGTAAACCCTTGACAACATCTCACCTGTTGGTAAGTGACGATGTTGTCGAAAATGGAAGCGGGCTTACCAAGATTCCCCAACGCAATGGGGAACTGGCCATCTTATCTTCATGCCGGAACACACCAATGATATCAACATTGATATTTGGCGGCAAGACTTAGATAAAATAGTGGTAGCTAGCCAGGCGGGCTTAGAAAATGCCCTACCACCAACCAAACCGAGTCTTACAATTGACCCCGCCGGGAATCGAACCCGCGACCTACTGTGTAAAGCCAGTGAACTTTGCCTCTGAGCTACGGAGGCGGTTAAATGTCACGTGAACAGGGCCCTGCGAGGGCGACTCCGACCGGCACTTGCCGGATTTTTACTATAATTGTTATTTCTTTAATTTGTTAGAAAATCCGCTATAATAAGTAACAAATACTTTGATTTTTTTTAGCGGCTACCTATTACGGTTTAGTTAGAAGATACACCTCTAACAGCGGACAGACAGACGGACAACGTAGGCATAGTAATACGGTCCTGTTACCTTTGGGTACAAATCCATAGCTAAACTTTTTTTTTATTGGGGTTCTGTCGTCCGACACGACAAGGACTCCTCAAAGGGCGTTAGTAAGAGTACGTATTCGCCATCCGCCTCCGCCTCCGCCTCCGCCTCCGCAGCTCCGTCTACAAGCGTTTGTTTGCCGATCCTAAAGGGCTAGAGGGAATGGCTCGCGTAACGCATTCCAGTAACAACGCCTAGCCAGCCGGCTGGCCGCCTAGCCGCCTCATCTACCAGGTCGCGGCCCGCGGGCAGGTAGCAGGTAGCAGGCACGTACGATATCTCCGTACTCCGCACTCGAGCGCTCACTGTAAGTTACGTACGAGTAGCTATAATACTTCAGTATTTTTGCGAAAAATTAGCGAAGCAACGTCACGCCTTCGACTCGTCCGAGTGGCGGTGCATCGATCGCGACCGGCGGCGGCGGCGCGCGTGACGCGGCGGCGGGGTCGACGCCCGAGACCTTGGCGTGGCTGCAAGGTCGCGCCGCGCCGCCCGCGCCGCCGCCGCCGCCTGACACCAGCTCAGCTGTCATATAAAAAAAACTAATCGAAGATTTATTTATTGAAATGAATTTTTGACCGAGCTAGCGACAATGGATGGGTGATCGTGTCGCTAGTTACCTGCGATATTTCTAGTCTAGAATGAACTGAGCTCCGCTAGCTGATACATAGATACTAGTACAAAGGAATAAGTCACTTAACACTGGAAAATGTAGTCGTGACGTTAACAACCTGTAACGTCCCACCTGCCGCTGCCGCTGCCGGGGCACAGGCGCAGGCGCAGGCCTGTTGGCAAGCTCGGGAAGGTGGGGCTACACTGCACACACGGGGGCCAAGTCCGGCTTGATGGAGGTTGTGAGTGTGGGGCTAGCGGCTAGCGGCTAGCGGCTAGCGGCAAACTGGCCCCACTGTCACAAGTTTTTCAAGCTACCCCTAGGCATCTGATACGGCAACCGGCACCAATGGCTTAACGTGTCTTGCGATGCGAAGCACGAAAACGGTCGATAAAAATGGCACTAACAGTCAAACCCATCTAGACTATGGCCGTGCTTCAGGTTAGTTAACCTGCGTAATCAGATCACCCCAACCACGCAAATCACATAGGCAGGTGCTGAGCTGCGGCATAGGCTACGTAACGGTCGCTTCCCAGTACCTACGTAGTCCAATGTACCTAGTCATTTAAAGAAAATGAAATGGATTTTAAATAACGACAGCCTCTCGTCTAGGACTAGGACGTGCGGACGTCGACGCGACGACGATCACGTCGGTGACGGATGCTATCCTGACGTCGCTCTTTCCACGAAGTGAGGATGGATTTCTTGTTGAGGAGGGTTCTTTGTTGGATTACCTACCAAACCTCTGCACGAAACTTTGAAACAGGTACTAAAGACATCTATTAGGGGAACAAATCGCTGCGCTGCCACAAGTGTTGATCACCCCTTCGACCTGGCGGCGGCGCGGCGGCGCGGCGGCGCGCGCACCCTGGGCCGTTGACCCGCGCCGCCCCTGCGCCCCGCCCCCGCCCCCACCCCTCTACACACAGCACCGCCTAACACGGCGATGCTTGCGTGCACATTGCACGTGCATCTTTGATAGGTACCTATCAACAGAGATTCGATACCTTGCCTCAAATAAACACGAACTTCGGGTGATTGGATGCCAGTTGTTATCAATGAGCCGCCCGCGCCCGCCCTGTGTAAACGGTGTATGGGGCACTCGAGGGCAGCAGGGAGAGGAAAAACTCAGTCATTCTGCAAGACAATACCACTGTGACTGATATTTTCTTGCAGATACCTACTACATTGCTCGTCATTATGGCGCATAGCGACGAGTGAGACGGCGCCACCCCCCGCCGCCCGGGGGTGGGGGGGGGGGAGTGCTGCGTGGGGTTTTGGTGACCCAGTTATGGGACGGGGCGGTCGGGGCGCGCGGCCACGTTGACCTACATCCTCCCCGATGCACACAACAACTGCACGAGCACGGCGCACTGCCGGCGACTCCTTCAATATCTTATTGTTCTAATTATGGTTAGGCAAGGACATCAGTAATAACGTATGTTTCAAACTCCCAGGGCTTTTTAAGCTATACGGGGCTTCAATGACGCTTAAGATATAGCGTTGAAGATATATTAGATGCAGATGGTGGGCCATACGAATTCCGAGATCAGAACAATCCGTCCATGCAGACCATATGAGCAGTCACAAATCGCTTATATTTTTTGTAACACATTCGCAACGTTTGTGATGCAACAAAACAGAAGAAAAGATATAAATAAGCGATCTAAACATTGGAGGCATTTTCCCATATAGCTCAATATTGCACGCCGCGGTATATTTCAGCGAGTTCTAGATAGACAGATAGAGAATGTTTATTCCCAGATGATTACCACAAACAAAAAACAAAAGCAGTGAGTTATTATAGTTGAAAAGAACTATCAAAGACGAACTTTATGAAAACTACCCAGTACCCAGTGCCCAGTGCATGTTTACGTTTGATAAAGGTTGTATCGTAACATTTCTACCGTTACGTCACTAATCACAAGCACAAAAGCAAAACAGTTGTTTTCGCAACCTAGTTTTTAATATTTTAAATAAGGTTTTCAAAAGCCAGGAGTTTGGAACGTCATATTTGTACGTAAGTATTTTGAGAATGATAAAGAAACGAAAAGAGGCATTCAAATGAGCCTTGAATGCGTCAGGATTTATTAGGGTTCAGTCAGTAGTCTGCAAGGAACCCGTACAACAAGCTAGACTACTGGAACCAAGTGTATTGTTTAATATGACTTGTTCAGTCAGTAGTCTGCAGGGAACCCGTACAACAAGCTGGACTACTGGAACCAAGTGTATTGTTTAATATGATTTCTTCAGTCAGTAGTCTGCAAGGAACCCGTACAACAAGCTGGACTACTGGGACCAAGTGTATTGTTTAATATGACTTGTTCAGTCAGTAGTCTGCAGGGAACCCGTACAACAAGCTGGACTACTGGAACCAAGTGTATTGTTTAATATGATTTCTTCAGTCAGTAGTCTGCAAGGAACCCATACAACAAGCTAGACTACTGGGACCAAGTGTATTGTTTAATATTACTATTTATAACTGCATAGGATTTACAAAAATTTAAATTTAAGACATGTCAAAAAAGTTTTGTGCTCTAGAGGATATTATAAAATAATAGATTATGTAAATGACAAAGATATATATGTTGATTCTATATCAAATACCATTACCTGAGACTGTAATCTGAATCATGACATTATTTGTAATATACAGAATTCTTTTTTTGTTTTGACTATTTAAAAGTGTGTACCTATTTGAAATAAATTGTTTTGAGTTTGAGTTTTGAGTTTGAAATATAAAATGCTAATGTTAAAATGGTTAAGTTTTTATATCATTTTATTTTAGATTTAATAGTATTCTTTTTAGGGTTCCTAGTTTGACTATGGAACCCTAAAGTTTCTCCACATCTGCCCATATTATGTCTGTGTAAATTGGTATGTCACAGTAAAGTAGGAGCAATTTTTTAATTCACATACAGGTCCTTCAAAACTAATGAGGGTTTATGAAGAACAACTTTTCGATAATTGATTTATTTACAGAATAGTAAGTTTCAAAGTACACCACAATCTCCAATCTGCTGCCAAGAGTGGCGATTACAACGAAAACCCAACTCCATGGAGGCCTATGTCTGGCAGTGGTCGTTTCTTGGCTGATATGATGAAGTTTTTAAGTTGTGATTTTTGTCAGAGTTACATGTTTGTACCAGTTCAACTGCTATTTACGAAATCTGAATATTATTGGGAATAGTACGGCGGCATATAATTTGTTGGAAACGAAAATTATAATGGCTAAGTAGGCTTTCTTAGAAAGTATATATGTTTAGGAGCAATAGTCGACCAACTTAAGATGTGCGGTTGGATTTGTTATAAATAAATCATGGATTTTAGATACCAACTGCAAAACTATGTTTGTTGTTTTAGAATATACAGTCATTTTGGGAAAGACTATAGAGCCCTACTTTGCACCGCACACTTGGCAACTTTTTATAACAACACATGTTAGAGCAGTTAAGTCGAGAGTCCTGGGTTTGATTCCCACTTAGGGCAAACGTTTTTGTCATCGACTATTGCTCAATTAACAGTCAATCGAAAAGAAACCACTTCAAACATTTAAGAAAAAAAAATAAGGTTCTATAACAATTTTAAGTTGTATTATAAAACTAGGTTTGACTCACAGCCTCACCCATGTGGACATAGTTTTTATGACTGTCTGAGGGTGTGTAGTGTGCAAGCCTTGCTCATCAGCTTAGAAAAGAGTTTTCACCATATCTTTTGGGACCTACACAGCTCTATGCTAATTAGGAGTTCATATCACTTGATCAATTCCCTGTCTCTGTACAAAAATCACATAAATTCATTGTTACATTGCTACTAATGGTTGAGAATCCAAGGTTTTTGTGAATATATTGAGTAGACACATATCGATGTTTGTAATTAGTTTTCGATGTACTAATATTAAATGGAAAAAAATAATAGAAGTGTCAAACTTTCAGTAAAAAACCAATTAAAGCCCTCCTATAATTATGTTTCAATTTTAACTAATTACAAACATTGATATGTGTCTACTCAATGTATTCGCAAAGATTGGATTCAATCTGCAACATAGTTTTTGTATTAAAGTGGACATAATATGTTTGTATGGAAACTCGAGCCTCCTGGGGCCCCATAAGGGAAATTTCTGGGAATTTTATGGGAATTATCTAATTATTACATTTTATTTTATGGCCTACTACTTTACTAAAACTATTTCAGTGCAAAAAATAATTTTGATCCCTTGCAATGTGAAAGTAGGACAAACAAACAAACATACTTTTTGTTTCCAAAACACAAAGTTGTTGCTGTTTGTTGGTAAGCGAGTCACCTGTGGACGGCCCCATTAATTTGGCTACTGAAAAAAAATTAAAAAGTTTTCTATGGGATTTTTGTATAAGCTCAAGACCGTAACTTACATTTTGAACAATTCACACTCAATCACAGTCATATAAACAATGTCTAGGAGGGGAAACCACACTTTCACAAATGTGAAACAAAACTATATACAGTAGAACCTCGTTCTAAGTTGATAAGTTGAAAACCTCCAGATCTCGAAAAAAATTTTTGTTCCCTTCCCTTCAAACACCAAAACCTCCATTACTCGAAATCTCAACCCTCTATTAGACGAAATAATCAGTGAGTCCTGCAAGCCATTATGGTACATATTTTCCCTCCATAACTCGAAAACTGAAATTGGACCTCTATATCTCGAACATAGCAATGTTTTATTTTGCAACCTTTACAACTCGATTATTTGGAACTTATTACGTGTATAGTTCTAAGAAAAATAAGTTACCGACTTTAAGAATTTGCCGACAATGTAAGTGCACCATTGTTGCTTCGAAAACAAAGGAGTATACAATAAATAGGATTAAGGTACCTTGGGGTAATAAGGCCTATCCAGTAATAAGGGATTTGAGATCAATAATCACATAGATGAAACAACAATACTGTGATTAATTTAATGATCTTAAATAACCAAAGATATTTAAACAATATTATAACTAATATATTATTTTAATTATGGTGAAGTAGGCCTTATCACCCTATCATAGTAAAATAAGGCCTACTTGTGACGTTTTTTAAAAGTTTAATTGTTTTTGTTTATGGTAAAAAAAAATGCATTTTTTGTTTATTATTTTATAGAAAATGTATTAAACTAATGATTAAAACTTGTTGATTAAACTGAATATTTTCCATTTCATTATAAACATCCATCAGCTAGGTCTTATTACCCGCTGGCACCTTACCACGAATTTATTACTCATGTTAACATGTGTTTGCTTGATTGGTGTCAGGTGCTTAATTTTATTATTTTTCATTCCATTTGAACTTTGGCGAAGCAAGTCATTTGTTGTCCACTGAAATATTGTCAGAAGTAGTTTGGTTCTACTGCAGTTAACATCAATTTGTACAACAGTTTACAATTACAATTGTTAAAACATGAGTGCTGTGAAACGTAAACTGTTGATTTATAATATGTATATAAAAATATGTGTGTCAACTCTGCAACTTGAATTTTTATTTATTTTACCTCTCTAACTCAAAATTTATACGAATGAACTCAACCTCTATATGTCGAATCAAAATCCTCCTAAGTTGAAATCCTCCATAAGTCGAAAACTCTATAACTCGAATTTTTTGGTGTCTTCCTTGATGTTCGACTTATAGAGGTCCTACTGTATAACATTAGTAACAGGATTACATAACAGAACATGAAAGGGTTCAACTAAAGAAGTGAAAAGTTGCTGTGACTTGATGCAGATTCAGGCTGCTATAAGGTGTTTGTTAGTGGTCAGAAAGTAATAAGTGTTGCGTTATTTGTGTTATAATAAACAAATCTATTTGCAATATTTTACACTGGGATACCCTGAGTTGTTGATGTTGGTCTCACGAGTGGTAGCTATGTCTAATACAAATTTGCAATGTTAACTCACCGTCACATTACTGGTATTGAACAAGGTTTCAATACTTTCATACCAAACATACTCTCCAGTTGTAATAATGATAAAGATGTAAGAACTTCAATTTCATTCATCTGTTTTGTTGCACTCACTTTATGTATAGTATAGTATCCATCTTTAGGGTTCTGTACCTCAAAAGGTTAAAACAGGACCATTAAAGGATCCTTGTGTGTCCCTCAGTTTGTTACAGCCAATTTGCTCAGAAACTACTGGACCAATTGAGATAAAATTTGGTACATGAATGTAAGTGGGTGACCCAAAGCACTTGGCCGGTTCTTTTTTACTAGGCAGCTTTCTAAGTGCACTCACACCCACATCCACAAAATTTTTAAAGAATCCCGAACTAGAGTGTACAACTAGGAGAAGCTGGTCGTTGGGTAGCCCTAACTGACCGAGTGGCGGCGGCGGCGGCTAAGCAAGCACTGCCAACCGGCCAGCGGCCTGCGCGAGCCACTGCAGTGCACTGCACCCTGAGGTTATAATGCACTTAACTTCTGTACCACTTAGCCTCACCTCAACCGTTGTAGCCACGCCCTTGACGGCAGAGAATACCATTCTAGATCTCGAATATTAATACTGGACTCAAAAAATGGCTCACAAAGGTGACGCATCGACACGAACCAATCGAGTGATCGCAACGTCCTTATTATAATAGCAAATGAAACTGGACTAGATTTTTCTAGTTCGTATTAGTCTAGTGTCTGGCAAACAGAAAGTATACACAGATTAGAAGGATTTTAACCTTATAATAACCACAAACTTACGAGGCGATGAGAACCAGTTGTAGAAAGTACACGCACCGCAACGCGACAGCAAGAGATTATAGAAGCAAGTTCCTTTGCACGCACACAACTGAACTGCAACTGTACTTCCTTTGTTTGTGTTGTGTTGGTGTGTCGGCGACAACGTGTGGAATGGTCCTTGACGGCGCTGCTCGTGAACAGAGGTGTCAACCAAAATGTCAGTTCCATAGTCCGCCATGATGAAATTTTTAGTTCTGATTTTGGCCGCATTCACACATGCTAGTAATATTAGGTCATCTTTGTTCAGATAGTGTACTAAATCCTACACTCCTACACACTCGGAAACGCTTTCAAAGATGACCTATTATTGTTACTTATTTTTTTTGGTTTTTTCTTTCCGGCTTTCAAAAGCGTGGAAAAGGCAAAGGTATCTATGACCATACAGCCTAGTCTGTCGTATTTTAGTTTCTCTTCATTAGTTTTTCGATTTGTAATGCTAGTGCCGGTGCATTACAAATCTTCTCTGAAGTTCTTGACAGCATTTGCAGCAGCCTCATTCTTAGGTAGAACACCCAGTTGCTCTAGGGCGTCTATAAAACAAGGTATCTATGACCATACAGCCTAGTCTGTCGTATTTTAGTTTCTCTTCATTAGTTTTTCGATTTGTAATGCTAGTGCCGGTGCATTACAAATCTTCTCTGAAGTTCTTGACAGCATTTGCAGCAGCCTCATTCTTAGGTAGAACACCCAGTTGCTCTAGGGCGTCTATAAAACTGCACCCAGTACAAGTTGGGTTCTCACGTCCTCCTTCGTTTTATTTTTTGTTCTCCACATTGCTCACGTGCACTAGACGATTTTTTCCAAAATGCACCATTTCTTCATCAAAATCCTAGCAGAAAACAATGCAAAAACAACAAAATAAAACTACGAATGCGTCCACCATAAATCCCGCCAAAAACTCCTGACCTATTATTATTAGTGTAAAAGGATGCGATACTCACCTCTCCCGCTAACATCAACGTCGCCTGCGAGGCGGTGATGATCATGTAAATGATCGTACAAGCGTTTCCAGATTGTTTTTTTTTGCGATTTTAGTTTCGACCATATTTATTCCTAAAATTCTTTGACATCATCATCATCATTACAGCTCATATACGTCCCCACCGAGGGGCTCGAGCCTACCCTGAATCAGGGCGATTAGGCCTTAGTCGACCACGCGGGCCCAGTGCGGGTTGGTCGACTTCACACACAACCTTCGAGTTTCTTCGCAGGCGTGTGCAGGTTTCCTCACGATGTTTTTCCTTCACCGTTAAAGCAATCGGTAAGTATGTACGTAAGTTTTTGAAAAACTCATTGGTACATTGGCCGTCCGTACCTCTGGTTAGATGTACCGAGTCGTTACCGGTTGAGCCACCGACGCTTTTTTAAACTGACATATACACAAATAATTTTAGGGAAAAAAAAAGCTTTGGGAAAGTTTAGCGGAATTATTGTGCCTTAACACAATAGAAGGCCAAAAAAAACGTAGTCAATTAAATTAAAAATTTAAAAAACCCCCGACAAAAACCTCTAAAAAGTAAACAATAATATGTATTGACCCTTTGAGTTTAATTTAAGTAGTAATATTTTGACCCAAGAGTCGTCGCGTAGGGGGACCGCTAAGTTGTGAAGTTATTACTAATTAGTTGTAGTAAAGTAAATCAGTTGTATTCTGTTTTTATTTTATTTACTTAGCGGTCCCCCTACGCGAAGACTCTTGGATCAAAATATTACTACTTAAATTAAACTCAAAGGGTCAATACATATTATTGTTTACTTTTTAGAGGTTTTTGTCGGGGGTTTTTTAAATTTTTAATTTAATTTTTATTTCGTGCTTTTTAAACTTTACATAACTATTACATACAATCGAAACTCTACCCCCACATTCATACAAATAGTTTCCGGGACGAAACACGATACTGCGACACAAAATCTAGCCTATTTTGAATCGATCAAGCCTGTGGAAGTTGCTCACCTCCCTTGTTTGAAGCTGCAATTAAATGTGTTATAACTCTAAACTTCAAATCCATGGACCCATGGAAGTTTTTTACTTTTTTAACCGCTGCTTCAGCAGATTCCAGGAGATGCTGCAGCATCAGGTCAAGGTTACCATATTATATCTAACACCTATTCATTGAGACTATTCTAATAATTTCTATTCTAATTCTATTTAAAAGTGTGTGTAACACCTATTTGAAATAAATTGTTTTGAATATTTTTTTTGAGCCCAAACACGATACTTCTACTGAAAGTTTTTGAGGAGTTGGGTATTCTGTAGATTCTAGGAGATGCTGCATCAACAGTTCAAGGTTATCATGGTTTTGCAATATTTTTACATTAACAGGGCACGAAATTTTGAATCGATCAGACCTGTATAAGTTGCCCAGATCCCTTAGTCACCTAGATAAGAGCTGATAACAACATCAGCTCACCGTGTTGCCACCATTGCATTGTATGCAGAATCAAATACTGAACAAAACGAGTCCAAACACGACATATCTGCTATTATTTTTTTAAGATTGTACTAGTGTGCTGGATATCCTGGCCGCAGCATCAGCTCACCGTGTTGCCACCATTGCATTGTATGCAGAATCAAATACTGATCAAAACGAGTCCAAACACGACATATCTGCTATTATTTTTTTAAGAGTGTGCTAGTGTTCTGGATATCCTGGCCGCAGCATCAGCTCACCGTGTTGCCACCATTGCATTGTATGCAGAATCAAATACTGATCAAAACGAGTCCAAACACGACATATCTGCTATTATTTTATTTAAGGGTGTACTAGTGTGCTGGATATCCTGGCCGCAGCATCAGCTCACCGTGTTGCCACCATTGCATTGTATGCAGAATCAAATACTGATCAAAACGAGTCCAAACACGACATATCTGCTATTATTTTTTTAAGAGTGTGCTAGTGTTCTGGATATCCTGGCTGCAGCATCAGACCAAGAGTTCCATAATCCTGCATAGTTATTAAGCATACATGAGTGTTTCAAGTTTTTGGTCACATGTATGTTTGAAAGTAAAGTAAATACACATTAAGAGTCTAAGAACCCTACCGCAGCTAACAAAAGAGCTGATGACCTTGAAACGGCTGAACCGATTTTGATAAAACGTATCTAAGAACCATCGCCAAAAAACCTGCTTGTAAATAAAAAAAACCGCATCCAAATCGGTTAACCCGTTTGAGAGCTACGGTGCCACAGACAGACACACAGACAGACACACAGACAGACACACAGACACACACACAGACACACACACACACATAGCGGTCAAACTTATAACACCCCTCTTTTTTGCGTCGGGGGTTAAAAACGAACTGAAAAACCGAATGCCTACCAAAACGGCAAGGGTGAGATATGGATTAGCATAGCAACCTGTGGCGGACGTTCGTAGTTTGAGCCGGCTACCAAAATATTAAATTAGTTCAAATCTGAAAACGTTTACTCCGCGAAGATTTCGAATTTTTAAATGTGTTTGGTTCAGTTTAAAATGATAATTTAAGTATATGTAATACTTACTTACTACTTACTCCGCTGGCTCAACGACCCAAAGTGTGTCCTGGCCTCCGATAAGAGAACTCGCCATTTGTCCCGGTCTTGTGCGGGGGGGCGTGGCGGCCACCTCCCCGTGGTGCCCCCTGGAAACGCGCTCTAACGAGCGTGGCCAACGGCCGCCCTTCTCTGCCGTGCATCGTGGGCGCGGCCGGCAGAGTATTTGCGCCCACCTGCGTTAGCCCTGCGCAGTTGATCGCCGTACGCGGGGAGAACGGGATCCTGGTCGGTTGAGCCGAACGTGGGTCGGAGCGAGTTACCCACGGTCGGCAACACGCCTTCTTTGGCCCGAGATTCTCGCTAAACGGTACCCACGTGAATAGCCAACACGTGGGAATGGGCAAGTGTCCCCCCTCAGGGGTCACTGGCGAGATGCGGGGAGGTCGGACTCGGCCATGCTGACGGGGCAAGGCTGTTTGGGATCAACCGGGGGGATTGGATTGTTCTATCCCGGCCCACCAGTTCGAGCCCTTGATGTCGCGCAGTGAGTCCCGACCCCCTTCGCATCTATATCCACCTGATAGCACTGGTGTTACTAGCCCTGTACGCAAGTACTCCCCCAAATGTGCGGGCTCCGTGGAGGGTGGGGAATCAGGGGGATGAATAATTTATAAACGGTAGCATGGACAATTTAAAATCCGCTGACTCGCCCGCGCCTCAAGGCGCACCCGGTGTAGGAGGGCAACCTCTGGCGCCACCCGTGGAGGCCCCTACCTCCCAACCGTCCTCCGTAAGGAAGCCCCAAGCCTCCTTGAGCGAAGCGGCGGGGGAGCTTAGGTCCCCAGAATTGGCCACTGGCCATCTTTCTAAGCGCCAGGCAAGGCGCAGAGCGAGGAGAGCTCGAAAGGGGAAACCCTCAGGCTCACCTCCCCACTCTGCAGCTTCAGCCGCGCTTCTTTCGTCCACCGCGACCCCCCAGGTCGCGCCCCTACATCCCCGGGAACCGAACGTGGCCCCCTCGGGTGCTGTGGCTGCGGAGAAATCTGCTCCACCATCGAGCACCCCCATGGAGGTAGTCACCGCCAGTGCTCCCGGCGCGAGTGTCCTGATGGGTCAGCTGAACACTGGCTGGACCCTGATCGACCGGAAGGGCAAAAACCGGAAGAGGCCTCATGCGCCGTTGCCACAAGGTGACGTCGCTGCCTCCTCCCGACCCAAGCCCCGACCGAATGGCAGGCAGAGGGCAGCTCGTAGAGCTGCAAGGCGCGCCGAGGCCCGAGCCAAGGCTGCTACCACCACTACTGCCCCTGAAATGTCATCTGCAGGGCCCTCTGTTGTGCCTGTTGCGGGGGGGAGCACCGCATCGAAGGTAACTTCGATCGGGGCGCCCCGAGCCCCCGGGAAGCAGCGAAAGGACCCAGCTGAGACAGCCATAAGCTCGGCGACCGCACAGTCGGCGAAGAGGGCTCGCCTCGATGAGACTCTGTCTCCCCGTGGTGAGCCCAAAAAGCCGAGGGTGGGGTCGGCGAGCAAGCCCCAGCGTACTTACGCGGAGTCCGCGTCCGCTGACCTTGCGGTTGCTGTCACGGCAGCATCCGGCAATCTCAGCCAACAGGACGTGGACTATATTCTGAGTGCCTTCACCGACCGAGTAGTGGAGCAGTCGCTCACTCAACTCGGTTCTGCCGGCCCAGTCTTCAAGGGCAAACCCGTCCACGCGGAAGGTGCCCTAAAGATATGGTGCGGCAACTCGGCAGCGTTGGAGTGGCTTCGGGCGGCAGTCTCCAACATAACACTGCCCCGGGGTGAGGCACTCACCCTCAAAAGACAAACTGAGCTGCCCCGTATGGTGTTAGGAGGCATACTGCTTCCCGGCGTTTGGGAAGCAGTAAAAGCCGGACGAGCCTTAGGCTTCCAAAACCCGTGGGCCCAAATCCACAGGTGGAGGTTGCTTAAGGTTCTACCTCAGGGCACCGACACATTCATCGTTGTAAGCTTGCCGGAGGATCTGGTCGAGGTCCTGCTGGAACACGAGCGCCAGCTTGCTCTGGTGGTAGGCTCAGTCTACCTGAAGTTCCGGGGACCGAGGGGCAGGTTCACCGCAACCTCCCTGGGAGGACCAGATCCAAATCGCGTGTCCCCTACAACTGTACCGGAGCCCATTGAAGGGACTGCCGTACCACTGGCTACGGAAACGGAAGCCGTGCGGTCTCCCACCTCGATCGCTCCTCGGAGCCCTCTAGACAACCCCGTGTTGGAAGAGGGCGGAGAGGAATGTATCGAGGGGTTGGGCGGTCTAACAATTTCCTCCGAGGAGGAAGAGGCGCTGCTGTCGCAAGACAGCGCGCCCTTTCTCAAGTTGTAGGGCCCTACAAGCGAACCTCCAGCACAGTCAGACCGCTACGGCTCAATTGCGGAAATGGCTGGAGGTTCACGACACGGCGATAGCCCTGATTCAAGAGCCGTGGGTCAGGGGCAACAAAATTTGCGGACTCTCTAACATTGGTGGTAAGTTGGTTGCTTACAATGGGCCGGAGAGTCCAAGAACTGCGATATATATTACTAGAAACGTGCCCGTCCAACCTTTAACAGAATTCTGTCATAGGGACTTGAGCGCCGTTAGGCTGCTTGAAGGCAAAACAAACCCCAGTCTGCCGGAGATGATCGTCGCCTCCGTGTACATGCCTGATGACGACGATCCACCACCACCAGAACTGGCAAGGCTCGTCACACACTGCGAGGAAAAGGGACTGGAGCTGCTAGTTGCAACAGACTGCAACGCGCACCACTCCCTCTGGGGGATGAAAAACTGTAACGATAGAGGTAAGACTCTGGTAGAGTACCTGTTCACAACTGGTCTCCATCTGTTGAACGTTGGCTCAGTACCCACCTTCGTCACCAGACGGGGTAGGTCCATAATCGACATTACACTGATCACTGAGGGTATCTCGAGTCTTGTATCCAACTGGCATGTGTCAGAGGAAGCATCGTGCTCGGATCACAGATGGGTAAGATTCGACCTTCAGGTGAATACTCAGGTGACGCCACCACGCAGGAACCCACGCAAGACCAACAGACCTGTCTATTGCAAATCGCTGCAAAACGCACTACTTAGGGTTGAGGTTCCTGACAGAATGATAGGCGTAGACCGGATAGAAGCACAAGTGGAAGTCCTGACAGGCTGCATTAGAGACTCCTACCAAGAAGCGTGCCCTCTGACCAAACCACCATCAGCCAGCAGTCTAAAGGTAAACTGGTGGGGACCAGAACTGGAGAGGCTCAGGAAAAAGGTCAGAAAGCTTTTTAACAGAGCTATGAACACAAGTGATGAACAGGACTGGGACAACTACAAAACCGCCAAGTCCAAATACAAGAAAAGGATACGATACCGCAGCACTGCATCGTGGAGAAGTTTCTGCGATGGAGTTGAATCGTGTCAGCAAGCAAACAGGGTAAGAAAAGTCCTCTCCAACGGGCCCAGCCAAGCCTTGGGCTCGCTTAAAAAACCCGACGGCACTCTCACCAGCACGCCAGATGAGACGGAAGATGTATTACTGCGGACACACTTCCCTGACTGTCGTATTGTATCGACGTTAAGCTGGAACGATGATCCTATACTAGCAACTGAGGAGGACTGGCTTGTCGCAGACAGGGTGGTCTCCACAGATAAGGTAAGATGGGCGCTAAACAGCTTTCAACCCTTTAAGTCAGCGGGCTGCGATGGCGTCTTCCCAGCACTACTACAGTGGGGGGGCGACGCAGTGGTAGTAGCCGTGGCCAAGGTCCTCAGGGCATGCCTAGCCCACAAGTATGTGCCACATGCTTGGAGAGAGGTGAAAGTGGTATTTATACCAAAACCAGGAAAGTCTGACTACACGGATCCAAAATCCTTCAGACCCATAAGTCTCACGTCCTTCCTACTGAAGGCACTGGAGAGACTCTGTGACAGGGAACTGAGGGAAAACGCACTGAGGGACATACCCCTGCACCGCAATCAACATGCGTATAGCCAGGGTAAGTCTACAGAATCGGCCTTGCATGCTGTCGTTAGCAAGATCGAGGCAGCAATACAGAACAAGTCTATGTGCTTAGGCACCTTCATAGATATCGAAGGCGCTTTTGACAAAACAAACTTCAGCAGCATGAGGGCGGCACTTCTGAAACATGGAGCAAACGCCACTATGACCGACTGGATTGAAAACATGCTCCGACAGCGGGTCATCAGACTGGTGAAGGAGGAGACCAAAGCGGCCATGGTAGCAAAGGGATGCCCCCAAGGAGGAGTCCTATCACCGTTACTGTGGAACCTAGTGGTAAATGACTTGATCACCACCTTAAACGGTAAGCACTTCTATACAATCGGATATGCGGACGACTTGGCTATACTTGTGTCGGGTAACTTCACCAATGTTATCTGCGACGCAACTCGAGCTGCTCTGCGAATCGTGGAGCGCTGGTGCACTGAGTACGAACTGTCCGTGAACCCGAGCAAAACTGAACTAGTACTGTTCACCAACAAACGCAACTTAGGTAACTACCTACTACCTAAACTTTTCAAAACAGAGCTCCGCCTATCAACGGAGATCAAGTACTTAGGTGTCACACTCGACAGCAAACTAAACTGGAGCAGCCATCTCACCAAGAAAATAGAGAAGGCAACTATTGCCCTGTGGCAGTGCCGTAGAATGGTAGGTAGGAAATGGGGCCTTACCCCAAAGATAATGCTATGGCTATACACAGCGGTAATACGTCCAATGATAAGCTACGGCGCAGTAGTCTGGTGGCCACGAACGAAGCTATCTACGGTCGTGAGTAAACTGCAACGCTTTCAATCGGAAGAGTTCTAAAATCGAAATTTAAAATTAATTTTCAAATAAAAACTCATTTTTCTCACCTCCGGGCCGAAAGCGACAACTTTCGTCCCGCTACGCGGGACGAAGTCCCCGCTTTTCGGCTCCGTCGATGAGAAAAATCGTATACACACCTCGGGCAGTAAATAAGGAAGCCTCAGATCACATGTTTGTCGACCTCGGCTTCGCCTCGGACGACAATTACATGTGATCTGAGACCTTCCTTATTTTACTGCCCTAGGTATGTAATATACTATTTTCTAACTATCGTTTATAGAAAGTTTTAGAATAACAGTTAGCGGCCATTGAAAAAGCTTTTGAAAAAGACTATAAATTGCAAGTAATTTTCCTTATTTGTATTTAATAATTGGAGAAAGAATGTAGTGGAGTTATTCATCTAAGCTCACTCAAGTATCTCAGGGTGCTATGGAATGAAGAAAGACATAGACAGCATGAGTTACTTGACGGAGACTAGATAATTTATTTTTCAGTTCAAGACTGCTTTCAAAGTTAATCTTGAAAATTCACGGTCTTCCATCACGCGCAAATCTTGAAGCTTATGAAAAAAATTTATTGATTTTTACAGGGAAGGAAATAATTAATTAGTTTTTATGAGCACAAAACTACAGTTGTATGTATTATTTTCCTGTTAAATGAGATCGAGGACAGAGGCCTCTGAGGGTGGGATAAAGCTTATCAAACAGAAACATTATATTTGGTTCAGTTTTGACTAACGTAAAAACTCTCAACTTATTACAGCTATTCCGAGACCGATGAATATTAATTTAAACACATGAGTCTTAGAATTAACTGTAAAAGTTTAAGATTAGTCGCTTTTTCAGTTTTGTCTAAAATCCAACGATGAAAATCGTCTAATCTTTCTCAGGTACATTCTCTGTCCATAATATAAGGAACATATGGGCAGAATAAGGTTCCTGAAGAAGACTAAACAAGATCTTATGATTTTTCCTTTGTCTTGAACCATTTTTGTTGAAATTAACCCTGAAAAGTCCATTTGTTTTGTCCAAAAGCTTCCAAGCTGGAAAAAACGATTGAAAATCAAGTTATTATTATAAAACCACAATATATTTTTGGTTTTTCTGCAAAATTGAAGCAATATAGTATAAGAGGAGATGACGTCAATCATGGACTATTTTAACGCTTAACATGACTCAACGGTCACAATCCTTCCGTTCAAATGTAATTTTTATATCAATCATAGCAGTCTCCAATACCAGTGAAGCAAAGAAACTCACTGATAAAAAAAGACTGCCAAAACAAATCATAAAAATTAGGATGTCCTTCATGCGATGAATGATAGAAGTCTTGCGATAGGATTGTCGATAATCTTAGTCTATACTAAGTTCGCAAAAGATTTCGTGAATAGAAACACGAGATCATGAGCGAGTTAGAACAGTCTGAGATTTGTTATTTCTTCTCTGTGGCGAATTAGTCTTCTGTCTTCTGTCTTGATCTTGATGAACTCTTGCTTAGTTCCAAGGCTTGAGTCACTCATTCTAAAGCTCAAATTATGGTATTATATATACATACATACATACATATATAAACTTTTGAGCGGATGCTATTTTTCGACATAACTCGATAAAATAAAACATATTATGACAACATTTTCTTAAAATTAAAAAATCGGACCGTCTACAATAGTTAGATTTGAGAAATCTACCCAAAAACTAAAATTCAAAAAATTTGAAACAAAGACTCACCGATTTGCAGTTAAATATCGTGAAGAATCAACTTTTCCACAAACTATGAACGCACTTAAAAATTAATTATTCAGGGAAACAGGAGACTCCCGTAATGACGAGCCGTCAATCACACACTGAAATAAATTAGTTCATTTAACTGGAATTTGTTCAATTACTATACGGACATACGAAACAATGACTATATAAGCTAGTGATAATTAATGTGTTGCCCCATATAAACATTTCATGCGGTTACACTCGCACGAAAAAATGTATATGTGGAAAATATATGCGATAATAGATGTGAAAATCTATGTGACATACATAAATAGATATGTGATATATATTTCAATATATTTTTTTTTTCCGCGAAAATATATTTTGACTTAGATATCGAAATATATACCGACATATATAGTATCATATATGCTCGCATGTATATTTATATATATTCCAATATATATCCTGCATGTATATCCACATATATGTCTGTCCATGAAAAAGAAAAAATATTAACCGAAGCTGAGATTTGAACTCAGAACCTTCCGATTACCAGGCAGAACCATCTTAACTAAGCTGATGGAAGCTTCATTAATCTGTAGTGTCAGTAATTTCTTTTAACCTTACACGCAGTCACACTGTTTATCGGGGAGTAGGGATCTCAAATACATGTGACATATATCTCCGCATGTATGCTACATATATGGCCGCATATATGTGAACTATATGCTTGTACATGTCTCGATATATTATGACATATATCTGAACATATATTTTAACATTTATGCAAAAATATATTTTACATATTTTTTTTTTGCGCACATGTATTTTGTATATGTCACATAGATGTGACATCTATTTTTCGCATACATATTTTTCCGTGCGGGCACTATCAGAGTTCCCAGAAATTTATGGTTTATAACTGAACAAATAAATTTGTCTCTTGTCGTAGCTCATCTTTGGGAATCATTATGACCCAACTGGGATGAATAGTATAAATTACTGAGATTTTGTTTAAAATGCATCCAGAGAAGCGCCACCTAGACAGTAGCGTCACTAACTACGAAAGCGTGGATGACGCATGGGAAGGAAATGGACGTTGTGATAAAATATGACTGTATGCTTTTATCAGTATGGAACTATAGTTCCTGTGTGAATCAGAATATTATTATATATTATATATATTAACTCCCTCTGTTGTTAACTAATAAATGAAAATATTTTTAAAAAAAGTTTTTTTCATATCGAGAACTAAATGTTTTTTTACAGCTCATGGTAATGAATTTTTTCCAAAGGCATCTTTTCATATCTGTATGATCATTTCTTCTCAATAAAGGATCAAATAAAACAATAGTGGTTTTGTTAACATTTATTTAACGATACATGAACATATTTTCCTTTGTTTGTACATGTTTTACATTTTTTATCGTTTTCTTTGAATTGGTCAAGGTTTATTTGATGTAACAGAAAAACTTGCTAATTAGTGCAATCAATTGGTTATTAGGTTCATTAGAATGCTTTGGTTTGTTCTTGACTTACAATTCGGTTCTGTCTCAACTTCATTGGAGCAAGATGTGCAGAGATGGTGGTACAATCATCAGCCATCAAAGTTACCGCGAGATTATGATTACAAAACACATAAATTCTCATGATAGCTCTGACAATTGGAGATTCAGTTGCAAGTTTTGACTAAACAGAAGATTTGTTTTGGATCAATTCGACTACTCCAATGAGTCATGTTAGTAAGAACACATGAATCATTGATCTAGGCAAATCTTACCAAAAAGAAACGATGATTTGGTTCTTGATCAATGCTTCTTTAACAGCTTTAATAATCCAACGTTGCGGTGACTCTTGTCTAAGCTTCCTTTGGTAATCTGACTGCCTATGATGTGCAGAAGTACATAGGCACAACAAACTACCTCAGAAAGACTAAACAAAATTTCTTCTTGAAACTACTTTTGTGTTACACGAGCTATAAATCTGTAAAGAAACAATGTAACATGTTCCTCGCATGAATAATACTTCTGTTCAATATCAATTGAACTAATCAAGACTTCCTGTGAAGCAAACAAACACATATCACTCACCAATCAAGACTATTAAATAGATATCATGAAGAAATAGCTTTGCTCTACTGTTGCTATTTACTTTTGCTCTGCAAAGACCAAGTATGTTTTCTTACTTATTAACTACTAGTCTTGTTTTGATAACGAGGGCATCTTCTTCAACGCAGTAACGACGATCGTTCAAATCTTGACAAGGAAATAAAATGGAAAACGCATTACTTACTGTATTTCCTAAGCTAGGATTGAACTAGGATTCTTGAACTAGATCAGTGTATAGGTTTGAATATCTTGCAACAATGAATGTAAATTCAAAAAACAAAAAATTATAAAAAATAAACTTACCCAGGGCAAAACGAAATAATTTCTAAAGAGAGTTCTGTTATTGCTAATGACCGATCACACACTGATCAATTGAGTGACCAAACCCGAATATATAGGCCAGAAATCCCGCAGAAGCTAATATGAGTAACTCTTTGTTTCAAGCATGACTAATTTGTTACAAATGATGTAATCTTACATACGTGTTCGAGGACTATCGGTCGCAGTCTTTGAGAACAGATCGTAACCTGTGATTAATGTTTGTGACAAACTAATCCATGTTTATTGTGGTAAGTTAAAGGGCAATTGATTCATTACTTGAGCTGACATAAGTTGACATGAACATACATAAACCTACAGTACCCTTACCATACATCAGTGTACTGAAGTTTAAAAGGCGCCATCTACACAGTAGCGTCACTAACTACTGAACACGTGTATAAGTAGGACTGGTCAAGCGAATCAGACTCTTATATTTATTTTTATAGTATAATTTTTCAACTTCAAACTTTTATTTGCAGTTTTGAAATCCAACAAGTAGAAACATTACAATTTATAAAAAGATTTGCGGGTTTTATTGCAGCGGATTCGTCGAGGATTAGCTTTAAAATTTTTTAAAGCTCATCTACAGGCACTTTAAGTATTGCCATATAAACTATCGCAAAAAATGAGTCACAGTCTATATTTTCAGTCATTTGTTTATCTTGCGAAATTGTATCACTTGTTTATTATATAATATATAAATATAAACTCCTCCTGTTTAGTACTAACATATAAAAACTATCAAAAGTAAAGTTATTTTTCATATCAATGCTGTGTGTCTTATATTATAATGATTCTAACTCGAAATAAGTCTGAACTATAATTGTATTCAAAACTATTATTATTCAAAGAAAACTTGGCTCGGGATTCGAACCCGCGCATCAAAATATTTGCAACATTTCACAGAGCAAATTTCAAAAAACTAAAAAGAGTATAAAGGAAATTACTCAATCAAAAGATGTGAAGAAAGTCCACGCTCTCTTTTGACAAAACTTGTTTGTTTTCAATGAAAATGACTCATCATTATGTGCCTATATGAACTATATGAGACTCACTATAGGCTATAATTTACTATAAAAAAAACTTGTTATCATATAAATGACTAGTAATTGGTCAAATTTTTGAGGAAATGGCTGTTTGAGATAACGAAGGGAGCGTCACTTGTACAGCGGCGTTGTTTACAACTTTGTAACTGTCGATAAGGCAGGTTTGATGAAGTCTATTGGATCTCATGAATAGAAGCATTTTCTTCTTTTTAAAATGAATTTAGTTATTAAATTAGTATTCTCTTATTGCTTATAAAAAAACAGGAAAATTGTGACCACTGGGCCCATAACCTGGTAGAAAAATTTCTAAGGAATCTATTGCAGGAAATTAACAGTATTTTTAGTTTTTCTAAACTTTGTTTGCTATTTTTATTCCAAATACAAAAAGCTCTAGAACTAAAACTTTTTACATTATAAATTCTCAATTAAAAGCTCTTTAAATTACAATTTATTCCATTACATAATTCACTTAAAAGTTATATATATAAATGCTTTGACAAACAAAAGGAAGTATAAGCAGAAGTTTTAGGATTAAAAATAATTAACAATAAAAAAATAAAACAAGATTGATTTCATAATATTTATTAAGTGACAGCACATCCAAATTTTGTTTTTTGCGTGATAACTGCCTAAGTATGCGCCATTCTGAAACAACAAAGAAAAAAAATTAATCGAGTTTTCAAAAGTATTCAGTGTAATTTACGAATTCCCTAAATTTTGCGGTTAAATTTCTTCTAGTTCAAAGAATGGCATGCATGGCTGTGACAGGCTGCATGCGGACAACTCCCACTGCAGCCCTTGAAACCATCCTGGACCTGCCGCCTCTGCACCTGTTTATCCAACAGGAAGCAGCTAGTGCTGCAGCCCGTCTGAAATTGCTGTCTCTTTGGAGCACAAACAGGATCCCGCACACTGAGCTTCTGCACGATATTATCGCGGAGGAGCCATTGTTCGCGGCGACGAATGATAGAATCCCTAAACGGTATGTCTTTGACATGAAATACAAGGTACAGCTACATGAGGAGCCCTGGGAGGGTCAGAACCTGAAAGAACTACGGGTATTTACCGATGGTTCCAAAACAGGCACTGGCACCGGGTATGGGGTCTTCTCCGAGGATCTGAACATCAGGATAGCCAATCCCCTGGGTGCGCATAACACGGTCTTTCAGGCTGAGTGTATGGGCATCATCAAGGCAGCTGAGGCGATTGCTGCAAGGGAGGTGCGTGAGTACCCCATCCGCATCCTCTCTGACAGCAGAGCCGTACTACAGGCCCTGCAGAGCAGCATGATCACATCGGGGCTCATACTGGAGTGCCAACAAAAATTGACAGAGGTATGTAACCGCGGCGGCGTAACTCTGCAGTGGATTAAAGGGCACAGCAACTTACGCGGCAATGATGCGGCGGATGAGCTTGCCAGGAGAGGGTCAGAGCTAATAGCCGTGGGACCGGAACCTATAATACCCCTCCCATATGGCTGGCTACGGTCCACCCTGAGGAATCGCACAAGAAATGAACACAATTTGTACTGGTCCGGTTTGGAAACCTGCAGGCAAGCAAGGGTGGCCCTTCCGGCAACTAACCCTGGTCTATCCAGAAAGCTTCTGAGACTTGGGAGAGCTCAGCTCCGCAAGGTAACAGCCGCTATTACAGGACATGGCCATTTTAATAAACACCTATTCGCTCTAGGTATCACCGACAGCCCCCTATGCAGAGCATGTATGGAGGCTGAGGAGACTGCTGCCCACATCCTACTTGATTGCGAGGGGCTGGCACAGTACAGGGTCGTGCACCTCGGTGACCCGAGGTCACTCCAGGAAGTCGTCGGCAACCTACGGGGGCTACTGGGCTTCTTGGAGGAGCTGGGCTGGCAGTGATGCCGGCCAATCACGCAAAATGGGCGCAGTGGTCGCCTGGTTGCGGAAATCAGCCCGCCCCTAACTTCAACTTCAACTTCAACAACTGCCATCGAGGGACGGCAAAATACTGGTACCCTAAAATGCGGAAAAGCGTGGAGAAGTATGTAGCTAGTTGTATCGGATGTCAATTCACAAAGAAGACCACGGGTAAGCAGCCGGGATTACTGCATCTAATACCAAGGGATCCTGCTCCCTTTTTTAATGTTCCACGTGGATCATCTAGGGTCATTTTGCAAGTGCAGTGGTAAAACCTACAACTTTGCCATTATTGATGGGTCTACAAAATTTGAATGGCTAGAAGCTGTCGCAAATGCCAATGCCACGGGTGCTATTACCACACTAAACAGGTTTAGCCAGGTTTTCGGGTATTTAATGAGAATAGTCAGTGACAGAGGCACAACATTCACATGCAGAGAGTTCAAAGACTAATGTGAAGAAGTCGGAATAAAACATGTGTTAAACGCAGTGCCTCGCTAAGAGCTAACAGTCAAGTCGAGAGGCTGAACCGCACAATTGTAAGTTGCTTTACTGCTCATATGGGAGAAGCGCAAAAGGGCTGGGATGCCTGTTTACCAAAAGGTCAATTGGGCATTGTGAGAGATTTAGCATAGATCGAAACAACAATAAACATATTGAAATAAAAATTGTATTTTCTTTCTATTCAGACAGACCATATTAAACAGAAGAGCAATCAATAACAAACATTGACACCTTCATTCAAAACGCCTGCCAGATAATGTAACGTGCCAGTACTCACACTCCTCTTCACGGAACAGTTGTGGACATTATAATAGCCCAAGGCTGCTCCTCAGCTTCATCAGTCGTGGACCGGCTAAAGCCTTAGTAAGCAAATCTGCTTCCATTTCTTCTGTTCGCAGATACTTCACTTCTAAAACACCTTCTTGAATGCAGTCTCTAATGTAATGTTCCTTGAGGTCTATATGTTTCGACTTGTTAGACACCATCGCATTACGACTTAATTTTATGTCTGCCTGATTGTCGTTTAAGACCAGTATTTGATCATAGCTGGCTCCTAAATCTTTGAAAAGTCTCTTAAGGTGGATGGCTTCTTTTGCCGCTTCCGTTAGAGCTGTATATTCTGCTCTGTTGATAATGCAACACATCTTTGTTTCTTGGATTGCCAGCTGACACATGTTCCTGCAAATTAAAACAGTAGCCCGAGTATGATTAGCGATCAAGCTTGTATCCGCCCCAGTCTGCGTCCGCCAATCCGTACAAGTCATCATCTGTTTTCGTAAACGTTAGACCAATATCTTTTGTACCTTATAGATAACGCAACACCCTTTTTGCACACTTATAATGTTCTTCCCCATAGCTGTCAATTAATTGTGACATGTAACTTATGGCGAACATTATATCCGGTCTCGTAGCCACCGCTATGTACATAAGTGTTCCATTAAATTTTTTGTATGGAAGTTTTTGTTCATGTCATGTCTCGCTCTTTTTTAGCGTAAGACCTGGCTCTATGGGTATAAACTTGGGCTTGCAGTCTTCCATTTTATACTTTTGCAAAATGTCCTCTATGAATCTTTCTTGGTTTAACTTTATTTTATCTTTTTTATAGATCACATCTATGCCTAGTAACCTTTTGGGTGAACCCAAATCTTTCATTTCAAATTTGGTGTTGAGAAAGTCTTTGATATCTTTTAGCATTTTTGGACACGAGTAGGCAATCAAAAGATCATCAACGTATATAGCTATGATAACTTTAGCTCCTCTTTTATCTAATACTAGCTGTCCCGGCGAACTACGTACCGCCTTACATTACATTACACTGCCTTACCCTACCCTAACCTACACTACACTACACTACCCTACCCTACACTACCCTACCCTACCCTACACTACCCTACCCTACACTACTCTACCCTACCCTACACTACCCTACACTATCCTACACTACCCTACTCTACCCTACACTACACTACCCTACACTACACTACCCTACCCTACACTACCCTACCCTACACTACACTACACTACACTACCCTACCCTACCCTTCCCTACCCTACCCTACGTAAGAACCTTCTCCTGACAATAACGAACTCGACAAAAAAAGAATTAGCGAAATCGGTCCAGCCGTTTAGGAGGAGTTCAATGACTAACACACGGACAGAAGATTTATATATATAAAGACATATACACATGGATCTGCATGTGATGTTTTAAAACCAATATTTTTTAATTCTGTATCGAGCTTCTTGTACCATTGCCTCCCTGCCTGCTTGAGACCATAAAAGAGCTTTTATTAGAAGACATACTTTTTCTCCTTTTACGTCCTTTATATCTTTCAACATACTCACTGTTTTGTGGTACATAGTTAGATCTTCATTTTCGCTTTCATCAACCATAATTTCTGTTAGGTAGTCTTCCAAATAGTCAGGATATTTCTTTACAATATTTTCTTTTGACTGACTCGGTGGCTCAATGGTTAGTGCCCTTGACTACTGATCCGAGGGTTGTGGGTTCGATCCCCACCCAGGGCAAGCATTTATGTGATGAGCAGATTTGTTTGCTCCGTGTCTGGGTGTTAAATGTATCTATATAAGTATGTATATCAGTCTCTGGTAACCCATCACACAGGGAATCCTACTTTGGGGCCAGATGACCATGTGTAATTTGTCCCAGAATATTTATTTATTTATTTTTATTTTCTAATACACCATTAAGGTACGCAGTTGTTACGTCCATTTGGTTAAGTTGCAATCTCTGATCTATTGCTACTCCGACTAGCGAACGGATCGTACTAAGCTTTACGACGGGAGCAAACGTTTCGTTGTAATCAATGCCTGGTCGCTGAGTAAACCCCCGTGCCACAAGTCTGGCTTTCCTTGTAATACAACTGTCTGGTCCCACTTTATTTCTTAGAACCATCTTATAGTCGATTATTTTCATGTCTCTACCTTTTTTCATTATTTTACAGGTTCCATTCTTTACATGAGCTCTTATTTCTGCTTTTATAGCTTCATGCTAGTATTCATCTTCCTCGTTTTCATTTGTCAGGTAAGATAAATCATAAGTTAATAAACTTTCTTCTGTTGCAGCCAACACATAATCGTTTGTCCACGCCGGCGGGTGTTTTTCTCTTTGCGGCCTCCCATTATCAGGCATTTCTACAATTTCTGGAGCGTCTTCGTAAGACTTTGATTCATCTTCCTCTTCTACAGTGTTTGGACTCAGCGTAATAATTTCATTTTTCTTTTCTGAAATTTCAACTTCTATTTGCCGAATTTCTGTATTTTTTCTCTTATTGTTACTTTTCTTTTCTTTTTCAGGTTTTCTAGAGTCGTGTGCCTCATCATTTATAAGGTTTTCGTAGTTGTATTTGTTTTCTTCATAGTACATCTTGTCTATGACCTTGACATCTCTACTGACATTTTCTTCAGGTATATATACTCGGAAACTTTTTGAAGTCAACGAATATCCCATGAAAACGCCTTCTTTAGCGGTTTGGGTGAGTTTCCCTTTTCTGTTTTTTCTTAAATCAAAATGTCTTCCGACCAGAAACGTGCATGTGGTTACCTGATGGAGTTTTGCCAACCCATTTTTTGAATGGCACTTCACCCTTTAAGGCTTTTGATGGACAGCGGTTTATAAGGTAATTAGCGGTCGCCACTGCTTCCGCCCATAGCTTCTTTGGAAGTAAGGATCTATTTTTCATTTCGCTAATCCCATTCTGTTGTGGTGTATAAACTGTCGTTAATCTTCTTTTGATTCCGTGTAATTTGAGGAAGTCATCAAAATCGTTATTGCGGTATTCTGTACCATTATCCGATTGTAGATTTTTTATCTTCTTATTCTTGAATGTCTCCACTTCGTTTTTGTATTCTTTAAAAACATTTGACACGTCACTTATCCTTTTGATAAAAAAGACGTGACAGTAACGAGTGAAATCATCTATGAAAGTAACATAGTATCTTGAGCCTGCTAATGTTTCACACTCTAATGGCCCACAAACATCGCTATGAATTATTTCAAGCGGTTCAGTTGAATAAAGATCATCATGTCTTTTGAATGGCAGTCTTGGCATTTTGCCTTTGATGCATGTTTCGCAGGTTACAAATTTATTTTCAGTCAAGTTTAAGCCATACGTAAGATCCTCTTTAGCCATTTTTAGTAAATCTTTTTCATTGACATGACCAAGTTTTCGATGCCATTCCATGAGATCGTTATCTTGTCTTTCTTTATTTGATGTGTATTGTGCAGTCTCTTTTTTTATTTAACTCAAGATAGTAGAGCCCATCCTTTCGTTTTGCTGTCATCGCTAACTCACCGTCTTGTTCTATTATGTAGGATTTGTCTTTTTTTAAAACAACCTTATTCCCTCTGCCTGTTATTTTTCCCACTGACAATAGGTTCGTCGAAATTTCGGGAACATTAAAGTTATTATCATTAAAGTTTATTTCATTATTGTTAGTACTCAAAGTAACTTTGCCTTTACCTTGGATTTGACTGGTGTATTTACTTGATGCTAGCTTAAATATGCCTTTTTCAGGGGTCATGTTTGAAAACATGTTTTTGTTTCCGCACATGTGAAATGAACAGCCGCTATCTAGACACCACATCTCTTTTGTTGTATCCGAATCTGCAGTACTTAAGCAAACATTAAAGTTTTTATGTTGCTTACTGTTCTCCTTCCCTTTGTGTACTTTTTTCTTAGTCCAACATGTCTCTGTAGCATGTCCTTTCTTTTTGCAGTTTTTACAAAACATGTTTCTTTTAGTGTGATATGCTTCTGAGCTTTCAGGCTGTTCACTGCCACTCCTAGCCTGGTAATCTTCCAGGATTTTAACTTTTAGATCATCAGGGCTTGGCAGTGTGTCTCTAGATTCTATGGCTATTCGAAAATTTTCGAACCTTGTTGGCAGAATATATAAAAGCATTATGCTAAGCAATTCCGATGGTATTTTAATGTCCATGTCGGCAAGTTTGTCCACGATATCCATAAAATTATTTATGTGATCACGAATATCTTCTTCTTTGGTCATTCTCTTTAGAACTAATTGCTTTAACAAAGTTGCCTTTCTGGCGGGACCCGAACTTTGGTAAATTCCTTTTAGTTTATCCCATACCTGTTTTGAAGTTGTACATCCTTTGATTTGCTTCAATTCGGGTGGCGATAACAAAAGTAAAATTTCGGCCCTTGCTTTCAGATCATCCTTTTGAAACGACGTTTTTTCCGCCGCATCTGCAGTAGGCTTTAAAATTCTTTCTCCACTTACGATGTCCCAGTAATCACATTTTATTAGGACTGCCTGTGCTTGCAGGCACCAGGTATCGTAGTTGGCCTTCGACAGCAGCTCAATATTACGATAACTAGTCGATGTGGACATTTTTATGTCACTAGTTTAGTTTAACCACGCTCTGCTACCAATTTGTGAGAGATTTAGCATTGATCGAAACAACAATAAACATATTGAAATAAAAATTGTATTTTCTTTCTATTCAGATAGACCATATTAAACAGAAGAGCAATCTATAACTAACATTGACACCTTCATTCAAAACGCCTGCCACATTATGTAACGTGCCAGTACTCACAGGCATTAACTCTACAGTGAACCAGGGGACCGGTAAATCTCCACTTGAATTACTCTGTGGTCTGAGACCTCGACTGGCAGGTTATTTACAAGGTGCACAACATACTCCAGATCTGGAAGGACTGATAAAAATCGCAGTCAAAAATATTAAGAAAAACTCATATGCCATGAAACATCTCAAACTCTGAGGGTTATGACAATGTTGTGTACACCTATAATAAGCATTTATGCATAAAAGACTCTTAATATTTATTTAGAGTCTTTCACATTCCCTTCTTTAGAACCAATATAGGTAAGAATTCTCCTTTCTGTAGAATGTGTATAGATTACAACACCATTAACTCTAAACTTTCAAAAATTTAACAGTAATGTTTCATTAATTTCTTAGTTAGTATTTTCCATGTTGTTTTAATAATAATTTTATGTCATTATTGTGTACACCTATAATATGCATTTGTATTAGAATAAGACCAAACTATGTTATGGAAACGTGTAATATTTATGCCGTTGGTGTGCCTTATTCAAATAAAAAAATAATAAGAGAGGGTCTAGCACATCCCCTTGTGGTACACCATGTGTAAATTACCTAAACTCTGATTTTTAAGTCTGCTTTATATGCTTATTGTTAATATTACTCACTTCTATACACTGTTTTCTTTCTTTAAGGTATGTAGGTATCCACCTGTGTGCTGGACCTCGAATACCAGATTTTAGTTTTGTTAAAGCAGTTCGTGTGAGACAAAATCGAACGCCTTTGACAAGTCGAAAAAAACGGTAGTCGTATGAGATTAAGCATTGGTATTGGATGCAGTAATCCCGGCTGCTTACCCGTGGTCTTCTTTGTGAATTGACATCCGATACAATTAGCTACATACTTCTCCACGCTTTTCCGCATTTTAGGGTACCAGTATTTTGCCGTCCCTCGATGGCAGTTGTTATCTTGGTAGGTCTTCATTATGTTCCACCTTGCATTTTTAGGTAGAACGGGACTCGTTCTATCATTAACAATACGACACAGCAAATAATTGACGACTTCATAATGCTTGAAGAGTCCATTTTTCTTGTTTTTGCCAGCCTCAAGCTCCAATTGAATATTTTTGATCAGCAACTAAATCTCTTCATCGCCATACTATATGACATGCCAATAACCAGTTGATCATAATGAAATTTGATCGGGTCTTCATTATTTGATCTAATACGATTCACAAGTTCTCTGATTTGTGACAGTTTATTTTTAGTGAATGGAAATGCTCTGATTAATTTCTCCTTCCACTTATTCCATCTGACTTCATAAGAAGCTTGGCGTTCATACCAGCCCTCAGCATAGCCGCTAAGTTTCGAAGAACATTTGCAGATCAATGTTCTTTAATCCCAACACTGCATGTTAGCAACACCTTCTAAATTCCGGATCTAATGCTCAACAGACACAGAAGAGGTCTGTGGGTTGAACTTGAACTCAGGTGTAGTGTGTAGCTAACTTTAAATATTTAGTGGTAGCAAACTTAATAACATCTGAATAAGCAATTTGTTACAAATGTAAGATAAATCAGATATTATAAGATTGTAGATAAATCATGTAGGAGATAATCTATGTTTAAGTTATAGTATATAAAGTAGATAGGTTTTAGTAAAGATTCTTTAACATCTGAAGACTATACGGAGTTCTAGCGCTGACGAGCGAAGCGCGGCCTGTAGGCCGCGCCAATGTGTAGGTACTTATCTCGCCTGCTTGACCGAGTGACGGGGGCCTGGCTGTGGTTCTGAAGTTAAAGTTTCGAAAATTTTCGAGAAAGTTTTGCATAATAAGTTAGTGAGTTTTTTCACTAAATATAATATTATAAATCGTTACCAATATGTAATAAAATCAACTGCCCTAGCGACTTTCAATCTTATAAGGGAAATCCTTAATGGCACCAATGCTAAATCTCATACGACTACCGTTTTTTTCGACTTGTCAAAGGCGTTCGATTTAGTCTCACACGAACTGCTTTTAACAAAACTAAAATCTGGTATTCGAGGTCCAGCACACAGGTGTATACCTACATACCTTAAAGAAAGAAAACAGTGTTTAGAAGTAAGTAAACTCAACAATAAGCATATAAAGCAGACTTACAAATCAGAGTTTAGGTTAGTTACACATGGTGTACCACAAGGGGGTGTGCTCGACCCTCTCTTATTTTTTATTTTTTTATTTATTTGAATAAGGCACACCAACGGTATAAATATTACACGTTTCCATAACATAGTTAGGTCTTATTCTAATACAAATGCTTATTATAGGTGTACACAACATTGACATAAAATTATTGTTAAAACAACATGGAAAACACTAAATAAAATTATAATGAAACATTAGTTCTAAATTTTGACAAGGAGTTAGAAAATATATCAATTTTGTATAGTTTAGAGTTAATGGTGTTGTAATCCATACACATTCTACAGAAAATAGAATTCTTACCTATATTGGTTCTAAAGAAGGGAATGTGAAAAATAATTAATTTATGTAAGTATAATATAAATTATTTAGCGGATACGACTAGACATAGACCAAAACTTTTTACGGACGATCTTTCAGTAATAGTGAAAACTAATAAAAAATTGACATTAAATATTCACGAATCTGACATCAATAGTACAATCAAATCTATATATAGGGTGACCTTAAATTAGTTCTTGATAGCAAAGGATATGAATGTACTCGTGATTACAAACAACTTTCCCATAGAAACTATATGTCGAATCAGAAAAAAATTTTAGGTCCTCGGTACATAACAAGTTATCAAATCGACAAAAATGTATGAAGGACCAAATATTTTTTTTCATATTTGACATATAGTTTCTATGGGAAAGTTGTTTGTAATCACGAGTACATTCATATCCTTTGCTATCAAGAACTAATTTAAGGTCACCCTATATAAATGGGTGAGTAATAATAATTTGCAAATTAATTTACATAATTTGACATTCCTTAACTTTAACAATTATAATTTTAATTCATTAAATGTTACTTGTAACGGACCAACCCTTAGGAGTGCTAGTAAAGTTAAGTTTATAGGTACCATTATTGATGAGAAGCTTGACTGGCAAGAACAGGTTGAAAAAGTATGTGCAAAAGTCAATAGTTTCAGTTTTGCCATTTATAAACTGACTAAGGTAGCGACTAGACACACTGCAGTCACAGCATATTTTGCTTACGTAGAATCGGTCCTCAGATACAATCTCCTTATATGGGGGAACAGTACTAATGTCAAAAAATCATCAGCTCATATACGTCCCCACCGAGGAGCTCGAGTCTACCCTGAATTAGGACGATCAGGCCTTAGTCGACCACGCGGGCCCAGTGCGGGTTGGTCGACTTCACACACAACCTTCGAGTTTCTTCGCAGGCGTGTGCAGGTTTCCTCACGATGTTTTCCTTCACCGTTAAAGCAATCGGTAAGTATATGTACGTAAGTTTTTGAAAAACTCATTGGTACATTGGCCGTCCAGATTTGAACCCGGTACATCTGGTTAGAAGAACCAAGTCGTTACCGGTTGAGCCACCGACGCTTTTTTCTTTTTTTTTTATGTCAAAAAATAATAATTTGAAAAACTAAAAACCGACTTCAAAATGAATTTCACTCAAAAGTATGAAATAATATTATTATACTTATTTATTCAATTTAAGCGCAAATTAGCTCAACATATCTTAACTAACTAGAAAGAATTATTATTTTCTTATTTGTTTATTGTGGAAAGCCAGTTTGTAGTTATATTTAAGGGTGCATGAAAGGAGCCTCCCCGCAGATGTACCAAAGCATTGTACATCGGGCGCACCCTGGGCAACAGTTAGCGAGTCCCTTATCACGAATCCGTTGCCCAAATTGAAAAAACTGGCCGCCATTTTGAACTTTTTAGTTACTGGACCGATTGCTTCCAAAATCGATATCTGGGGGTTCCTGAGGTCCCTTATCACGAATCCGTTGTCAAAATTGAAAAAAGTGGCCGCCATTTTGAACTTTTTAGTTACTGGATCGATTGCTTCCAAAATCGATATCTTATATCTGCTACTTTTTATCCCGGGAAAATAGCATAATCTGATGCAGTTCCTGAGGGAACTAAAAAATACTCGATTGTTGTGATTTTTTGCACAGAGACGACATAATTTACTAATCACCCTTAAATACAGTCATAAAAACGATGTCCACGCGGGCGGAGCCGCGGGAAAAAGCTAGTCTACGATAAATATAGGTACTGACGTTCGTAGGTTACATTGGCTCTCATTATTTTTCAAGCACAGACTTAGTTATTTGTTGGAATCCCAGGTATTTCAGATTATAGAGGAATAACCTCTAGGTAATTTAGAAGATAACATTATAACTAAAGTACACTTTAATTTCCAAGTACTTCCATAGTATAGTTCGTTAGCTTCATATTTGATAAATACTTCTCGCCGCTGCCTGCTTGCATCTAATAACACGAGTCGTCAAAGCTGCAGCTAATTCAGCAAACGAACTTTATTTTCTTGGAAATCTATATATTTCAGTTAGTATCTCCTCATGTATGTTATAGTTAGTACTAATATATATACTGTGGTTATAGTCTACGTTTCAAATAAACATTTTTGCATTCTTAGGTACTCTTTGTGTCACATCGGGTACCTGCCAAAGACATTACTATTACCACAGAATAGAGATATTCTATAGAAAGCTGAAGATCGTCTCGAAGTATGTACCAGCACCGAGCGAATCATTACACATACAGCACACTACAAACAGGCTGATTCTATTGGGTATTTTTATAAACGTGTGTTTATAACAATCGTGTGTGTTTTTATATACGTGTTTTTGGTGGACAGTGTTATTCGGTCAGTGCTATTGTTGATTGTTAATCGAAACTTTAAAGATTAAGTGTATTTATTTACCTACTACATGGGAACTAAATGTAATGGGTGTAATGACACGATTTATGATATTCTATACATGGATCTGTGCTCACAACTTTCGCCTTTATAATATTAGTGTGATTAGTTTAAGATTGAGTTCTTCCGTAAGTTATGAAAATTCAAGCAAACGCCAATACGCCTTTTTTAAGATTTTGCCCTACTTCGGGTATTTTTTTTTGTTATTTTTATTAATTATTTTTAATAACCTAATTTAATGAAGGCTGTCTAAAAATGGTTTTCGTACCCGGAGATGTTAATACATTCTTTAAAAAAATGTGTTTGTGTTTGACATATCGAGTATTTATTTACCTACTTGTTACCTACTACAGGTATTTTTTCATATTCTCTGCTATTTATTTTAGCCAGGCATTTCTAGCATGGACTTAGAATCATTCTAGTGAAAATGCTACTTAAAAGTGGTGATTTTATACCTAGATAAATTATTATATAATAAGAAGTGCCGTGTGTGAGATAGTTGAGGCGGACGTAACATGGACTTTCAGCAGGCAGAGTGACGTTTCGTTCGTTTATTTTATTGTGAAGGAAGCTGGTGTGGTGTCCTGTGTACCTACTACAGGTCCGGGGGGTGGTGAGGTTGTGTACAGTGAACAGTGAGCGGGCGCGGCATGTATGAACGTACGTGCGGCGCGGCCGCGGCGGCGGGCGGGCAGTGCGGCGGTGGCGCGCAGCACGACGAGCCGGCCGCCGAACCGCGCGCGCTGCTGCCGCCGCCCGACCGCGACTACAGCGGGTACGACGTCGTAAAGGCGACGCAGTACGGTGCCCTCGCCCGCGTCAAGGAGCTGGTTGAGGCGGGTTGGGACGTAAACCGGCCCGACCACGAGACGGTGACGTTGCTGCACTGGGCGGCGATCAATAACCGGCGGGAGATCATCCAGTACCTATTGTCGCGCGGTGCACTTGTTGACGCGGTGGGCGGCGAGCTGCAGTCGACGCCGCTGCAATGGGCCGCACGGCAGGGCCACCTGGAGGCCGTTGTGTTGCTGGTGCGCTCCGGTGCTGACCCGCGCCTGTGCGACGGCGAGGGCTGCGCCGCGCTGCACCTGGCGGCGCAGTTTGGCCACACGGCTGTGTGCGCATACCTGGTGGCTCGTGGTGCACCTGCAGATGAGGGCGACACAGGTGGCATGACAGCGCTCATGTGGGCGGCATGGAAGGTGCCAGCCGTGGATCCAGTGCGCCTGCTGCTCACGCTGGGTGCCTCGCCGCACCCACATGACCACACACACGGCAACACAGCATTGCACTGGGCCATCCTTGCCAGGAATGCCACTGCTGTTTCTACACTCATCTTCTATGTCAGTACCTATATTTTTATAAAAACAATTAGTATCCCCGGCAGATGCCAGACTACCTAGTGTAGGCAGGCCTCCCACTCGGTGGACCAATGACCTGGTGAAGGTCACGGGAAGGTGCTGGATGCTGGTAGTGCAGAAACGGTCATGGTGGAAATCCTTGAGGGAGGCCTTTGTCCAGCAGTGGATGTCCTTCGGCTGATATTATGATGATGATGAATTAGTATCTCAAAACTTGTCTGCCATGTGAGGGTGTAATATACATAGTCTGCACTGGAAGTTATGTGATGTACATTACGTGGTTTACACTGCAATATAATTACTTAATAATTTTTTTGTTTTCTATCAATTAAGTACAAAAAATAATTGGTATGACATCAAATTACAATCTATAGTATAAGCCATTAATATGGAAATCTGGATAAAAGTTTATTGACACTATTTCTACTATGTTTTCTCCAAACATGTAATTTATCGTTCGTCATACAAAATGTTGCTAACTACAATGCAACACTTGTTTCATAATACTTTGGTGAAGTGAAAAAAAATTAACTTTGATAGTTGCACTTTATGAGGTATTTTTTTAAATATTTTGTTTAATATCCATTTTAATTATTTTCTATATAATAATGGAAACAGAAACAAAGTTTTGAATTATTTTTTAATGGTTTTTTTTATATATCAATTTTCTAATTTCTACAACAATCGAAGTTTTATTTAGATTTATGCACGTTAAATTAATATATTTGAAATTTTAATCATCAAATCTATAATTCATTCTTCATCATGATTTCATTAAGTCTATAAAGTACTTTATTATGTACTTACTAGTTTTCGCTCGCAGCTTCACCTTTGTGGACATCGTTTTTTGACTGTCTGAGGGTGATTGGTGAAGTGTGGACATGAGTTTTCTCCAGATCCCTCAGGAAATGACTATTCTGATTAACAGTCTATGTCACTTTCCACCCCCTCAACCAATTCTATACAAAAAATCACTTCAATCTGTTGCTCGGATGCGACGCCAATGTGCGTTGAGCATGGAAATGAGTTTTTCCCATTTTCCTTGGGAACTATGTCAGGAGTGTATCTCGCCTTGCCTGTGTCAGTGTTCCCGATTCCTATAATTTGGGGATCTTCAAGGCAAGAGTGAATAGGCATTATTTGAGTTTGCGTGTACCATCCTCGACTGCATCATCAGTTACCATCAGGTGAGTTGCAGTCAAACACACTCAAATTTTTATTTAAAAAAATATACCAATTAGTAAATTATGTCATTTCCCACCCCCACAACTGTATCTGTGCAAAAATATCAACAATCCATTGTTCCGTTGCAATGCTAAAGAAATTAACCAAAAAATGAGTATTTTTTTCAGTTCCCTTAGGAACTGCATTGGACTATGCTATTTTCACACGATAAAAAGTAGCCTATGTTCTTCCCTGTGACACAGGCTACTTGCATTTCAAATTTCATCAGGATTGGTCAAGGTGTAGAAGCATGAAAAGGTAACAAACATACAAACACATTTCACAAATATAATAATAATTATTAGTAGGGATAAGCATATTATTATCGATAATAATTGTATACCTCTGATTAAAAAAAAATAATTTTAATTTACACCCATTTTGCGGCAAGCATACTTAGGCTAGGTGGCTGGGTGCAATACTGTTTCGCCATTTTTTCTTCTCCATCCATTTTAAATTATATCTGCAGATTCATCATTAAATAATCTAACCTACTGTATAAGAATGTATATGTGGCAGGCATATTGTATGATTAGTCATTTTACAAATGATCAGGCAAATTTGTAAAATGAGCAAGGGAAACTGAAATAGCGAGCTGGGCAAATTGTAAAATGCTGCACGTAGATTGTACAATTAGCAAGCGAAACTGAATTGAGTGAGCTAAGCAAGCGATGTAAGGTTCGGTCAGGTTTGATTTATTATACAGTTGAGAGCTGGCAAAAGGGCTGCTACGTCCTATCCGGGAGGTCATGGTTGGTTTGGTCAATTTCGATTTCATATATACGTTTATCCGATGCTCTTACGGTCAACGAAAACGTCATGACACCTGCACACACCTACGAAGAAACTCGACGGTTATGCGTGCAGTTGAACAACCAGCACTGGGCCCGCGTGGTCGACTAATGCCCGATCGCCCCAATTCAGGATAAGCTTGAGCCCCTCGGTGGGGACGTATATATGAGCTGGTATGATACATTCAAAGAGCCTCGTAAAGTGAAGTAAAGGACCTTTTGTAGTAGAAATCTGCATATGGCATTTTATAATTTGCCTGACCATTTGTAAAATGACGATTTACACTATATGCCTGCAACATATACAATCTCAAATATAGAATTTCTTCATTGTCCAGCTGCATAATTTTTTAATTTTTTTAGGTTGTTTTTTCCTATAAAACAATTTAAAAAACCTAAGGTCCAAGGAATAAAATTTCATGCAAACTTTTATCCTCTGTTTTACCCGTGGGGGTTGAATTTTGAAAAATCTAAGGAGGCATTTGTCATATGAGGAATACGGGTGCGAAATTTAAATTTCCTAGCCTTAAGGATTTGACCTGTGCGTTTCATCCTTTATTTTACCCTCTTAGGGGTTGAATTTTAGAAAACGCTGAAATACGTAACTAATTATTTTTGATGTACTCAATTCATACAAAATCAGGGGATGAATTTTGAAAAATCCTTCCTTAGTGTGTAGCACGATAGGTAGGTATGGTAGGGCGTAGGTTCTTAAAAATGCCGATGCGTGCGTACATTTAGTTTATTGGTAACAAAAAATAATAGTAAAAGACCTGAAAACAACAAAATTAGGAAACAATATATAATATACACTGAAATTTACAGCACAATTATAAAATACAAACTAAAACTTACCCAAAATGGGTCTCTTATAAGAGACAATTACTTAGTTATTTAATTTAATTTATTGAAATATGAAGGATGATGAAAATATTTTGATTTTTGAATGACATTGTCAGATGGCGTCAAAGCATGCGCGGAAAAGGAATAAATAGAATTAGAATGAAAAGAAGGTTGAATGAAAGCAGAATGAATAACTGCGCACCGCGCTACAAGTGGATGCCTTCGAATGAGGAATATGTGTGCGAAATTTTAAGTTTCGAGTTCTAAGAGTTTGGCCTGTGCTTTTCATCCCCTATTTTACTGTCTTAGGGGTTGAATTTTAGAAAACGCTGAAATACGTAACTCATTATATTTACCGTTTTCAAATCATACGAAATTTCATGCAAATATGTCCAAGGAATAAAAAGTTTCATACAAACTTTTATCCCCTATTTCACTCCCTTGGGGGTTAAATTTAAAAAAAATCCTTCCTTATTAAATGCCTTTGTCATATGAGGAATACGCGTGCTAAATTTCAGTTTTTTAGCCTAAAGGGTTTGGCCTGTGCGTTGATACATCAGTCAATCAATCGTAGTGAACGAGTGGAACAAATTACCAGAGACAGTTATAAGTGCTCCATCTGTGAACAGTTTTAAAAACAGACTAGACAAATATTTATTAACTAAATAAGTGCAGTGAAATACACGCATCAGCTTTTAAGCTGCTAGTGTATAAACTATAATAATACATATTCATCCAATCTTATACAATCACGTCAACAGCTTCATTAGCAACCCACAGGACATGCCTGACTTTATAGCTATTGGAACAACCTACATGCTACCGAAAGATAAGAATGACACTCGAAACCCAGCTAAATACAGACCCATAACCTGTCTACAAACTATATACAAGATAATCACCTCATGCTTAACTCGTGTAATCTATGAACACGTTAATGACAAGAATCTACTAACAGAACAACGGAAAGGATGCAGAAAGTACAGTCAAGGATGCAAAGAGCAACATATAATAGACTCCACCATTATAAAACAAGTGCAACAGAAAAAAAGAAATTTATTTACTATGTACATAGACTACAAAGAGCAACATATAATAGACTCCACCATTATGAAACAAGTGCAACAGAAGTAAAGAAATTTATTTACTATGTACATAGACTACAAAGAGCAACATATAATAGACTCCACCATTATGAAACAAGTGCAACAGAAGAAAAGAAATTTATTTACTAAGAGCAACATATAATAGACTCCACCATTATGAAACAAGTGCAACAGAAGAAAAGAAATTTATTTACTATGTACATAGACTACAAAGAGCAACATATAATAGACTCCACCATTATGAAACAAGTGCAACAGAAGAAAAGAAATTTATTTACTATGTACATAGACTACAAAGAGCAACATATAATAGACTCCACCATTATGAAACAAGTGCAACAGAAGAAAAGAAATTTATTAACTATGTACATAGACTACAAAGAGCAACATATAATAGACTCCACCATTATGAAACAAGTGCAACAGAAGAAAAGAAATTTATTTACTATGTACATAGACTACAAAGAGCAACATATAATAGACTCCACCATTATGAAACAAGTGCAACAGAAGAAAAGAAATTTATTTACTATGTACATAGACTACAAAGAGCAACATATAATAGACTCCACCATTATGAAACAAGTGCAACAGAAGAAAAGAAATTTATTTACTATGTACATAGACTACAAAGAGCAACATATAATAGACTCCACCATTATGAAACAAGTGCAACAGAAGAAAAGAAATTTATTTACTATGTACATAGACTACAAAGAGCAACATATAATAGACTCCACCATTATGAAACAAGTGCAACAGAAGAAAAGAAATTTATTTACTATGTACATAGACTACAAAGAGCAACATATAATAGACTCCACCATTATGAAACAAGTGCAACAGAAGAAAAGAAATTTATTTACTATGTACATAGACTACAAAGAGCAACATATAATAGACTCCACCATTATGAAACAAGTGCAACAGAAGAAAAGAAATTTATTTACTATGTACATAGACTACAAAGAGCAACATATAATAGACTCCACCATTATGAAACAAGTGCAACAGAAGAAAAGAAATTAATTTACTATGTACATAGACTACAAAGAGCAACATATAATAGACTCCACCATTATGAAACAAGTGCAACAGAAGAAAAGAAATTTATTTACTATGTACATAGACTACAAAGAGCAACATATAATAGACTCCACCATTATGAAACAAGTGCAACAGAAGAAAAGAAATTTATTTACTATGTACATAGACTACAAAGAGCAACATATAATAGACTCCACCATTATGAAACAAGTGCAACAGAAGAAAAGAAATTTATTTACTATGTACATAGACTACAAAGAGCAACATATAATAGACTCCACCATTATGAAACAAGTGCAACAGAAGAAAATAAATTTATTTACTATGTACATAGACTACAAAGAGCAACATATAATAGACTCCACCATTATGAAACAAGTGCAACAGAAGAAAAGAAATTTATTTACTATGTACATAGACTACAAAGAGCAACATATAATAGACTCCACCATTATGAAACAAGTGCAACAGAAGAAAAGAAATTTATTTACTATGTACATAGACTACAAAGAGCAACATATAATAGACTCCACCATTATGAAACAAGTTCAACAGAAGAAAAGAAATTTATTTACTATGTACATAGACTACAAAGAGCAACATATAATAGACTCCACCATTATGAAACAAGTGCAACAGAAGAAAAGAAATTTATTTACTATGTACATAGACTACAAAGAGCAACATATAATAGACTCCACCATTATGAAACAAGTGCAACAGAAGAAAAGAAATTTATTTACTATGTACATAGACTACAAAGAGCAACATATAATAGACTCCACCATTATGAAACAAGTGCAACAGAAGAAAATAAATTTATTTACTATGTACATAGACTACAAAGAGCAACATATAATAGACTCCACCATTATGAAACAAGTGCAACAGAAGAAAAGAAATTTATTTACTATGTACATAGACTACAAAGAGCAACATATAATAGACTCCACCATTATGAAACAAGTGCAACAGAAGAAAAGAAATTTATTTACTATGTACATAGACTACAAAGAGCAACATATAATAGACTCCACCATTATGAAACAAGTGCAACAGAAGAAAAGAAATTTATTTACTATGTACATAGACTACAAAGAGCAACATATAATAGACTCCACCATTATGAAACAAGTGCAACAGAAGAAAAGAAATTTATTTACTATGTACATAGACTACAAAGAGCAACATATAATAGACTCCACCATTATGAAACAAGTGCAACAGAAGAAAAGAAATTTATTTACTATGTACATAGACTACAAAGAGCAACATATAATAGACTCCACCATTATGAAACAAGTGCAACAGAAGAAAATAAATTTATTTACTATGTACATAGACTACAAAGAGCAACATATAATAGACTCCACCATTATGAAACAAGTGCAACAGAAGAAAAGAAATTTATTTATTATGTACATAGACTACAAAGAGCAACATATAATAGACTCCACCATTATGAAACAAGTGCAACAGAAGAAAAGAAATTTATTTACTATGTACATAGACTACAAAGAGCAACATATAATAGACTCCACCACTATGAAACAAGTGCAACAGAAGAAAAGAAATTTATTTACTATGTACATAGACTACAAAGAGCAACATATAATAGACTCCACCATTATGAAACAAGTGCAACAGAAGAAAAGAAATTTATTTACTATGTACATAGACTACAAAGAGCAACATATAATAGACTCCACCATTATGAAACAAGTGCAACAGAAGAAAAGAAATTTATTTACTATGTACATAGACTACAAAGAGCAACATATAATAGACTCCACCATTATGAAACAAGTGCAACAGAAGAAAAGAAATTTATTTACTATGTACATAGACTACAAAGAGCAACATATAATAGACTCCACCATTATGAAACAAGTGCAACAGAAGAAAAGAAATTTATTTACTATGTACATAGACTACAAAGAGCAACATATAATAGACTCCACCATTATGAAACAAGTGCAACAGAAGAAAATAAATTTATTTACTATGTACATAGACTACAAAGAGCAACATATAATAGACTCCACCATTATGAAACAAGTGCAACAGAAGAAAAGAAATTTATTTATTATGTACATAGACTACAAAGAGCAACATATAATAGACTCCACCATTATGAAACAAGTGCAACAGAAGAAAAGAAATTTATTTACTATGTACATATACTACAAAGAGCAACATATAATAGACTCCACCACTATGAAACAAGTGCAACAGAAGAAAAGAAATTTATTTACTGTGTACATAGACTACAAAGAGCAACATATAATAGACTTCACCATTATGAAACAAGTGCAACAGAAGAAAAGAAATTTATTTACTATGTACATAGACTACAAAAAAGCATATGATTCTGTACCACACTCTTGGCTAATTGAAGTTCTTTATATTTATAAAATACACCCACAAATAGTAGAATTTTAAAGACAGGAATCACAAAATGGGCAACTCGTTTGAAACTTAATACCACCGAGGAAGCAACTGAAACAAATTTAATTAGAATACAACGTGGAATATTCCAGGGAGACTCACTCAACCCGTTGTGGTTTTGCCTAGCTTTGAACCCATTGTCAAATTTAGTCAATGCTTGTGAAACAGGACATTTACTTAATTACAAACCAACAGACAGTGACGTACAGACTGACAGACATGAATTTAAGTTAAACCACCTACTATATATGGATGATATATGAGGAAGACTTATGTAAAGTAGCAAATGTCACAGAAATATTTTCGCAAGATATTCATATGGAATTTGGAATAAATAAATGCAAAATTAACTCTATCAAGGCAGGAAAACATCACGAACATTACTACGAAATGCTTACAGGTGAACTATTTGAGTCATTGGATTAAAAGGACACATATAAATACTTAGGCTACCATCAAAGTAAACAGATTTGTCATAAAGACACTAAAGCAACACTTACACAACAATTCAAAAATAGACTAAATGCTATATTAAAATCGCAGTTACAAGGACGGGATACCATAAAGGCAATAAACTCATATGCTATGCCCATTCTCACATATTCTTTTGGAGTAATAAATTGGACAAAGACCGAGCTGGCAAAACTACAACGTGTCATAAATACTACCATGACTAAACACCACAAACATCATCCTAAATCATGTGTTCAAAGACGCTGCCAAGAGGTGCAGGAGGACAAGAAATTATAGATATCATAAACCTACATAACAAATAAGTAACCACGATGAGAAAATATTTTTTTGAGAAAACTAAAACATCAAGCCTACATAAAGCAATAACCCAGAATGACATAAAACTAACTCCATTGAATCTAGTTGACAAATCCAACCAGCCTAACGAGAAACTAATTGATATGAGAAGGAAAATAGATATCTGGACCCAAAAAACCTTACACGGACGGCATTGCCACGATTTGAACCAACCAAACGTCGACAAACAAGCGTCGAACGAATGGCTCAGGCGTGTTGAGTTCTTTCCAGAAACCGAAGGTTTTATGGTTGCCATACAGGACCAAGTAATAGAAACCCGTAATTACCAGAAATACATAATAAAACTGCCGAACTTAGTCACTGACCGCTGCAGACGCTGCAATAGCTCATCAGAAACTATTCAACACATAACAGGTGCCTGTAAAGCAATAGTTCAAACTGATTATAAATATAGACACGATCAAGTTGCCAACATTATTCACCAAAAACTAGCGCTAAAATACAAACTAACTAATCAATCTCCCACTCCCTACTACAAATACATACCTAAAACTATTATAGAGAACAACAGCCATAAACTTTACTTTGATAGAGCAATCCTTACTGACGGAACAACACACTACAATAGACCAGACATAACGCTTGTTGATAAAGTACAAAAAACAGGATTCATTATAGATATGGCCATTCCTAACACCCATAATACACAGACCTCAAAAATGAAATAACTCGCATATGGAAACTTCAAACTGTAACAATAGTCCCTATAGTCTTATCAACCACAGGCGTGATCCCCAAACAACTAAAACAATCCCTTAAAACCTTAGATCTACCAGAAAGCACTATCCCCTACCTGCAAAAAGCATCCATTCTTAATACGTGCCGCATAGTCCGAAAATTCCTACAGACAGACAAGGATCAACCCATCGTTTCAACTAATACAAACTCTGTTGTCCACTTGGCCTAGGCCCGTATCACCAGTTTTTTAAAAACCGAGAGATGTAAATCTAAAAACATACTAATAATAATCACTTTTGCCTTTTATATATAAGGTCTAACAAAATTAGCTGAAACTATTTTAACTGGTGCTTGTACTCATGAAACTGAACAACTTTCCCCATGGAACCCATAGTCAAATCGCAAAAAAAAATTGAACTTCCCATACTAAGTTGGCTGATCAGCTGATCCGAGTTAGTATGGGAGAGCCAAATTTTTTTTTGCGATACGGCTTATATGGTCGATGATCAAAGAAAACATCCAACAACACGAATTATTTAAGATTTAAGACCAAGATATACAAGCTGTAGCAGTTTCAGTCAGGACCAAGTGTTATCCTGTCACAATCTCAGCAATGTATTACTTTGCCTTTTCCCACGTCAAGTAGGGTCGGCTCTCCTAAGTTTTCTGCGATTTTCGGGTCGGGTAGATCCACTTTTTGTGCGAGACTGGTCATACTGGTGTACCACGTGCATGGAGGGCGTCCTCTGCCTTTCTTTTTCTCCTTCAGGTTCCGGACCGTCTTCACAACATAGGCATGATCTCGCCTCACTACGGGGCCGTACCACCTGAGACACGACTTTCTTTGAGCTTCTCGGCTATAGGGGAACGTTGTTTAGCAAACTATTAAAGTATGTCTGATTGCTGTGCTGAATGAGAAAAAATAAACTCTCAAATTAGAGTCAAATACTTAACTATTTCATCAGCTCATTTATGTCCCCACCGAGGGGCTCCAGCCTACCCTGAATAACCTATTAAGTAACTATTTATTGGTTGATAAATATCTACTTGATAGTTTTTAATTAACCAACGAAAAAACAGAGGAGGTTCTCAAGTTGACCCGATTTTTTTTAAAATGTATGATCACGCATATCTTTTTACAGAGTAGATGGTATAAATATTTTATTTATATATTAATCGAAAAAAAAAGAGTACGTATAAGTAAATATTGGACCCACAAAACTGAAGGATCAGTTTGTCCGTGAGATCGACAGTCTCACAATTATACATAACAATCACAGATAAGACGTAACCAAAGAAGTAACTATGATCTCATCTGTGACCAAAGTATATTATTATATTAGTACTAACATACAGTATGGACGCTCCCTGCCGCTCTCTAAATTGCGACCTCACCCCCTCGTCACCCAGATTGATACAGATTGGTTACAGTTTGGTCGTCGAACGTATACGATTTCGCCGCCATTTTGTTTGTTCCCTCATTCCTTTTTTGAAATGTCATTTCTGACCCGTTGTATGAAGTGTCCAGGGTGTGACGTAACTGTGGTAACTATAGTCTAAGTAAATAGGTACATAGGCAAGAGCCAAACTCCCTTACAGGCTGTTTATAAAAAAATATGTAAAAGATTTTTAAATTTACTTTTTTATGCTCGTGAGATATAGTAAACGTTTTCTCAGTGTTCTGTCGCCTTAGTAGTTGGAAACTTTATGTACAACGAATTTACTCGCGGCTATTGTCCTCGCATTATGGTTATGCTTAACTATTGACTTATGCTCCTGTCTGCCATGGTGATTCACGGCCAAGACATATTTGTGTTTTAAACCAAAAGGTATATAATCTTACAAATATTGAAAAGTTTTCTATAGTCACTTTTACAACTTTTTTAGTTTTTTTGTTAACAAGGAGCTTTAAAAATCGAATTTGTAAATTTTCCAATTTTTCTGTGTTAGTTTTAAATGTGAGTCCATAGAATTAGTAGGTTTAACAAAAAAACCAATAAAAACCTAGGAAAAGCCGCTTCCAGGGTACTTTCTGGCTCCATAATCAGATATCATCTAAGACCACAGTCTTAAATAGGGTAAAAAAAAGTTTAAAAAAACTAAAAAACGACTTCAAAAAGAAAATACTCAAAAGTATGAAATAAAATTTTTATACTTAATATAATACACGAAATTAACCAACAATAGTGAAATCAAAGGTAGGTACGAATCAAATTAGAGGATACATTTTTTTTGAGGTCGGTGCCAGCAAAGCCATCGAATCTTAAACATTTGATAGGTAACAATAATATGTAACATTAACGTTCTACAGGTGGAAACTTGTAATGGCTATGTTATTTTGCTTTCTAGTTCTCTATAATGTTAATGATGTTAATTAGCTGTAAGTTTTCCTAATAAATAAAAATAAAATAAAATAATATATCGTCCATAAGTTGGTAAAAGGTTTTCAAGCCTGAACATGCAACTTGAATAGTTTCTTGCTATTCGTTTCCGAGTTCCGACCCTGTAGATTTCAATAATGTTGTTTAATTCCTTCTGAATCATGGCAATTCAATCTACGGAACAGCTGAATGATCGTATGTGCATGCTCGTGCTTTTATGAATTGGCACTTGTTGATGGAACACTATATCGCAGGGCCACGCCAGCCTTGACGCGGCGAACCTGCGCGGCGCCACGCCACTCCGCATGCTGGCCAGCGAGGGCGCGTGGTGCGGCGCGCGCGTCCGGCAGCGCGTCAGGGAGCGCCTGACGCAGGACGCCGCGCGCGCGCCCTGCCTGCGCCGCCTCTCCTACGACAAGGTGCGCCCCGCATCGCGAACCCCTCGCCTTGCATCCTGCATTTTTTATTTGCACTTCTTGTTTTCTTGCATGAAAGAAATGTTGCACTTTCGTGTTTGAATCCTGGCAGCTGGAGCTGGCAAGTTTTTTTCAATTGAATTCAGTATATTTATTCAAAATAGGTGCAAATTACACTCTTTCTGATAGTCATAAAATAATAATAACAATGTCATTTGTGAACAATCGAGAAATAAACAATAATTAGTTATTAACGTCAAAATTAAAATTATGTCATCAGAACATGAAAACAATATGACACAAAAAGTTATACTTATAAATCATTGAATGCATTTAACAAGAGTAGGCCAGTTCACACGAACAGCACGTATAACGCGAGAGTCAGCCATCGCTCATATCAACCATAATAGAGGGAAAGGAACGACCCGGCTCCCGTTTAGTCTAATAACTTGGTTATAGTTCGCCACCAGACTCGACTCCCGTGTGTGGAGTAAATACGGTGGGTTGTTGACGCAAAAACGATCACGTTGCAGAAGCTGCGCTGGTGGTGCGTGGTGAGCGTGCCGTTCGTGGCGTTCTACTTGACGGGGCTGGTGCTGGAGCTGGCGGCGCCCTACCTCGTCAAGGCGGCGCTGCTGGCCGTGCTGTACCTCGCGCTGCACCTGCTCACCGGCGCACTGCTCGACGACGACCTTAAGAACGTCTTCCCGCTCAGCGTTTATCTCTCCACAAAGGTAACGCCGCGCCGCCCATGCAGTAACGAAACGCCACCGCGGCTCGTGAGACTCGTTCGCTTGAAAACAAATACGAGGCCAAGGGCTCGATACGCGATGAGTGATTTGGGTCGCTAGGAAGTGTGACTTAACGTAGGTCGTTTGTGTTATGCAGATTTGGTTCTACATCACATGGGTGGTGTTCGTCTGGGGCGCGGTGGGCAGCGTGGTAAGCACGGCGTTCCTGCTGAGCTCGGTCGCGCTGTGGCACTGCTTCCTGCGCTCCTGGCGCGCCGACCCCGGCGTCATCACCGACTCGCGCGTCGACAAGTTCCGCGTGAGTAGTGTTCCTCGCTACCCGGTCGCGCCAACACGACAGCACCACACCCCGGACACTCCATACAAACGAGCGAGAAATGATATACATAATTATAACTGACGTATCTATAGGCAAGAATGCAGGTAGGGTTGAATCACACCGGCGGTATTGGTCACGAAATGTTTGTTAGTTATTTACTGAATGCAACAGTGTGAATACTAAACTCTTTTTTTTTATACTTTTCATAAGTTGTAAACAAACACCGTTCGAACAAAAAACACCACTTTCCGAATACACCATACACATTATGAGACTAAAAAACATTGTAAATGGTAACTGCGATGTGGACGTATGAATTAACACTGAAAACTGCTATTATTTTGTACATCTTTAAACACTTCATAAAATTATGATTATTATTTATTATTTTATATTCACTTCCATAAAATTGCGAAATTGATAAAGGATTTTGTCACAGATTAAAAATCGACATGATAGTTTTGTTGCTTTGGTGTAGAGATGGGACGAAGTGAATGACTGAATGAATGATTTTGAACTGTTGTTGCGAGGTGAAAACTGATTGTATAATTTGATTCCAAAGATTCATAATATGGGGTCCGCGAAGCGGGAAAAGCACGCGGGGCCGACTTCAGGGCGGGCAAACTTGGGGGTGACAAATCGAAAACTAGGGGGTAATCTTTTTTGTTAGGTAGTCTTTCCGCTTATTCCAAAAAAAGGTGTAAGTCAATTTGATCACCAAGATTCATGATATGGGGTCCAGGGGGCTTAGCCCCCTCCACCCATTTAAAACCCCCAACAAACCTTCGGGATCCGAGGAGGATGTGGGATTACCAGGGCAGGGAAAGCACGCGGGGCCCGGACCCCTAACGGGGGCGTAGGCCCCGCCACCCATTTAAAGCCCCCAACAAACCTTCGGGATCCGAGGGGGATGTGGGAGTATCAGGGCGGGAAAGCACGTGGGGCCCGGACCCCTAACGGGGGCACCCATTTAAAACCCCCAACAAACCTTCGGGATCCGAAGGGAATGTGGGAGTATCAGGGCGGGGAAAGCACGCGGGGCCGACAAACTCGGGGCTCCTACTTCTTCATTCTCATGTTAAACCTAACACTACGACTGTGCGGGGAGGCAAGCTAAGCTCGCCTCCCCGCACAGTCTCCGAACCTAACGGATCCGAGTCGGGGTGCTCCGAAAGTCCGAGCTCGCTTCGCTCGCTCCCGCTTCTATTTAGAACTCCCCGTACCTCACTCGCGGACCCCATATTATGAATTTTTGGGATCAAATTGACTTAGACCTTGACTGATTGACCTTGACCTTGACGGATTACCCCCTGGTTTTCGATTTGTTACCCCCAAGTTTGTCTGCCCTCAAGTCGGCTCCGCGTGCTTTCCCCGCCTTGATACTCCCACATCCCCCTCGGATCCCGAAGGTTTGTTGGGGGTTTTAACCCCATATTATGAATCTTTGGAATCAAATTATATAATCAGTAACAAGTCATCTTTGGTCCTACATAAACTCACAAAACAAAGACCAAAAATTACCTAAAAATACAATTTTCAACAATTCATAACTCAAAAACCGCTGGTTTCCTAACCTTGAAATTTGGTATGGATGTTCAGCTAAAGCCTATCTCTTACCAAAAAATCGCGGACTGCCAAATCGATGTACCCTATTGTACAGTTGAGTCCAAAGATGACCCAATTTTTACCTCCCAACAACAGTTCAAAATCATTCATTCAGTCATTCACCTCATCCCATCTCTACACCAAAGCAACAAAACTATCATGTCGATTTTTAATCTGTGACAAAATCCTTTATCAATTTCGCAATTTTATGGAAATTAAAAGATGTATAAGATAATAGCAGTTTTCAGTGTTAATTCATACGTCCACGTCGCAGTTACCATTTACAATGTTTTATAGTCTCATAATGTGTATGGTGTATTCGGAAAGTGGTGTTTTTTGTTCGAGCGGTGGTTGTTTACGACACAAGACAAGTATGAAAAAAAAAGAGTTCAGTTGGGCCTTTACGTTCGGTAACTGGTTGGTTTTTATGCTTGTGAACGAAATCACAGCGGCGCGCAAAGTGAATATAGTGAATAAAAGTGCTTGCGTAGCTCGTCCTTTACCTTTGGTACCCAATCTACAGCCAATCTGATTGACGGGGGGGTGAGGTCGAATCTAGAGAGCGGCAGGGAGTGTCCATACTGTACGTTAGTACTAATATATATACTGTGACAGCACTGTGGAGCCGCGCCTGTATGTGTTGTGTGTTGATGTTGCAGACGATCGTGGCGCTGGCAGAACGGCTCGGGGGCAGCGGGTTCGAGCCGGCGCGCTTCTGCTCGGCGTGCCTCGTGCGGCGCCCGCTGCGCTCCAAGCACTGCTCCGTGTGTAACCGCTGCGTTGCGCGCTTCGACCACCACTGCCCCTGGGTCGGCAACTGCATCGGTCAGTACTCACTCACTCGCGCAGCCCACTAGGACTTTAAATCGGTCAGTACTCATTCACTCGCACAACTCATTCTTTACATCGTGTTACATATACCAGTACTCACTCACTCGCGCAGCCCTATACTACTAGTTACATCGGTCAGTACTCACTCGCGCAGTTACATAGATCAATACCCACTCACTCGCGCAGTTACATAGATCAATACTCACTTACTCGCGCAGTCCACTAGTACTTGTTACATAGACCAGTACTCACTCACTCGCGCAGCCCTGTAGTACTAGTTACATCGGTCAGTACTCACTCGCGCAGTTACATAGATCAATACTCACTTACTCGCGCAGTCCACTAGTACTTGTTACATAGACCAGTACCCACTCACTCGCGCAGCCCTATAGTACTAGTTACATCGGTCAGTACTCACTCGCGCAGTTACATAGATCAATACTGACTTACTCGCGCAGTCCACTAGTACTTGTTACATAGACCAGTACTCACTCACTCGCGCAGCCCTGTAGTACTAGTTACATCGGTCAGTACTCACTCGCGCAGTTACATAGATCAATACTGACTTACTCGCGCAGTCCACTAGTACTTGTTACATAGACCAGTACTCACTCACTCGCGCAGCCCTGTAGTACTAGTTACATCGGTCAGTACTCACTCGCGCAGTTACATAGATCAATACTCACTTACTCGCGCAGTCCACTAGTACTTGTTACATAGACCAGTACTCACTCACTCGCGCAGCCCTGTAGTACTAGTTACATCGGTCAGTACTCACTCGCGCAGTTACATAGATCAATACTCACTTACTCGCGCAGTCCACTAGTACTTGTTACATAGACCAGTACCCACTCACTCGCGCAGCCCTATAGTAGTAGTTACATCGGTCCGTACTCACTCGCGCAGTTACATAGATCAATACTCACTTACTCGCGCAGTCCACTAGTACTTGTTACATAGACCAGTACTCACTCACTCGCGCAGCCCTATAGTAGTAGTTACATCGGTCAGTACTCACTCGCGCAGTTACATAGATCAATACTCACTTACTCGCGCAGTCCACTAGTACTTGTTACATAGACCAGTACCCACTCACTCGCGCAGCCCTATAGTAGTAGTTACATCGGTCAGTACTCACTCGCGCAGTTACATAGATCAATACTCACTTACTCGCGCAGTCCACTAGTACTTGTTACATAGACCAGTACCCACTCACTCGCGCAGCCCTATAGTACTAGTTACATCGGTCAGTACTCACTCGCGCAGTTACATAGATCAATACTCACTTACTCGCGCAGTCCACTAGTACTTGTTACATAGACCAGTACTCACTCACTCGCGCAGCCCTATAGTAGTAGTTACATCGGTCAGTACTCACTCGCGCAGTTACATAGATCAATACTCACTTACTCGCGCAGTCCACTAGTACTTGTTACATAGACCAGTACCCACTCACTCGCGCAGCCCTATAGTACTAGTTACATCGGTCAGTACTCACTCGCGCAGTTACATAGATCAATACTCACTTACTCGCGCAGTCCACTAGTACTTGTTACATAGACCAGTACTCACTCACTCGCGCAGCCCTATAGTACTAGTTACATCGGTCAGTACTCACTCGCGCAGTTACATAGATCAATACTCACTTACTCGCGCAGTCCACTAGTACTTGTTACATAGACCAGTACTCACTCACTCGCGCAGCCCTGTAGTACTAGTTACATCGGTCAGTACTCACTCGCGCAGTTACATAGATCAATACTCACTTACTCGCGCAGTCCACTAGTACTTGTTACATAGACCAGTACTCACTCACTCGCGCAGCCCTGTAGTACTAGTTACATCGGTCAGTACTCACTCGCGCAGTTACATAGATCAATACTCACTTACTCGCGCAGTCCACTAGTACTTGTTACATAGACCAGTACTCACTCACTCGCGCAGCCCTGTAGTACTAGTTACATCGGTCAGTACTCACTCGCGCAGTTACATAGATCAATACTCACTTACTCGCGCAGTCCACTAGTACTTGTTACATAGACCAGTACTCACTCACTCGCGCAGCCCTGTAGTACTAGTTACATCGGTCAGTACTCACTCGCGCAGTTACATAGATCAATACTCACTTACTCGCGCAGTCCACTAGTACTTGTTACATAGACCAGTACTCACTCACTCGCGCAGCCCTGTAGTAGTAGTTACATCGGTCAGTACTCACTCGCGCAGTTACATAGATCAATACTGACTTACTCGCGCAGTCCACTAGTACTTGTTACATAGACCAGTACTCACTCACTCGCGCAGCCCTGTAGTACTAGTTACATCGGTCAGTACTCACTCGCGCAGTTACATAGATCAATACTCACTTACTCGCGCAGTCCACTAGTACTTGTTACATAGACCAGTACTCACTCACTCGCGCAGCCCTGTAGTACTAGTTACATCGGTCAGTACTCACTCGCGCAGTTACATAGATCAATACTCACTTACTCGCGCAGTCCACTATTACTTGTTACATAGACCAGTACCCACTCACTCGCGCAGCCCTATAGTAGTAGTTACATCGGTCAGTACTCACGCACTCGCACAACTCATTATTTACATCGCTCAGTACTCACTCACTTGCGCAGCCTTCTATAATATATTAATTCTAGATTTTTTTGCGACAAAAGTAAAATTAATAGATTTATTTTTCCCTTGTATAAGTTGACGCAAATTGCAAGTAGACATACAGCTATGACAGCATACTACGCTTATATTGAATCTGTACTTAGGTATGTTATCATAATCTGGGGTAATAGTACTGATATCTCTAAGGCATTTATTGCACAGAAAAAGTGCATCCGAGCAATTTGTAACGTTGCTCCTGATGTATCATGCAAACCCCTGTTTAAGTCGCTAAAGGTGCTTCTGCTCCCATGTCTGTATGTTTTTGAATGTGCAAAATTAGTAAAACAATATGAGTCCATTTTTTAAACACAGGCAAAGGACAATGTGCCAAAAAGTAGACGATTTCCGGAATTCTTAGTCCATGATGAATTTCCTAAAACTTCTAGATATACCAAAAATTGACACTGGATGCGCAGGTTAATCTATCGGTTTTCTGAAGAATAAATCAACGACTTCAAATCTGCTCTCTTTAGTTGAATACATATTATCCTCCATGAAAGCGGGCGGCCAGGTGGATGATATATTTACAGACTACAATAAGGCGTTCGATCGTATAGATCATAAACTGTTGCTGCTCAAGCTGTTGAATGCTGGAATTCATGGTAACTTATTTAGGTGGTTCACGTCGTATATAGAGAACCGTTCCTACGCCGTTGTAATTAATGATTCATGTCCATCTGGAAAAATGTACCCTCAGGAGTTCCCAATGGGAATACTATTAGGTCCACTACTTTTCATTATATTTATTAACGACATTAGCTCGTGTTTCAGGTATTCAGAATTTTAATTATATGCCGACGACATGAAGGTTTTCAAACAGATTGACAGTGTTAATGATTGCTTTTTTTTGCATGAAGATTTACGTAGATTTGAACGGTACTGTAATAATAATCTATTGGATCTTAACGTTTCTAAATGCTTCTCAATGACGTTCACACGTAAAGTTAATTTAATTAATTATAATTATACACTAAAGGGACTCTCTATTGATAAGGTTGACAGCATCCGTGATCTAGGAGTTATTCACGACAGCCAGTTATCATATGATAAGCATGTCGAAGGGGGTGGTTAGGTTGGGTTATGGATGACCTTGTGGTTCACGTCCTTAACTATTTCGGTATTGGGCGTCGAAATAACAATGCAGCTATATCACAGGGGTCCTTCTTCAATAGTCTTGATCATTGGGCAATAGAAATTGTACAGGATGCCTTGGATTACAATGGATGCAAACGCGGTGATCACAGCGATAGCGTGACACGTCCATTTTGCTCACAGATCACCACTACTTGTGTTCTGATCGACGCTCCGTCAAAAAGTGTCCGCCTCGAGACTGACGTCCAGCTAATATGGCTTCTCCACAGATCTAATAAATTCTCAACTCAGTGTGGCAGCACAAACAGCCTTCCGTTAATACGTCACTTTGCTACCACAAACGATCGTCTCACGAGTACAAGCGAATGTCACGCCACCACCGGTTTCACCCAGGTACTAATACCTGACGTTTGATCCAAACAAAGTTTAACGATCTATGTAAACTTATCTCGAGCTGGTATTAGTCGTGTTTTCAATGGCGCTCCGACAAGCATATCGATCACATTGCAAAGAAAGAGAATAAGGCAATGGGTTTCATTACGAGAACTAGGAGTGTTAAGGTAATTAAAATAAATTCTTTACTGCTCTTATGTACGCAGTATTCTTGAGTCATCATTACAGCTCATATACGTCCCCACCGAGGGGCTCGAGCCTACCCTGAATCAGGGCGATTAGGCCTTAGTCGACCACGCGGGCCCAGTGCGGGTTGGTCGACTTCACACACAACCTTCGAGTTTCTTCGCAGGCGTGTGCAGGTTTCCTCACGATGTTTTCCTTCACCGTTAAAGCAATCGGTAAGTATGGTAACGGAACGTAAGTGTCACGAGTAACATATCGTCCCACAGTAAAATTATTTTAAAAATAGCTAAAGTGCGAGAATTTAAAAACAAATACCACAGTGAAAATAACCAAGTCGTATATTATTATAAATATTGTTATCTTCAAAAACATATAAAAAATAATAATGTTTAGAGAGAGAAGTGGTTGGACAGGATTAAGTTGAAATTTACATTAATTAACACAGAAAGAGACCAAAAATTAAGTGAACTAATATTGTACTTGACCAGCATTTGTAAGTGTCTATTGTATACGGTGAGTGGAACAGAGGATAATCTTGAAATTCCTACTAACCATAAAGAAATCCGTTGCGGCCATTCAAATTAGATGTAAACATAACACAGCTGACTCATACATACCCTCATACGTTAGTACTATAATAATAACATACTCTGCACCCGCTGATTTAATCAGCTAACGCAACCTAGGAAGGAGTAGCTGAACCTTAACATAAAAGCACCATCTAACGGCAAGTAGCTGAACTTCTAGAAATTAAGGTTAACCTCTATTGAGCAAGTTATGGATTCGAGACCTGTAAAAACTACCAGTAACGACCGCATGAGGGTGCCACAAGTTGTAACATGCGAAATATGTAAATCTATTGTAGACTCCAGAGACACAGTGATGTGCACAGTGTGCAAAAAAACATACGAATTTGAATGTGGAGGCACATCTGAAAAATTATATCGATTACTGGAACCAGAAAAAAAAAATAAGTGGAGATGTAAATACTGTCGCCTGATAAACTCTGATCAAAAAAACATTACTTTTAGAAAGAAAATCCAAACAAAACCCAAATTACCTAATCTAAAAGGAAAAGAGACAGTTCACAAAAATGCACCAGTCAACAACTCCAAGCCTCCCACTTTCTTGCAAAATACCTACACAAAAGAAAAAATCCCATCAGCCTCTGCGTCGGGATCTAATATCCAACAAACCCATGAGCCAACTTATTTGAAAAATGATGGAAAAAAATCTCAATTTTCCCACTCACCAATAGAATCTTCAAATTCCATGTTGGGACCAAAAAATGAACATACCATTACACCTACACAACCAAAAAGTGATTCAAGCAATTCGATTAATGAATGTCTCTCAGTTTTTCATGCTAACTCAACACCAGGATCAATTCACCCATTGTCTCACTCGCCTGAAATAGCAACTAATGACTCCAATATTTTAACTAATGATGAGGAAACATTTAATGGATCGTATGATTCTCCCGAAACTTTATCGAGAAGCCTGCAACTTTTGACTAATAATAATCTAATTATACTGGAATTAAAAGAAGAAATCACAGAACTCTCAGAAGGGTTAGCAAGTACCCAAAAGGAGTTGGAAAATACAATTATAGAAAATAACAGTTTGAAGAGACGCGTAAATAAGTTACTGATGGAAATACAATGCCTCAAAGAAATCTGTCAACACCCTGATACACAACCAAAAAAAAATCGTAGTGAGAAGCACTTGACACCTAACTCAAAGTTCTTCTCATCAGCAACACCTTCTAGATTGCCATTTCTAGAGCAACGAAAAATCCTTCAGCTTGAAAAAGAAATATCAGATCTTCAACATGAATTGTCCACAGCCACATTAGAAATTGAAAAACTTAATGATAAGATGAATAACATGAAAAATCATAGTCAGAATACCGATAACCCAAGTTCCTCAAATCAGAATAAGTTTAAGCCGACTTTTGTTTCCAGTAAGCAAAGAGGTGATAACGTAAACGCTGTAGTAGAAAACATTGAAGTCAAACCAAAAATCTTTATCTTCGGCGCACAACAGTGCTGTGGGTTGGCAACTGCACTTATTAATTCCAGGACAAATATGAGGCACATCAACTACAGCGTTTTTGCTGATATAAAGCCTAATGCATTATCTAAGGACATACTACTGAACGTGCCGCAAACTAAAACTCTACCTGGAGACAAAGTAATATTGAGTATTGGAGAACATGACCATAATACAAAACAAGTTATATTTCAATTAAAAAAAATCCTTAAATTGCTCGCAGGTCAAACTGTTATTGTATTACAAGTAATTAAAAGTGTAAATCAAAATAGTAATAAGCTTAATTATGAGATCGAAAAATTATGTAATAATTTTATAAATTGCAGATTTGTTTCCCTAAACTACAGATACTCGAGTCGTTATGAAATTTGTAAGAAAATCAATACTATGATAAACTGTATTGATCACGATCAAGGATTCGCAGTTCAGACTAATAACTGGCCCCCGTCACGCAACAGACCTAGTGAAGTACAAAATCAGATTGATTCCGTACTGGAATCAAATGGAACCCTATTACAGTGTTCCGTCCAAAAGGAACCACCACATCCGCAAACAGATTTTTTTCGATCCTAAAACAAAACAATTGTATTTTAAAGTATTACACCAAAATATTGCCGGTATACTTTCGAAAATGGAAATACTAGAAATAACTTTACAAGAACTTCAGGAAGCCAATAAGGAACCAGATATTATTTGTTTAACAGAAACTTTCATTCCGGAAGGATCTGAAAGCTACTTACAAGTCCACAACTACAAAACAGCCTCATGCTACTGTAGAAATGGAAGAAGGAGAGGTGGCACGGCAATACTTATAAAGAATTGCTTATCCCACAAAAAAATAGACTTTGTTCATAAGTATACCGTTCCTAAGTCCTTTGAATGTTGTGGCATCGAAGTTTCCTCAAATAACCTACTTATAATGTGCTTCTATAGGACTCCCGACAGTGATCCTATTATATTTCTTAACAGATTAGAATCTCTACTGCATGATGTATGCCTGAAATATAAACACAATAAAAGAATAATACTAGCAGGCGATTTCAACATAAATACGCTTCAATCAGGTAAAATAACAGATCATTATGTGGACATTGCTTTAAATTATAATCTAACCCAACACATAAAAGAACCTACACGTAAATCATCTTGTATAGACCACATACTCAGCAATATAAAAAAAGCAACCTCAGAAGTTATTCCCTTACATTTATCTGACCATGAGACGGCTCAATTCCTGAAGTTCCCTGTAAAGTCAAAAGGAGACAAACCCAAATCTTATAACATATTTCAAAGAGATTATTCAAAAGAAAATGTAACTAAATTCATTGAATGCTTGAATAGCTTGGCTTTTGAAGAAGTATTTTTAGAGACGGACTTAAACAAAGCTTTTGAGGAGTTTCATAATTTATTTACTTTATTTTATAAACTATGTTTTCCTAAAATTAAAGTCAAAATTACAAATACAAAAAAACAAAAATGGGTTACAAAGGGTCTTAAACAGAGCTGTAAAAGAAAAAGGTTACTGCGATATACATATTACAAGGACAAAACACTAGAAAACAAACACAAATACACACACTTTTCATCCATATTAAAACATGTTATCATTAAACTTAAAAAAAATTGTAATATTAAATTTATAAAAAATAGTAAGAACAAAAACAAGGCTTCATGGACGATTATAAATAATGAACTAGGCTGTAAGAAAAACAATCAAAATGACATTGATTACATTGAACACGATATCGGAATATTAACGAATCCTACCGAGATAGCAGGAAAATTTAATGACTATTACATTGAAAGTACGAATGAAAACACAAAAAAAGACTGTAAGCATTTAACATTACACAATAATAATTTGAACTCGATGTATTTGGCGCCTATGACAGTTGAGGAGGTAAGAAAAGAGATCATGTCACTCAAAAATACAAACTCTACTGGATACGACGAAATTTGCACAAAAGTACTTAAAGCTTCCTTAGATTGTACCATATTAGTACTTACTTATTTAATTAACCTTTCATTTCTAACTGGAACTTTTCCAGAAATCCTTAAAATCTCTATTGTTAAACCTTTATATAAAAAAGGAGACAAAGGACAAGTACAAAACTACCGCCCCATAACATTGATTTCAATTTTTTCAAAAACTTTTGAAAAATGTATGTTAAAGCGTTTGACACAATATTGCAATAAATATAAAATTATAAATCAAGATCAATTTGGCTTCCAAAAAAATAAGTCTACAACCTCTGCAACTTTTTCACTAATGACTGGTATTTTAAATGGAATAAATAATAAACAATTGACTACAGTATTACTCTTTGACCTAAGTAAAGCCTTTGACTTTGTAGAACACGATCTACTTATAAAAAAACTTAATTCTTATGGAATAAGAGGATTACCTCTTGATTGGATACGGTCTTACCTTTTAGAAAGAAGACAAAAAGTTTCATTAACTAAAATCAACAATAATAAAAATGAGGCTATCGTATATTCCTCTGATTACAGATACAATAGATGCGGAGTTCCTCAAGGAAGCGTAATTGGACCCCTTCTCTTCGTACTTTATATAAATGACATCCCTCATGTAACTCAGCACAAGTGCGTTCTCTTCGCTGATGACATTTCTATAGTAGTGACAACAAAAGGGAAAATTACTGACAATAATACAATTAACAATCACGAATCTGACATAAATAATACTATTGATGTTATAATAAAATGGCTGAACATGAATAACTTACAGATTAATATTTCAAAGACAAACTACATTAATTTTAACAACAATAGGTTTCGTAAATTAGAAATAAAACATGGAAGCATAAAAATTGATGAGATGTATAACACGAAATTCTTAGGCCTCAAAATTGACAACCAACTAAACTGGAAACCACAACATGAGAATGTAAGTGAGAGACTCAACAGATTTGTGTACGTCCTGAAGCGCCTAAAAAGTCTAACAAACATGCCCACTGTTTTGTCTGCCTATCATGCGTGTGTAGCTTCGGTGCTCCGTTACGGTCTTATTATATGGGGAAATGGGACCCACTGGAAAAGAGCCTTTATAGCACAAAAAAAATGTGTAAGAGCTATAGCTGGCAAGTCATCACGAGACTCCTGCAAGCCACTATTTAAGGAGCTTGGTCTGTTGCCACTACCCGCGCTATATATATTTGAGCTCTGTCTGTTTGTAAAGCAACATCTGCAATTATTTAAAAAAGCCAGTGACAAAACCACAAGAACCCTTAGAGATCCATACAGGCTAGTTTTTAACGAAATCCCATTGACTGAAATGTATAGCCGAAATTGTGTGTGTATGAGCGTTAGAATATATAATAACCTACCAATTGAACTGCGAAAGCTTGAATCGAAAACCTTTAAGACAAAATTGTTGAAATGGCTTATTGACAAAAATTATTATAGCGTTAATGAATACCTCTGTGACAAAAATAAACTTATTGACATTTGAATTTTTAAAGTTTACGTGACAAAATAATTATAATCTATGTTAAACATTTGCATGCCTTGCACAGGCGAAACATGATTGCACTAAAAATTATATTAAACATCCTACTACCATGTTTGATGCAAATAAATTATCATTTCATTTCATTTCATTTCATTTCATTTCATTTCATTTCATTTCATTTCATTATGTACGTAAGTTTTATAAAAACAAACTCATTGGTACATTGGCCGTCCAGATTTGAACCCGGTACCTCTGGTTAGATGGACCGAGTCGTTACCGGTTGAGCCACCGACGCTCTATTCTTGAGTACTGCTCTGAAATATGGAATCCTCAATATGATATAATATATATTAATAGACTTGAGTTAATACAAAAACGTTTTATAAGGTTCATTCAATACAAGTGCAGATCTAACGATAGGTGCTATGAGGCAAGATGCAAAAGGCACCATTTACTTCCATTGCAATCTAGACGATAAATAGCTGATATTGTTTTTCTGGCCAAAATTGCTCAAAATAGAATAGACCCATCGTATTTACTTTCCCTAATAAATATAAGAGCTCCATATCGGGTTCCCGTCCGCCACTCGGCGACTCGGCGACTTGTTGCGCGCTCGCGCTGCAGTTACTTTCACAAACTATACAGATAATTCATTTTTATTCGTGCTCCTTCTCAGTTTAACAAGCTTGTGGAAATCCCTCAACTCGATCTTTTTAATACAAAAACTAATAGTTTTAAAACTATCTTAGCGAAAAGCTGGTTTGACGGGGTTCCTTGACTTGTGTGTTTGTTTGTTCATATCCGTATTTTTCTCCACTGCTTATTTGTAAGGCAAGTAAGACTTTTGTCTCTACATGCGAAAACATATAAGTGGTATATATTAATTACTCTTAGCTATTGTGTAGTCATGGAATACCGTAAGTTTTCCGAATAAACTAAAATAAATAAATTTTCCACTCAGCGGAGTTGAACTCGGCGGAATAGCTGCGTTGATGCAGCACATCTTCGAGTAAGCTAGAGTGCAAAGTTTATTGGAGTAGACACAATGTTCCCATTGGTGTAAGTGTCGCTGCGACTGCAGTCCCCATTCACAAGGATAAGACAAGAAGATAGAGACCTTATGATCTAGTTTAGATTTTATGTCAATCTATCTTTGCGCACACGCACGGCTTCGCCCGTGTGGACATCCTTTATATGGTTATCGGCCCAGATGCTCGCGAGCATGGAAATCCGCCAAGTCGAGAACGGCTGCACCACCCTGCAGCTCACGGTACTTTTAACCCCCCTGATATGCGAGTAGTTCGAAGTGGGAATTGTCACTTACCAATCATATCAGCCGAAGGACGTCCATTGTTGGACAAAGGCCTTTCCCAAGGTTTTCCACGACGACCGGTTCTGTGCTGCCCGCATCTAGGTCGTCGGCCCACCGAGTGGGAGGCCTGCCTACGCTACGTTTACGTGGTCGCCACTCGAGAACTTTACTGCCCCAACGACCTTCTGTTACCAAGGATTACAGATTAATATAATAGTTACTACCAATAGTAGGCACTTACTGAACCTATGTGTATCCCTAAAATACAACCTTATTACCTAATGTATTTTGCGAAATATCTCAAGTCAATGTTCCTTTACTTTGTCAACGACTCACTAGCTCACACTGGTGGCACTGGTGGCACTGGTGGCACTGGTGGTCGGGGTTGGTCTGCATAACTTTAAAAAACTATTCGTAGCTCTTTTATTAATTTTCTTATTGAATACAAAGTAATGTTGAAACAAAATATGCTTAAAATTAGTTTGCGTTGTCTAGAAAAAATAAATACAAGGTTTTTACAAAAAAATACAGAAATCATATTATTTTGGTACAATCGCGACGAGGTTTCTTCGCGCCCTCTTGTATCCAGCTTGTATTTGTACCTTTGTCACCTCGCGACAAACAGTCCAGCAAAAACAAAAGATCCGCCAACATTTAAACGTTCCACTCGCCCTGATATCGTTTTTAGGCTTCGGTACCTCAAAAGGAAAAAAATACATCTGTGAAAAATTCAACTCTAGTTATCACGGTATATCACTAGTTTCTTCACGTTTTAAAAAAACTTGTTTTTTGTATGGCGACCTCCCGACCTATATTTTTGACTTTTTCACATTTTTAGTATTCGTGGTTTAGCGGCAACAGAAATACATTATCTGTGAAAATTTCTACTGTCTAGCTATCACGGTTCATGAAATACAGCCTGGTGGCAGACGGACAGACAGACGGACAGACAGCGGAGTCTCAGTAATAGCGTCCCGTGTTTACCCACACCCAAAGGAATCATTTTCAAAATGAGGATTAGCCCCCATTTTACCTATTTGGATCGATGGTTCTGGTGTGGTTCTATTACGGCGGCAAAGATAAGCCATTGGATACAGAAAAATGTCGCCATGGTAAAAGTGGATCATTGTGATGGACATTTTTCAAAAACAAAAAAAAGCTCCAGAAAATAGTGCTATTAGTGCAAAAAGAAGTGAAATCCCAACAATTAAATTCTGTAAAAATGTGCCAAATCTCGATCTGGCTGGGGATACTGCAGTGCCTCCGCCAAGTCCAGCGCAAAGTAAGACTGCCGTAATACCTTTTCTAGAACCATTTCGGCTGAATTTCGAGCCTTGGCAATAAGTTCGTACAAAAAGAAGTCAAATCCTAACAAAAATATTCTGTGAAAACATGCCAAGTGTCGATTATAAAAAGTAAGGAGATGAAATAAAGAGCCAAGTCTAAGTGAATTAAAGAAAACGAGTGACTTGGCCGATAAACATTTTATAAGTGTACTTAATCTAGGTAGATATGTCAGAAAAAGTAAATCTCTCAGATTGTTTCAATAGTAAGCAAAACAAAAGAACATCTACATGTTACCCAGACTAAGTACTCTTACAGATTGTTTAACGTCCAAGTGTCTCTTACTTCATCTCACTAGTGTTTAGGTTGTTCTGTCTGCCAGCGGACTTGCGGCCTGCATTGCATGAACCGTAATAGGTAGACAGTTGAAATTTTCACAGTGTTATATTTCTGTTGCCGCTATGACAACAAATAATGAACATTAAATTAAATTCCAAAATTAAAGGGGCCCTCCAATTGTTTTTGTTCTTGTGTGACGGTACGGAACACTTCTTTCGTCCGACTCGCACTTGGTCGGTTTTTATGGCCAAGTAATGTTTATCGAGACGCGACGGCGTTGGCGCGGAACCCTTCGTTCAATACGAACAATTTAACAGAGCATTATAAATACGTAACCCAAGACAGACAGCGCTAGGCGCGAGCGCGTGTACAGTGTACACGCAGTTGTAGGTAATGATTTCAAGGACACCGCCGAGATAAAATACTGTTACTTTAGTCTACTGTGGATTAACGATTAGAAATAAATAAATATGTGTTCTATCTAGCGTTTGTAAAAATTTCAACCCCTAAAGAGGTGAAACGGATATTCAAAGTTTATATGGAGAATCAAGATTAGATTGACTTTAAATTCGAAATTTTGCTGGATTACTCTCATGAACAAATGGTTAGACACGTGTTTCGTGTTTCCCCGAAAATCATCCCCCTACAGGGGGAACGCGGTGAATTAACATAAAAACCTAGGAACATTAAATTTGGCCGGAAGCATCAAACTTTGTTATTTATTAGTTCAAAGTTGATTATGAACAAGTAGCGACCAAAACTAATTCCGCTACGGAGTGAAACGGGGCGAATCGAATAATACAAATAAGGGTAAAACTAAAACTTATCAATTAAAATCCAACTTAGCGCGAGGTAACAAAAATAATATCCGCGTGGTCGACTAAGCCCCGATCGCCCTAATTCAGGGTAGGCTCGAGCCCCTCGGTGGGTATATGAGCTGATATCATCATCATCAATAAAAATAAAGTGTTAACCAAGAGAACTATCACGCGAAGTCGCTGGCACCAGATATACAGTGATTAAAAAAGCCGCTGGAAAAAGCTAGTAAACATATAAACATACTTTCACATTTTATAATAATACTTGCTGTTTCCCGCGGCTTCGCCCGCGTGGACAACGTTTCTATGACTCCTAATCTTTCTACCTACCAAATTTCAGCCAGATCCGTTTAGTAGTTTTTTTGTGCAAGAGTAACAAACATACATCCATATATTTTACAAACTTTCCCGTTTATAATATTAGTAGGATAAGTAAAGATTAACGTGACGCTTCGTGCATTGCGCGATCAGGTGCTAAGAATCACCGGCACTTCATCGGGTTCCTGGTGTCGCTGCTGGCGATGTGCGCGTGGATGGTGTGGGGATGTGCGCGCGCGCTGCACGCTCAGTGCGAGGGGGCGGAGGCGTCCGCGGAGGAAGCGGAGGCGCCCGCGGTGGCGCTGGCGCTGCGCTGGGCACGCTGCAACGCGTGGCTCGTGTGGGTGATGCTGCACGCCGCCTTCCACTTCTTCTGGGTCGCCGTGCTCACCGTGTGCCAGCTCTATCTGGTAATAAAGAAACATAAATGCACTTCTTTTACAAGTACAGACCCCAAGACCAGCTCACTAACGTCACGTCACGCGGCGTGTTTCAAGCCCTCCTGATGCCACACTGTATGCTTAGCTTACTAACGTCACGTCACGCGGCGTGTTTCAAGCCCTCCTGATGCCACACTGTATGCTTAGCTTACTAACGTCACGTCACGCGGCGTGTTTCAAGCCCTCCTGATGGCACACTGTATGCTTGTTATTCAGATACTTCGTAGAATAATGTAACAAACAGCCTAGGTTTATGTGAGAAGTACCTTATTCCGATTTATCCCGCAATATTTAACTACGTAAGGTGTACCTATAGTAGGCAATATAAAGTTATAGCAAAGTAAATTATATTATTACTAACGTACAGTATGGACACTCCCTGCCGCTCTCTAGATTCGACCTCACCCCCCCCCCCCGCCCCTGCCCGTCACGCAGATTAGTTACTAGACTGGTTACCGAACGTAAAGGATGAGCTACGTTACCGCGCCCCGACCGCTGTGATTTCGTTTGGGAATTATTAAATCCAAATTTGGTAAACTGTTCATTTTACTGATGGTTTAGTTCACATAATGATAAAGGCAATAAAAAAACCTTTTACAGAATATATCCTTTGGATAAAAAGCAACACAAAAAGCCAGTTCATTATTTTATTTCGCATTTTGTCACACTTACCTGGAGAAATGCATTAACCTTGCTTTTTATTGTGAAGCGTCTTAAATATTTCTCAAGAATTGAATAATAAAGCATAATATGATGATTGCTAGTGTAGAAATAAAACCGCCCAAGTGCGAGTCTGCTTGCACACGTAGAGTTCCGTACCATCGTATAAGAATTAATTATCGCATTTCAAAAAAATATCAACTGTTACTGTAGGTACCTAACTTACCTTTGCGTAATTTTTCAAGTTTATCACCTTATATTTTTTAATCTACAGTTGATAAGTCCTTGGCATTATCTCACCTGATGGTAAGTGACGATGATGCCGAAGATGGAAGCGGGCTTACCATGATTCCCCAATGGGGATCTGGCTTTCTTATCTTCAAGCCTGAACACATAAATGCTGTTGACATTGATGTTTGGCGGCAACACTTACATAAGATGGTGCTAGCTAGCCAGGCGGGCTGAAAATGCCCCACCACCAACCAAACCGAGTCTTACAAAGTTGACCCCGCCGGGAATCAAACCCGCGACCTCCTGGTGTGAAGCTAATGGACTAACCATTGATTTTTAACCGCCTCCGTGGCGTAATGGTTAGTCCATTCGCTTCACACTAGGAGGTCGCGTGTTTGATTCCCGGCGGAGTCAACTTTGTAACACTAGGTCTATTCTCTACGGTCGGTAACACGCGGTCATTGCTCTCCGGGTTCACGTCAAAGGTTACGTGATTTGACTACGTCCTCATTTTTAAAGTTTATCACATTATCCTTGATAATATTAATTATTATCAACGGTCGGTACCTCGAGGACAATGCTCTCCAGGTCACGTCAAGACTTACGTGTTTATTTTATTTTTCGCGGGAATATATGGATTTACCGTGCGGGGATCATTGAACTATTACTAGCGGGGGATTTAGTTGCATGCGTACCTATTTAGCTATGGGGGCGTCCATTAATTACGTGGGGTGTTTAAGGGGTGGAGAGGGTCAAGCTAAATCTTTCTAAATCTCACTTAGGGGAGAGGGGGTTTTAGCAAATATCACGTAATTTTTTTTCTAGTAGAAAACGGTGTAAAGTTGCGTAAAAGTAAAGTTAAGTCAAAGTAAAAAAAAAACTAGAATGAAAATATGGCGAAATTTCACACAGTGTTTGTCGTATTTGTCCGAACCCCGCAGAACAGCACAGTAGCTCTTCGATTGTTTTTTTTTTGTAATAACCGAAATGTTTTATCAGATAAATTTATTTTTTTTATTCCTAAAATCAAATTTTGTTCATCAGATCAAATTTTTTATTAAGCTTAAAAAACTACATCAATCGCCGCACACCGCTTGAAAATTGGTTGATTCATTTAAAAGTTATAGCAGTTTGAAGATTGAAAAAATTCGTGTTTCATCTAACTTTTATTAGACGTTTGAGTTCGAAAACATCGTATGGAATAGAATTTTGAGTGCAAAAGCATAGAGTTAGCGGGAAGTTATAGGGATGGCCTTTAGGGTCAACTGTTTTCCAAATTTTTTAATTTTTTTTTAATCCAACGCGTTTCCAGCCGAAACACAAATTTAAAAAAATCTCACAAGATTTGGGGAGGGGGGAGGGAGTTGAGGAAAATCTCACGAAATCTCACCAGAGGGGGCGGGGGGTCAAAAAATCCTGAAAAATGCCTCACGTAATTTATGGACGCCCCCTATGTTTGAAGAACAATTTTATTCATGTAAGTTACCTACCGTGTAGGTAGCCACCGTTGTCAGTGTTGATTGTTACGTGCAGCAAATATCTAACAAACGTTTCGTGACCAATACTTCAATAACGCCCACCATAGAAATAATTATTAGGTACGTATTTAGATTTAAAAAAACCTCAAAGTATTTAACGCATACAAAGTATGCCTCCGTGGCGTAATGGTTAGTCCATTCGCCTCACACCAGGAGGTCGCGGGTTTGATTCCCGGCGGGGTCAACTGAGATAAGATGGTGGTAGCTAGCCAGGCGGTATCATTTGGTTGGTGGTATCATAGTCCGCCTGGCTAGCTACCACCATCTTATCTCAGACTTGCCGCCAAACATCAGTGTTAACAGCATAGATGTGTTCTGGCTTGTATGCGGATGATGTTGCGGCGATTGTCTGTGCTGAGACGGTAGATCTGCTCGAATCTGAGCTTAATTACACTGCCCAGCGGATGTCCCGATGGTTCGAAAACAACGGACTTGCACTCAACCTTAGCTAAACACACTTTGTGCATTTCAACCTATCGGGACACGCATGTAGTCCTCTTTTGGTGGCTGTTGGTAGTATGCCGTTCCAGCAGACACAGTCATTGGTGTTCTTGGGCTTTCACGTCGACAGGGCTCTGACCTGGGAGGCGCATATCGACACGATGTGCGCCGAACTCGGCCGAGCATGCTTCGCTCTCTGGCGCCTATCAGCAACTCTACCGAGGGACATCACGTGGGTCGTCACGTGCTACTTTGCGTCGGTGCACTCACTGCTACAGTCAGTTCGGCATTGAGTTCTAGGGGTGTGCAGGTGTGCGGCCGACTGGCTGCGCGTCTTTAGACTACAGAAAAAAGCTGTAAGAGCAATAGTGCGGATACCACGAGACTCGTCAGCTCTTCCTCACTTCCAGTCCCTCGGTCTTCTCACTGTGCCTGGCATGGTGATACTACAGGCGGCACTGTACACGCGTGAGAACCGCAGCTCGTACGCTAAACGCGGAGACTGCCACTGCCACTGCACCGGTATAACACTCGCGGCGCAAACAACCTGCGCGCTGTCCAGCACAAGCTGACGAAGAAGGGCAAGCTGGTGCACGTAATGGGACAACCGCCTTCCCGAGCAGGTGGTCGCGGCGACGTCACTGAATAGTTTTAAAGGTAGATTAAAAATATCTTGGGCAGCAGGCCTTCTACAGTGTAGAAGAGTTTTTTGAAACTAAAAATTAAAATTTAAACGTGACATTGTAATTAATTTATTAATTATCCTGTTGTTTTAGTATAGTTAATTTGATTATTTTATTCTTATTCTTTGGTTTTTTTTTTATTTACTTAAATACATATAACCACGCCTCTTTCCCGTACGGGTAGGCAGAGACCACTTCTTTCCACTTGCTACGATCCTTACATACTTGTTTTGCTTCCTCCACTTTCATTATTCCCTTCATGCATGCTCTTCGGTTTAGGGTACTCTCGACCTGGCCTTTTTTCAAGACGTTCCTGATTTGGTCTCGAAACGTCACGTCAACGTAAAAACTCTTTATTAGTATAGAGTTTAACTGTATTTTTAATATTTATCTTTAATGTGTAAAATAACTACTTCCGTTTTTTTTGACGTGTAATAATATATAATTACCAGTTTTACGAGTTATGAGTTGAAGCGAGGTTAATGTATTACACCCAGGTCATGCTGGTGAGTGGTGACAGATACCCCCCTCGTCCATTTACTGAGTGAGCTCGTTTTGCAGGTGGTGTGTCTCGGCATGACCACCAACGAGCAGCTGAACCGCGGCCGCTACCGGCACTTCCAGGCGCGCGGCGGCCGCTCGCCCTTCAGCCGCGGGCCGGTGCTCAACGCGGCCGAGTTCCTCCAGTGCGGCCTCTGCGGCCTGCTGGAGGCGCGCGCGCGCGACTGGGCCGACCCCGACCTGGCGCCCGACGAGCCCGCCGCGCCCGCCGCGCCGCCCGACACCACCGCCGACACCGCGCCGATGCTGCGCCACTGCGCTGTGTGAGCGCGCCCGCCGCCCCGCCGCCCGCCATGCGCGTGACGACGTGCGAGACTGTCTCCGTGTCCGTACCTACTCATATCGAACAAATTTCCAAAATAGATTTATTGTATATTTTTCTATGTATCTTTAATTTGAAGTGAGGTTTTGGTGGCCTTATATGTTTGATGTGCATGAGTAATGTTTGCATGTCAGCGAGCTCGACGGGTCGCAAGTGGAAGTCATCGAAACTACGTAACCACCAGCTTGACAGAGTCCTCTCTGAACATACACAAATAGTTATTCGTAGCGACTTGAACGTTTTGAAAGTACCCAGTGAATTTTGTAAGTATGAACCGCTGACACTCCGCTGTAGAACTGTCAATATTTAATGCTCTTTATTAATGTTTTGTTAATTCTGTTATACATTTATTCCGTTGTACTGTAATGTACATTACTTAATAATAATTTTGGAAAAACCTAAAAACTTTGATGTACCTACACGATTCAATTTGAAAAAACGTTTTTATACTCATAAAAGTCAAACGCTCAACTGAATGCAAACAGACGTTTCCATATTCTAAACAAGACGAGCACAGTATTATTACGAGTAAATTATGTTTCGTACGATTCTGTTGAAAGTAAAAGACGATCGCGGGACCTGGATTCCACATTTGTAGTTCATCGTCAGATCAACTTCAAAATACCACCGAGCGCCGGTAGTACGACTTCATTTCAAATTTCAGTTCAATTGGACCCCTAGGAGTCGTTGTGAACTCGATCGCAACCCTCGAACCCACCTCAACAAGCTGACACGCGAGTACACATACTTACAAACATTGCAAGTTAAATAAAAGCTTTTAAAAATAACTAAAACGTTAGCCGTCTCCCCGTTCTCCCCGTTCTCCCCGCGGTCCTTTTATTTCAGTTCTGCCGAAAGACGTTCACCGCTGGACGAAGGCCTCCCTCGAGGATTTCTACGACGACCGGTCCTGCGCTGCCCGCATTCGGCGGCTTTCCGCGATCTTCACCAGGTCGTTGGTCCACCGTGTGTGAGGCCTGCCTGTAGGTTACGTCTTCCGGTGTGCAGTGGCCACTCGAGAACTAAAGTTAAAAAAAAAAAACTATCCCGACGGCCATATGTTCTATGACCTATGTGCCCTGCCCGCTGCCACTTAAGTTTAGCGATTCTGTGAGCTATGTCGGTTACATTGGTTCTCCTTATATTTTCCGATTCGATCGCGTAGGGAAACTCCGAGCATAGCTCGCTCCATCGCCCTTTGGGTGATCTTGAGCATTCTTAAGAGGCCCATACATAGCACAGTATAATATGCCCATAGTAAACGACCATGTCTGTTGGGATAATGTTCAAATACATTTTACTAAATTAAATCATTTTTTTTGAAGTGAAAACTTCTTTAGCGGCGTTGTGCACTTTTTTTGTAATGGGTAAAAATTGTTAAACTCGCGTCAGGACACGTGACCTGATCGAAAATTCGTAAGACGGATGGAGTAGTGAAAACTTCTTTAGCGGCGTTGTGCACTTGTTTTGTAATGGGTAAAAATTGTTAAACTCGCGTCAGGACACGTGACCTGATCGAAAATTCGTAAGACGGATGGAGTAGTGAAAACTTCTTTAGCGGCGTTGTGCACTTTTTTTGTAATGGGTAAAAATTGTTAAACTCGCGTCAGGACACGTGACCTGATCGAAAATTCGTAAGACGGATGGAGTAGTGAAAACTTCTTTAGCGGCGTTGTGCACTTGTTTTGTAATGGGTAAAAAATGTTAAACCGCGGGGCACAGGTGTTCTCCGTGGTGCTGCTAGTAGGACAACATAGTAGGACCAAATTGTTGAGTTATGTACAAAAGAACAGCTGATCTTTTCTACTTTCGAGTAAAAGAAGATTATGTAATCGTTCGAAAAACCTAATAAAACATTTTAACGAAAATGCACTGTGAATCAATAGTGGATACAAAAACAGGCCAAGTGCGAGTCGGACTCGCACAAAGTAGGGTTCGGTAGTCTTTTCAAATAATAAATGTTTATTTAAAAAAAACAATATGTTATTTGCATTTGGTAATAAAACATTTTGTAAGAAAAATCTAAGAACTTTTTACAAATCCAATTGCACATCTTAAGTTGGTCAACTATTACTCCTAATCTAAGAAAGCCTACTTAGCCGTGGTAGCTTTCCTTTTAAATTGATTATATGTCCATTCATAAAAAAATCAGATGTCCGATGTCAGAAGTTTTAAAAGAACTATTTAACGATACTTATACACAAAATAGTTTACGTTTTTTCAACATTTTATTGTACCACCTTGTCGGCGTGACAAAATGCAAATGACTCAAATGCTCAATTTTCGTATATTTTGGTTAACATCCCGACTAACACAAGTGGGTACACTCGTAGCGTGTCCGATTGTGTTTACTCGCAAGGCTGCAACCGGTTAGTTCCTAGCTACGTAGCTATGGAAACTTTACGCGCCCTGAGGGGCTCCAAATGTTTGCAGCCTACAGTTCTAAATGTTTTCCATAATGTAAAAAATGGGTGCATAATAAAAGTTGTATGTCTTTTGTACGTAAAGCAGTAATAAATTTTCTCTACTCTAGTATATACCTACAGTCGCTTGTATAAACCTACAGTCGCTTGTATATACCTACAGTCGCTTGTATATACCTAGAGTCGCTAAACAAAAATTTTTGATTTTGGTACATTAATGGTTTTCAATTTAAATAATTTAAAACTTTTCACTGAGCAAGCGGCGTTAATCCAGGTCCTAATCTGTCTACCTACCAAATTTCATCCAGATACGTTAAGTAGTTTTTGCGTGAAAGACAAACATCCATACATGAAAACTTTTGCGTTTATTATATTAGTAGGATAACTTTTTTGTTATAATACTGCTTCGACCATACATACCTATCTATATACCTATAAAATGGAATGGGAGAACGCACAATGTGATTTTTTTAATGTTTATATAAAACTGAAGTAGGCACTGTTGACGTTTAAATAACTGTTTAACAGTGATTGTAAAGTGCTTGAATAGAGAATATTGCGGCTGAAAGCTGCACGGGGGTTCCTGTACAGTGTACATGTAGTGCTTAAGGAACCCACGTTGGCTGCATAATTGAATGAATATGGTTCTAAACTAAATCATTCACTCGATCAAAATCATTTTTCGTAAGTAGGTAGGTTTACGTTATTCAAGGACCGCACTGTCACACTGTCACACTGTCACACTGGCCAAATTTTATGTTTTTTGCTGTTTTACGTTAATTCAGCCCATTTCACCCCTTTCACGAGTGGATTTTGCCTCATTAAGTGTCCTTCTTGCCCTGTCACCTGCACGCAGGAGGACTTGTTGATGCAGGCCACTGACAAGGCAGTTCGCGTGGCTCGGTTTTAGGATAGGAAAAGAAAAGAAAAAGACCAGTTGATGATTTTTGGGAAATTACGAAACATGTATTTGTTAATTTGTTTATTAAAGAATTTATGCAAAGTTTAGAATTTTCAATCTAATCTTTGAATTTTCTAAAACGCTAGAACACGTGTTTATTTATTTCTAATGGTTTACCTAAAAACAACGTTCTTGCTTCTTACTTCAAAAATGACGGACTTCCAAACAAACTTTTAACCCTTTTTCACTCCCTTAAGGGTTGAATTTTTAAAAAAAACCTTTATTTTTAGTTTTTACGTTTAAAACAGCACTGGCTTAATTTTCATGTTCCTAGATTTTTTATTTTAATTCACCCCGTTTGACCCCTTAGGTGGATGATTTTCGGTAAAACACAAAACACGTACAATATAATCATTTGTTTACAAGAGATCCTGCAAAATTTCGTATGTATTCAAAAGTAAATCCCATCTTGATTCTCTATATAAAGTTTCAACCTCCGTTTCACCCCTTTGATGGTTGAATTTTCAAAAACGTTAGAAAAAGTATTTATTTATTTCTAATTGTTAACCTAAAACAAAGTTTCATGCTTTTAGCTTCAAAAATAACGGACTTCGATACAAACATTCAGCCTTTTTTGACCCCCTCAAGAGTTTCTTTGTAGGTGTTTACGTTATTCGTAATTGTGGTCTTTCGACCACAAAGGCCAAATTTCGTGTGCCTAGCTTTTTTATGTTAAATCATCCCCCCTATTTGGATAATTTTCTAAAAAAACAGGAAACACGTTATTAATCGTTTGTTTATAAGAGTAATCTTGCAAAATTTCGAATTAAAAGTCAATCTAATCTTGATTCTTCATACAAACTTTGAACCCCCATTTTACCCCTTTGGGGTTGAATCATATTTATTTATTTCTAATCGTTAATCCAAAAACAAAGTTTATGCATTTAGCTCCAAAAATGACGGACTCGTATACAAACTTTGGACCCCGTTTTACCCCCTTAAGAGGTGAATTTTAAAAAGTCCTTTCTTAGTGCACCCGTGTCCCGTACACTTCCAAGGGCACCTGCGTGCCAAATTGGGAATGTCTAGACCCAGCGGTTTGGTCTGTGCGTTGTATGTCGGTCAGTCAGTTTCTTCTTTTATATTTAGACTAGCGGTATCCCGCGGCTTCGCCCGCACTTATCCGGTTTTTCGCCGTTCCTGTGGGAATTTCCCAAAATCCTTTCTTAGCGGATGCCTGCGTCATAATTTTAACCCGATCAGTCCAGTTGTTTGAGTTGTACGTTGATAAATCAGTCAGTCATGGTTAGCTTTTATACATAATAGCTTTTGCGATTTCGTCCGCGTGGTCATCGTTTTTATGACTGTATGGCTTTTGCTCGCGGCTTCGCTCGCGTTAAAAAAGCGGGACTTACCGTGCGCAAAACAATTAGTGCGAGTACATTCAATATCCAGCTGAATTTTAAAGATATACATTGCTCATACATTAGTAGGTTTCAGAGCAGGACAGAGGAACTTTGCGGAAGAATTATGAAAAACCTAAAAATATTGTCTTGGATGGAAGTACTATGGCTGGTAAAAAGATAACGATGTGATAGCTTTCGAGATACTAATTAGGGATGCAGAAAGTTTCCCGATGACTACTGCTCACTCCCCGCCGCGCCCCGCCCCGCCCCGCCGCCCGCGTTCGCGTACCTACCGATTGACGACGATCGACATGGAACCAAATAAAAATTTAAACACATATAAGGATAACGTGGGTCTCGTTTAGCTATATGACCGGATAAATCCGGACTAGACTAGATTTTAACAGTATAGATCGGACTCCGCCCGGATTTCATAGGAGACCGAGTTTTTCGTCATGCCAATAAATAACAGGCGCCGCCCGCCGCCCGCGAGCATGTAAACAATTTTACAGTTCAATTTCTACAAAAATGAAATAAAATTGAAAGCTGTTGCTAGTGGACAGAAATATAAGTACAAATAGTATAAATAATACTATAATAAAGGTTAATAAGACCTAGTTATAACCTACTGAGTTTTATTTTCGGACAAAGATCGGTTTTTTACAGAAATCTGGTTTTTATGACACTTGCAACGGGCTTTTCGATTTAAAATCCTGGTAACTAGTCTTGTTCCATACCTCAAAAGGAAAAAAAAAATCTTTATAGGATTACTTTTGTGGCTGTCTGTCCATTCTTCTGTTACAGCCCATTAGCTGCAAAACTACTGGACCGATTGAATTGCAATTTGGCACACATACTTTCAGAATATTTTTTTTGCCAAGTGAACGGTTAATTACAAAAATGGCATCGATTTTGAAATTTTATATAGTGAATTTCAAAATCGATGTCATTTTTGTAGTTTGCCCTTAACTTGGTAAAAAAAATTAAAATTAGCTTGTTTTTTCAAATAATCTCTTGTTATATGAACATAGAATGCAGGGAAAAATATTAAAAGAATAGAATTTTGTTTCCACAGATACCTTCCGTATCCCGTGAGATCCATTGCCATGTTCGTAAGGAATGACTAATCTATCTCATGAGGCACACTGCTAAAAAGAGGTAATAATCCAAATGGTACATAAAATAATTATTTTGAATTAGCGAGATCACATATTTGTACCTACTAAATAAAAAATTACTGGCGGTGAAAACTATAAAAACAGTTTCTGTGAGGTACTAATCATAATCTGACTCCACACTTAGTAATGACACAGTGGTTTGACCTTTGGTACATAGTCTGCACCTGCCTACTGAGGGGCATGAATTCTGCAATTTGACTGTATATAAATTTTTGGGATCAATAGTCTGTATAGGAAGGCATATCAATTGTTCTGATTAGCAGATTTATTGTAAGAAAGTCTTTCATGTCTTCGACTGTAAAATTCAAAGATCTATTAGTTTGTTGAGTAGAATATAAGTTCGTTTATTCTGTTAAGTAGTTTTAAATGTCTTCGGTAAAAAAGCTGAAAAATTATTGAAATGGATCCTTGAGACGTGCTTCTTCTTGAAAATCATTATTGGCTATTTCTGCTCGACGACGGAATCGTTGTCCTGTCCATTGAAAATTGAGAGGTTGCACTTTTACTCTCGCCAGCTGAGAACGACGTGACAATATTTTTCTTGGTATGATTTTTCAAAGTTGACTGTATCTGACAGTGCACACCGTCAAGAAAAGGGTTGAAACGTCCCAAAAAACCATAAAAACGACACGTAGGAGAACCAAAGTAACCGACATTGCTCTCAGAATTGCTAAACTTATGTGGCAGTGGGCAGGGCAAATAAGTAGCTTGTAGAACATATTATGGTCGTTGGGGTAGTAAAGTTTTTTAGTGACAACCTTGCATCGGAAGACATAGCGTAGGCAGGCCTCGCACTTGGTGGACCGATGACCTCATAAAGGTCGCGGGAGGCCGCTGGATGCGGGCAGCGCAGGAGCGGTCGGGTCTTTGTTGAAATCCTTTGGGGAGGCCTTTGTCCAGCTGTGGACGTCTTTTAGCTGATATGATTATAGAGCTCGTTAGATACGGTCCAAGTTGTATCCTGACGTATGTTACGGAACGATTTTACAGACGTTTCGCATCAACATATTATGCTGTATTTTACCACATATCCCTTTTTCATGCAATAATGTTCCAAGTTCCAACTCCTTTTGGTATAGAGATTCCTCATTTATTTCTACTATTAACCCATCGCGTCGTCAGTTGAAATCCCAACATTTACCTGTGTAAAATACATATTAAGGTTTAGGTGTAAATAGGTAGATTTTTAGAATAATCCTCACTTTTATGAATAGCTTTGTTAATTCTCAGATTTGGGTGTCGTCGTCGGTATACTGAATTTAATGTGAAGTCAAACGTGAACTGTTATCTACTCCTGACGTGACGGTTAAGTACAAAGTACGTACATACAGAATCGAATTGTATTTGTACACTGTATTATATACAGGTGGGGGGGGGGGGTAACAAAGTAGGTGTACTGTACAGTTCTACTACTTATCTACTCATTATGCTCAACAACTCTCTCTAAAAGACCTATACTTAGTTACTCAGTTGATTCATTACTGTTTTTGGAGCTCTTTGATCCATCAGCTGGTTGAACAGTTTTGTGCATTTCTGTGTGATATTCAAAAAATGTCAACGGATTATTTGATGAGAGTTGTTCATTGTGATGAGCAGAAGCCCCAGTTAAGAGGAAACGCGGTTTAAAGAATAGGTATTTGAATAAAATGTTGCTGTCTCACTCCCCCAAACGTCTCCGTATTCAGCAAGAAAGGAAGAGCTGCAGCGCCGGCCGGTAGTATGCGTTAAAATAGACCAAAACAGCATTTCGTAGTGTTTCCTCTTCCAAAACTTGCGCAATACTTTTTTTTTCTCGAAAATAACAAAATGGCTGTACCTATGCCTCTATGTTTTCATTTTATTTATAATATGCCTATTATTTTTATGGTGGGTGTCTAAAAATGTCGTTTCAATTGGGCATTTTTTTCAGTTTTTGAACTCTTTGACTTCCTATTATAATTAGATTATTGGAAAAACAAAACATAGCGGCATGGCCATGGTAGATGTAGGTTTTATGGAAAAAACATTTTCCAGGGAGGAAACAGGGGACTACGTTTGTATGGAAAAAATGGTGGCCGCGTTTCCTCTTAACGGCTTTTACCCTAAATTTGTTACAAATATAAATTTTATCATCGCAAAATTGTAATCATGAATTTCATTCGCTTACAAAAACAACAATAAACATGTTTAGTATTAAACATTTAAATGTTAAATAATAATTTAATTAAATAATAAATAAAACGTATTTTATTTCTAATTAACAAAAACGGAACAGAAGCAGAGACAAGAAGCAAGACAGAAATAGGATTGAAATTGGAACACAAATAGAGTAGAAATATAACAGACATCACTCGTGTATGTTGCGGTTAATAAGCTCCGGCCGGCCGCGCGGTTCTGCTCTGTGGGCCGCACAGTTGGTACACTCGTGTATGTTGCGGTTAATAAGCTCCGGCCGGCCGCGCGGTTCTGCTCTGTGGGCCGCACAGTTGGTACACTCGTGTATGTTGCGGTTAATAAGCTCCGGCCGGTATCTTAACCCCAAGGTGGTAAGTGTTATATACGCCGTCCAGTGTGCGGTCATCACTCGGTAATAAATAGGGTGATGCGTCACCTTGACGGCGGGCTACGGGTCGCCGCGATATTCTGTGACCTGTCGCGTGCCTTCGAGTTGGTCAACCACTCCCTCCTTATTGAAAAGCTGAACCACTACGGTGTTACTGGTGTTTTTCTTGAAACCATAAAATCATTTCTAAAAGACCGAGAACAGCTCACATTTGTAAAAAAAGAACGCTCTGAACTACAAAAAATTGGTGACTATGCAGTGCCCCAACCAATATAATTCAGTTTAATTTAAATAGCATAATTAACCCTAAGTTGGAGATTCTTTGCTGCGGTATACCTGTCCCTCAGGTTGACGAGGTTAAGTATCTCGGATTTACGGTGGACGCGGGCCTTACCTGGTCACCCCATATCGACTTTACACACTCCCGGTTGTCATCTGCCTGTTATGCCTTACAGAGATTTAGACCAAGTTTAAATCTTAATAACACAAAGAAAGCCTACTACGGCTACTTCCACTCTCTCCTTTCTTATGGGGCTGACCTATGGGGGCTGGCCGCTGACAGAGATAGGATGTTCAGAGTACAAAAACGCGCCATCCGTATTATCTCGGGAGTAGAATGGGACCACCCCGCGAAAGAATTATTCATAAAACTTAAAATACTAACGTTTCCATCACTTGTTATACTCCTGATCGCTAAACTAGTCAGATTCAATCTTAGCGACTTCTCTATCAATAGTGATGTCCACTCACATAACACCAGAAGCCGTAACGAGCTGAGGGTACCTAGGTGCAGGCTAACTAAGTCGCAAAAATGTATCCAATTCATGGTTCCCAAAATCTATAATTCAATTTCGGCTGACATTAAAGACGCACCGAGCAACTCTGTGTTCTTGGCCAAACTAAAAAGCTTTTTGATAGCACAGGCTTATTATACTGTTGACGAATTTTTTTTGAATAAAATACTGTAATAACAGCGAAATGCTTTATAACATCTAATTAGGTTAAAATAAAATATAACTAACTTATGACTAATCTTATGTTTAAAATGACTTGTAATTTGCTTTAAATTATTAATAAATATTGAAATTGACTCGACAACACGCACCCAAGTTGGCATCCTTCGAGACACACGGATAGTAGTCCATAACAAATTAAAATCGCCGCCAGAAAGTATTTTTATACGCCATGACCATCTGGTGCGCGGTCATCACTCGAGCACTTTACTACCAACGGCCATCTGCTGGCGTGTCGGACCACTGCCACATAGCTTTTGGCAGCGGCTTCGCTCGCGTGGGCATAGTTTTTTTTTACTTTGCTCGCATTTATATCGTTTTAAGTTTTAATTAACCCCCGACGCAAAAACAGGGATGTTATAAGTTTGACGCCAATGTCTGCGTGTCTGTCTGTCTGTGGCGTACTTGTTTTATAGCGGTTCAAACCCAGTGGGATGTGGGAGAGACCAATCACACAGCGCAGTGTTAGTATGACGTCACAAAAATGGTAGTAGTGCAGATGTCATCGTTTTTATGACTGGTAGTCATCGTCATCATCATCATATCAGCGGAACGAACTAAAAAAATGTCCTGGACAACCGACCGATCTGTCCCAAGGATTTCCACGACGTCCGGTCCTCCGCTGCCCGCATCCAGCAGCTCACCGCGACCTTCATTTGCATGCAGGTTAGTGGCGGCGGCGATCCTCCACCGAGTGGGAACTGTCTGTCTACGCAATCCGGTGCGCAGTTGCCACTCGAGAACTTTACTGCGCAAACGGTCATCCGTACACGCCAGTCTCCTAGATGAAAGCCGTGTGTGGTGGCGGCAGGCGAATGGAAAATAACTTGGATAGATCTAGTTCCCAAGTTATTATCATCGACAGAGGATCTTGAATTGCTGGTGAGCCGGGTACTGAGTTCGGGTGCTGGAAGCCGTGGCTCCGGGACCTGGAGACTCAGCTTTGATGTGCTGGTTCAGCGTCGTAAGAAACCTGTTGAATGGAGCCACCAGCCGCCTCTCCTCGGTCAGTTCCCTTGCTACAAATGAGTACTTTCCATCCTTCCTGATGAACGGAAGAACCACTTCGTACAAACCATTTTTGGAAAGCTACCGCCTGCGGAAGCTTGGATTTAGCGATTGGCGCGTAAAGGCCGGGCGCAGAGATGAAAATGGTGTGTGGTTGCCAGTTTGACGGCACGTTAGCAATGGTGTCCTGAAATGGTACCACTAGGACGTTGCGCAATTCAACCCAGGTTTTTTTTCAACAGCCTTTTACATGGTCATGGTAGCCTTCTTCGGGCATTTGTATTGCAAAAAAAATTAGCATCTCATTTCCTTTTGAGAAAAAACTTTGATTTCCATTTCGGTCAACACAAATATCCAGCAAGTTAGCGCTAGTTTTCCGACTTTATATCTTTTGTAACTGGCAACCACACACCGCAGTGAAGATAGCACCCCACTTTGCCGGACCCCTTTTTGTTGTGTATGCTGTGAACACGCCCTTACTATAAGGGGGTTAGCACCCTTAATCTACATAATTGACCAATAATCGACACTACCGTACAAATAATAAATATAAATATTCTGGGACAAATCACACAAAGTAGGATTCCCTGTGTTATGGGTTACCAGAGACTGATATACATACTTAAAAAATAAAAGAATTTCAACTGTCAGAAGCCTTTCTTTTCATCTTTGTCCATATCCTACCTTGATTAATAGTTCAGTCAATCTATAATATATAGCTGAGGTACCTACCTAAATAAACAAACGCACAGCACAGACGAATTATTGTAAAGTGGATAACTAAATATCAGCGTAAGTATCTACCTACCTATCAAGCAATAACGGAAGGATTTCACTACGAAAACAAAGCTTACTTTTGATCACGCACGATTAAACAACAGTTTCCTCAAATCGTTACTTAACTGAATTGTACCTACTTTGAAAGAGATAGATAAGTACGGCTCCGTATTAAAATAGATCCACATTTAGGTACTTTGCATGAGGTGAAGTTGGTTAGACATATGTCGGCATGTTGAACAGGCTCTGCTGAATCGTTTAAGAGACAGAGCGACTCCAGTTAATGTTCATATTTTTGAGATATTTGCGTCTGAACTTTCTATGTACAGCCGATTTTTTCAAAAATAAAGAACAACTTTAAGGTACTTTGCATGAAGTGAAGTGGGTAAGACATATTTCGGTATGTTGAACAGGCTCTGCTAAATCGTTTAAAGTACAGAGCGACTCCAGTTAATGTTCATATTTTTAAGATATTTACGTCTAAACTTTATTTGTGTAGTCGATTTTCCAAAAAAATTAACTCCTCTTTTAGGTACTTTGCATGAGGTGAAGTGGGTAAGACATATGTCGGCATGTTGAAGAGGCTCTGTTGAATCGTATAAGAGACAGAGCGACTCCAGTTAATGTTCATATTTTTGAGATATTTGCGTCTGAACTTTCTATGTACAGCCGATTTTTTCAAAAATAAAGAACAACTTTAAGGTACTTTGCATGAAGTGAAGTGGGTAAGACATATTTCGGTATGTTGAACAGGCTCTGCTAAATCGTTTAAAGTACAGAGCGACTCCAGTTAATGTTCATATTTTTAAGATATTTACGTCTAAACTTTATTTGTGTAGTCGATTTTCCAAAAAAATTAACTCCTCTTTTAGGTACTTTGCATGACCGCAGTGAAGATAGCACCCCACTTTGCCGGACCCCTTTTTGTTGTGTATGCTGTGAACACGCCCTTACTATAAGGGGGTTAGCACCCTTAATCTTACTTAATTTACCAATAATCGACACTACCGTACAAATAAAAGAATTTCAACTGTCATAAGCCTTTCTTTTCATCTTTGTCCATATCCTACCTTGATTAATAGTTCAGTCAATCTATAATATATAGCTGAGGTACCTACCTAAATAAACAAACGCACAGCACAGCCGAATTATTGTAAAGTGGATAACTAAATATCAGCGTAAGTATCTACCTACCTATCAAGCAATAACGGAAGGATTTCACTACGAAAACAAAGCTTACTTTTGATCACGCACGATTAAACAACAGTTTCCTCAAATCGTTACTTAACTGAATTGTACCTACTTTGAAAGAGATAGATAAGTACGGCTCCGTATTAAAATAGATCCACATTTAGGTACTTTGCATGAGGTGAAGTTGGTTAGACATATGTCGGCATGTTGAACAGGCTCTGCTGAATCGTTTAAGAGACAGAGCGACTCCAGTTAATGTTCATATTTTTGAGATATTTGCGTCTGAACTTTCTATGTACAGCCGATTTTTTCAAAAATAAAGAACAACTTTAAGGTACTTTGCATGAAGTGAAGTGGGTAAGACATATTTCGGTATGTTGAACAGGCTCTGCTAAATCGTTTAAAGTACAGAGCGACTCCAGTTAATGTTCATATTTTTAAGATATTTACGTCTAAACTTTATTTGTGTAGTCGATTTTCCAAAAAAATTAACTCCTTTTTTAGGTACTTTGCATGAGGTGAAGTGGGTAAGACATATGTCGGCATGTTGAAGAGGCTCTGTTGAATCGTATAAGAGACAGAGCGACTCCAGTTAATGTTCATATTTTTGAGATATTTGCGTCTGAAGTTTCTATAAGAAGTCGAATTTTTCAAAAAATTGAACTCCACTTTTAGGTACTTTGCATGAGGTGAAGTGGGTAAGACACATGTCAGCATGTTTAACAGGCTCTGCTGAATCGTATAAGAGACAGAGCGACTCCAGTTAATGTTCATATTTTTAAGATATTTACGTCTAAACTTTATTTGTGTAGTCGATTTTCCAAAAAAATTAACTCCTTTTTTAGGTACTTTGCATGAGGTGAAGTGGGTAAGACATATGTCGGCATGTTGAAGAGGCTCTGTTGAATCGTATAAGAGACAGAGCGACTCCAGTTAATGTTCATATTTTTGAGATATTTGCGTCTGAAGTTTCTATAAGAAGTCGAATTTTTCAAAAAATTGAACTCCACTTTTAGGTACTTTGCATGAGGTGAAGTGGGTAAGACACATGTCAGCATGTTTAACAGGCTCTGCTGAATCGTATAAGAGACAGAGCGACTCCAGTTAATGTTCATATTTTTGATTTATTTACGTATAAACTTTGTTTGTGTAGTCGATTTTCCAAAAAAATGAACACCTCTTTTAGGTACTTTGCATGACCGCAGTGAAGATAGCACCCCACTTTGCCGGACCCCTTTTTGTTGTGTATGCTGTGAACACGCCCTTACTATAAGGGGGTTAGCACCCTTAATCTTACTTAATTTACCAATAATCGACACTACCGTACAAATAAAAGAATTTCAACTGTCATAAGCCTTTCTTTTCATCTTTGTCCATATCCTACCTTGATTAATAGTTCAGTCAATCTATAATATATAGCTGAGGTACCTACCTAAATAAACAAACGCACAGCACAGACGAATTATTGTAAAGTGGATAACTGAATATCAGCGTAAGTATCTACCTACCTGTCAAGCAATAACGGAAGGATTTCACTACGAAAACAAAGCTTACTTTTGATCACGCACGATTAAACAACAGTTTCCTCAAATCGTTACTCAAGTGAATTGTACCTACTTTGAAAGGAATATACAAATACATGAGGTGAAGTTGGTAAGACATATGTCGGCATGTTGAACAGGCTCTGCTGAATCGTTAAAAGTACAGAGCGACTCCAGTTAATGTTCATATTTTTAAGATATTTACGTCTAAACTTTATTTGTGTAGTCGATTTTCAAAAAAATTGAACTCCTCTTTTAGGTACTTTGCATGAGGTGAAGTGGGTAAGACATATGTCGGCATGTGAAAGAGGCTCTGCTGAATCGTATAAGAGACAGAGCGACTCCAGTTAATGTTCATATTTTTGAGATATTTGCGTCTGAAGTTTCTATATGAAGTCGAATTTTTCAAAAATAAAGAACAACTTTAAGGTACTTTGCATGAAGTGAAGTGGATAAGACATATGTCGGCATGTTAAACAGGCTCTGCTGAATAGTTTAAAGTACAGAGCGATTCCAGTTAATGTTCATATTTTTGAGATATTTACGTCTAAACTTTATCTGTGTAGTCGATTTTCCAAAAAATTGAACTCCTCTTTTAGGTACTTTGCATGAGTTGAAGTGGGTAAGACACATGTCGGTATGTTAAACAGGCTCTGCTGAATCGTTTAAGAGACAGAGCGACTCCAGTTAATGTTCATATTTTTGAGATATTTGCGTCTGAAGTTTCTATATAAAGTCGAATTTTTCAAAAAATTGAACTCCACTTTTAGGTACTTTGCAAGAGGTGAAGTGGGTAAGACACATGTCGGCATGTTGAAAAGGCTCTGCTGAATCGTATAAAAGACAGAGCGACTCCAGTTAATGTTCATATTTTTGATTTATTTACGTATAAACGTTGTTTCTGTAGTTGATTTTCCAAAAAATTGAACTCCTCTTCTAGGTACTTTGCATGAGGTAAAGTGGGTACGACACATGTCGGCATGTTAAACAGGCTCTGCTGAATCGTATAAGAGACACAGCGACTCCAGTTAATGTTCATATTTTTGAGATACTTGCGTCTGAACTTTCTATGTACAGCCGATTTTTTCAAAAATAAAGAACAACTTTTAGGTACTTTGCATGAAGTGAAGTGGATGAGACACATGTCGGCATGTTGAACAGGCTCTGCTCAATCGTTTAAAGTACAGAGCGACTCCAGTTAATGTTCATATTTTTAAGATATTTACGTCTAAACTTTATTTGTGTAGTCGATTTTCAAAAAAATTGAACTCCTCCTTTAGGTACTTTGCATGAGGTGAAGTAGGTAAAACACATGTCGGTATGTTAAACAGGCTCTGCTGAATCGTATAAGAGACAGAGCGACTCTAGTTAATGTTCATATTTTTGAGATATTTGCGTCTGAAGTTTCTATATGACAAGGAGTGATTTCGAAGTAGCAATTTGGGACTTAAAAGAACTAACAGAATATCAAAACTACGATTGAATTTTTATTTGTTATCACAAAGTTTGGTTTACAAAAATCTTAAGTATATTTTTAAATAGTTTTCAACAATACCAAATTAGTATGCTCATTATAGTTGATTTTTTTTTAATACGCATTAAAAAAAATCACTTAAATAATGCGGTAAATTCCTTAATATATTTATTTCTAAACACAACAATTAAAAACTACACTTCTCAATAAAAACATTCGATGTATAGAAACGTATACCGGTCGTCAGGCACTAAATTCGTATCTTCGATAATACGCAGCCATAGAAACGGGTCAAGTGCTCTAGGAGTCGCTGCAACATTTCCTATGATAATTACAGCCTTGTCAAGTCTTTGGTATTTCTTCCACTCTTGATAAAGCTCATCATATAATATAATCTCCAGCACACATCGGGGGTACACTTCCCAACCGCGTGGAACAACCCATCCATACTCAAGACCCATTTGAATAAACGGAAATTAATAGTACTTGGACGTGACTGCTGCGTACAATGCGTTTTTCTACAATGTTTAAGTTACGAGGAACATGCGCTTTTTTTATTGCAAAAGGCTAACAACCTGGTGCGCAGTAGTATTTTTTTAGAAATCTAATTACGGTGTGACCTAACATTGTCATTGTCCACTCAACAACTCATTTATCTTAAGCTGCATCTAGAGCTGTGTTGAATTTAAATCGTGTGCAAACACGGATTAATCAGTAATTAAGAGGTGATTTAATGATGCTTTGGTGATCAAATCTAGTAGCTTTCAAAAGATTGAACCAAAATAATGAACAAATATAGTTAAATTAAAAAGTTTAGAAAATCCAAAAGTGCACGCCTCATCGCGGTTATTAAATTCTAAAATACAAAATTTTAATAGAGTTTCTGATAATGAAATGTCAAAAAAAGATTCATCAAATTCAAGTTTCGCGCCATTTTGTGAGATATTTATAATATTATTATTTACTATATCAAACAAAATAATTGTTTTTGATACAAACTATATGTGCTTGATAGATTATTAAACTTGATATAAGTGCACTCATATTATCCTGTAAGTATTATTTTAGTAAAAAAAAAGTCATTTAAGTTTCAAAAGACCGGTTTTTTGGAAATGTTGAGAGTAGAGCACTACCTCGACGCTCCGCTTATGAGGCGTGCAATAATTTAAGTTAACATATTGTAATAAACAAAAATAAGTCAACGTCCTTACACCTTCAGACACTAAATATTGACTTGATGCAACTTTGCACAAATTATGAAATTAGAAACAAAATCATTCCTTGAAAACGAATATAGTTTGAAAATACGATTATAGTTTGAATGCTTAGTGATGAGTAAAATAGTATTATAGTGTAGAAAAATAACCTTGGTTAGACCTGTATGTTAAATCACAAATTGACCCGTTAGACTTTTGTGGCTGTGCCAAGAAAAAACTTTCTGTGTTGAAAAGAAATCTTTAATTTTAGTGTCAATAGATCTATACATTTTACGAGTTTCTGATGGTTAGGTGACAGATAGTATAAACATGTTTCACGAATACCTGAAGTGTTTCCAAAAATTCAAAACTGATTATTTTGGGATTAGATAGGTATCAATTAGGAATCAAATTTATTACGAATTTTGACCTTCACAGACTACTGACATTTTCTGAAGCGTTTAATGTTAATCTGAGATTTTGAAAAATCAAAACTAAACTTCGTGAAATTCAATGCTTCACTAATAAGTTAAATATAAGTGATTGTACACAAAAAAATCTATTCCAGATTAAACTAAAAAATTCAAATTTAAATTGTGTTAAATAACACTTTCAATCTTTCACTTCTTTAACCATATTCATAAATAAAATACGACTTGAATAGTGAGTATCAAAAATAAGCTTCAAAATGGCACCGGAAGCACTTAAAGATATTTCATTAGATACAACTTTTGAGAGTTGAAAGATGAAGTGCGGATTAGCGAAATCACAAGCTTAGAATACTATCAATTTGTCAAATGGTACTAAATATGATTAATGTGTTACTAATATTAACACAATTCGAACACATAAGACAAGCAATTTAAGTAATTGCCAGCACAATTTTCCGACAATTTGCACTAATAGACATGACCTGTTAACACTCTGTAAGTCGTCAATTATCGCACGTCAGTTTCACGGAGTAGGACGCTTCTTATTTCTGAGGCAAATAACTGAAAGCTGCCCGTCCATAAACGACATTTTGCCCCTTTTCTAGGTTAACCTCGTAACTACACTTTTTTTGAAATTAAGATTATTTTTAAAACACAATCCTCAACACTTTTAATAAACGTTTTTAATGGTTTTTCGAAAATGGCCATTTTGCAGATACGTGGTCTCCTCAGAAAAGAGACGATTTGATGCAAAATTAGGAAATCCTTAAAGTCTTCTAAAAATCAACAGAAGAGTCACTATCGATGGGATCATCACAAACGGCTCCGTTGGTCTTGAAAATGTCAATCATTCTTCGATCACGTGACAGGTAGGCCAAGTGGTACGGAGTCTGATGCGCGAAGTTGATGGCATCCTTGTTGACTCTGGTATCTCGGCACAGCCACTCGGCCAGCTGGTAGTTTTTCTTTATCGCAGCAATATGAAGCAATGTGTCACCGGTCTTAGCTTCTCTAGCACTGAGGTCAGCGCCCAAATTTAAAAGGATCTCAATTTTCATGAGTGTGTTTTTTTGGTCATACCTCGCCACTATGTGAGTACACATTCTTCCTCGATGGTCGTACTCATATAGCAGAGATCTATCACTGCCAATAAAAGGCGCAAACTCCATCAGCTCAAACACGTTTCCAGAGCGACAAATAGAGAAAAAATAAGTTTTATTATCTTCATAAGTCCTGTCTGGCACTTCACTTATTGATTCGTAATTCCCGGCCATTGTAAGACCGTAATACACTCGAGGCGTCCTTGCGTCGATAAAAGCGGATTGTAACTGGCCAACCGACAGCTTTGCTATCAAAGTATAAGATTGATCAAAAAATTCGGGTGCCCAATTCAAAAATAGGAGTCAATTTTTATGAATTTTTTAATGTAAATAAACATACATCAATCATGCAGTTGCTTTGTAGGTACACTTGAGATTATAAATACCAATACCAGAAATTCTCTGCATAGCTTTGGTTCATCTATCATTGCGAAACGCTAATTGACAAACTATTGAAAGCAAGCATTTGGAAATACCATATGTACAATAAATTGAATGATATACTGAACGAAATTCTATTGAGTTATAACTTCGTAATAATTAAAAATAGCAACACCATAGAGTAAGCTTTACAAATGGTGTTAGTGAAGTTTCCAGCAGGGTCCGTAATATTTAGTTGGTAATGTAGAATATTTTGAGAATTTAAAAAACATAAGATTATATGCAAAGTAAAAGGAGAATGAAATTCGATGTTCTTAAATATCGTGAAAATATTGCTGCGCAATGGAATCAAACCCAGTCCTAACTTTTAACTATTCGGCTCATACTAGTACTCTCTCTCAAAGGCTACTGTCAGTTTTTAGTAGCAAAGTCTACGTCATATAACTCATTTACTAATAACACAAGCACGGAGTGGTTCTTGCTACAAACAAGGACATCAATCTAGAAATACTACAAATCAACTATCGTAACATTAGAAAGTCACTTTGGAAAGACAAAGGCAGCGCTGGCAAAATTGACCATGAATACAGAAATAATACTTTTGAATCTTACTTTTTATCCATTTATTTTTAACGATACCAATAATGTACTTTTTTTAACTTCCCGCTAAGAAAATTGAAAATTTTCTAAAATCGGGAAGTTATTGGTTTCACCCCATTTTGCAAAAATCGAGTTCTCATCAAATCTCGACGTTCTGAGGGACTAGCAAGCTTCGCTGACTATTCCTGGGATGATGCCCGTATGTCTGTATGTGTGGATGTGTGTGTGTGTGTGTGTGTGTATGTATGTATGTATGTAAACCTCTTATAACTTTGAAACGGCTCAACCGAATCGAGCTCACCATACGGCGTTCTGAAGAGTTTTACCAAACTTAGATTTCCTGTGAGTTTGGACCGATTTGGACCGGTAGATTTTGAGAAATTTTCAAAAAAACTACGAAAAAATTCTTTTTTAAAAGTGGTTTTATTCGAATAATTTTGAAACGGCTGGATCGATCAATTCCAAAATCTAATCAGATCTCAACACTAAAAAAACACGTCGATTGCCGCAAACCAGGTCAAAATCGGTTAATGTGCTTTCGAGAAACCGTTGACGAAAGAAATCGCAAAAATCGATTTTTTTGAAATAACTGAAACGGCTCGACTTATCGATACCAAAATCTAATCAGCTTTCGACACTAAAAAAATGTGGAAAACGGTTCACCCTAAAGGCCATCCCTGTAATTTCCCGCTAATTCTCAACACGGAATTTCGCTCATCATACTTTTTTTGAGCTCGTCGAGCTCAAAAGTTTGATAAAAGTTAAATAAAACACTATTCATTGAATTTTGAAACTTCCATAACTAATAAATGAATCGACCGATTTTCATCCGGTTTGAGGCAATCGTTGTTATTTTTCAAGTCTTATGAAAAAACCGGAGCTACTAATCGATCAGATCGATTATTTTGGAATAATTAAAAAAAAATCGCTTATTGCGATTTCTTTCGTCATCGATTTCTCGAAAGCAAATCGACCGATTTTGACCCGGTTTGCGGCAATCAACGTGTTTTTTTAGTGTCGAAAGCTGATTAGATTTAGGTATCGATCGGTCGAGCCGTTTCAGTTATTTCAAAAAAATCGATTTTTGCGATTTCTTTCGTCAACGGTTTCTCAAAAGCAAATTAACCGATTTTGACCCGGTTTGCGGCAATCGACGTGTTTTTTTAGTGTTGAGAGCTGATTAGATTTTGGAATCGATCGATCGAGCCGTTTCAAAATTATTCGAAAAAAAACACTTTAAAAAAAAAAATTTTCGTAGTTTTTTGAAAATTTCTCAAAATCTACCGGTCCAAATCGGTCCAAACTCACAGAAAATCTAAGTTTGGCAGAACTCTTTAGAATGCCGTTTGGTACGATCGATTCGGTTGAGCCGTTTCAAAGTTATAAGAGGTTTACATACATACATACACACACACACACACACACACACACACACACACACACATCCACACATACAGACATACGGACATCATCCCAGGAATAGTCAGGGAAGCTTCCTAGTCTCTCAGAACGTCGAGATTTGATGAGAACTCGATTTTTGCAAAATGGGGTGAAACCAATAACTTCCCGATTTTAGAAAATTTTCAATTTTCTTAGCGGGAAGTTAAAAACGCGTCGATTGCCGCAAACCGGGTCAAAATTGGTCGATTTGCTTTCGAGAAATCAATGACGAAAGAAATCGCAATAAGCGATTTTTTTTTAATTATTTCAAAATAATCGATCTGATCGTTTAGTAGCTTCGGTTTTTTCATAAGACTTGAAAAATAACAACGATTGCCTCAAACTAGATGAAAATCGGTCGATTCATTTATTAGTTATGGCAGTTTCAAAATTCAATGAATAGTGTTTTATTTAACTTTTATCAAACTTTTGAGCTCGTCGAGCTCAAAAGCACAGATTAACTGTTTTTTGAGCTTGACGAGCTCAAAAAACGTATGATGAGCAAAATTCCGTGTTGAGAATTAGCGGTAAGTTACAGGGATGGCCTTTCGGGTGAACCGTTTTCCACATTTTTTAACTTAATATATTAATTTTTTCAGCAATATTAGAATATTGAATCAATGAGTTTTCTTACAGATAGTAAAGTTTTGTCTAAAATAACTAGCCATAATAACGCACAGCGATTCCGTCATGTTAGGTTAGGTTAGGTTAGGTTAGGTTTTTTTTTTTTTTTTTTTTTTTTTACTTCTACCTCCAACATAATCGGAGCCTATGTTCTCTATTTTTCTCTTTCATACCAGTTCACGCTTGTATTCCTCTCGCACTTTCATTCCGCATACTATTTCTTTCTTGCATTCATCTCTTTCTTTCATGTTCGGGTGGGACTCCCGTCTATTACTGGCCCTAGGGTAACTAAATTTTGTCTTTTTTATTGTTACAAGGAGGCGGGGTAAATAATTGGACTCTAATACAAATTTTTTATAATTTTTGGATACACTTGTGTCTAAAGCTCTATGCGAAAAACGTATTTCTATTCTAATATTTCTTAGGTCTCTATATAATATATACTTATCCTTATTAACTATGCTTATCTCTAATATTTTATACAATACTAAGATAGCATATTTCCTTATGTCTATACTGTTTATGAGCGTCGGTGGCTCAACCGGTAACGACTCGGTCCATTTAACCAGAGGTACCGGGTTCAAATCTGGACGGCCAATGTACCAATGAGTTTTTCAAAAACTTACGTACATACTTACCGATTGCTTCAACGGTGAAGGAAAACATCGTGAGGAAACCTGCACACGCCTGCGAAGAAACTCGAAGGTTGTGTGTGAAGTCGACCAACCCGCACTGGGCCCGCGTGGTCGACTAAGGCCTAATCGCCCTGATTCAGGGTAGGCTCGAGCCCCTCGGTGGGGACGTATATGAGCTGTAAGATGATACTGTTTATATTATCATCCTTATACTCTATGCTTATCAGTAATATACAACAAGATACTACGATTGCATATTTTCTTATACATTTTTTATTTTGTTTTATGATTGTACTGTATTTATTTAGACAACTTTCCAAGAATACGTGTACAATGCATGTTTGCTTGGTCTGACAGAAAATCGAACACAAGTAACATTTTTGCATCCTCCCGGAACCCTCAGCGGTTTCCGTGGTAAGTAGGTCAACTTCCTTGCCGCGATCCAGTCCAACATGGGTCCTCTTCCAGTACAAAATAATTTTGTTCTGGCGAGATTTGTTAGTATCTCTAAGATTTGCCACAGAGGGATGGGGGCACTTTGGATTGATGACTCCCGAGAGTACCGCTGTTGTATTAGTGAAGGTTCCAGGAGAAAGGGTCTCAATCGCATCCACTAGTCTGGCTGCCATTAATTGACACAGACAATTTATTATCGCAGTAAAACCAACCAGGGCGCCCTCAGCAGTACGCTACTGACATTCGGGCTAGACATGTGCGCCGCACCGCGCCGGTGACCGCCGCCGCCGATCAGGACTTGAAGCCGCTGACCATTTAGAAAAATCGGCGTAATCGGCGCAAATGATGCGAACGGCGAAACATTCAACGCTCGGCCTAGGTTGCGTGTATCGCCTTCGGATACATTACAAAAATCTGAAAACGTGTCAAGGTTGTCTACTTACCAAAGCCGGAAACAGAGAGCTACGATGAACCGATGTCATACAGACTAATAAACCTAAAGGCTCTGGAAAAATTGGTCGACAACTACATAAAGAAGGGGTTACTTGTGGAAAAAAACACTTCATGTACTTCAATGTGCATGTGAGTCTGGTAAAATAACTGAAAGAGCACTTCATCTTGTAGTATACCTGCCTTCCTTGATATCGAAGGAGCCTTTGATCGCATTAATATGGAGGCAATCAAGAATGCAGCTATCTCCCATGGTATAGACCAAACGCTATGTAAATGTATAGATAGCAAGCTTAGGAAGGTAATCATAACATCTTTACTTTTGGGGGAGGAGGTTACTGCTACCACTTCAAAAAGATGCCCGCATGGTGGCGTTCTGTATGTGGCTTCTGCAGCAGCTAAATACCGGATCTTTCTACACGTTTGGTTATGCTGACGATCTAGTTATTATAATTAATGTCAAATTCCCAAACATAGTATCGCGAATAATGTACTCGTGAAAGGCCTTGCGTAAAGTTGAAAGGTGGTGTGATGAATATCACCTATCGATTAAACCTAGCAAGACCACGGTTATACCATTCACAAGAAAAAGAAACCTACAAGGTTTAAAAACTCTCAAACTGTATGGTACAGTCCACGATCGTTAAGTATCTAGGCATGACTCTGGATAAAAAACTGATGTGGAACCTGCACATAGAAAGGACCATGGCCAAGGCCACAAAAGTCTTCGGTATGCTAAAATCTGCGTACGGTAAGAACTTGGGGTTTATCAAATCAAATCAAATCAATCAAATATATTTTATTTAAAAACGCACGATATACATACAAAATAGATACAGTGGTCCCCACACTAGGCTGAGCCTGTATCGTGGGAACCCATTAAATTAAATTAAAACCCAGAGTCATATACTGGCTATACACAATAATAGTAAGGCCCATTCTTTCTTATGGTAGCATTTTGTGGTGGCCTACAACGGTTCTAGGCACATTAGGCAAACACTAACAAAACTTCAGCGGTTGACTTGCCTGGGAATCTTTTCCAACAATACCTGCTGTATCTAAAGAAACCTCTGCCTAGAGATACCCGGCTAGGTGGAGGTCACAGCCGGAACTACGGGTCCGGCTGTTTGGATCAGGGTATTACGGGGTCGGGGGTAGCCCACCGCTTGCATGCCGTTGGATCTATCGCCTTCGGCACTCTGGCTTGTCGGTCCCCCGACTGGGTCATGGACTCGTAGTGGTATGTGGTTAGTTGCAGGGGTTGGGCAATGTGTGTTGCCTGGCAAGCACGTTGCGTCCTTCCCCGCGCGCAACTAGTGTTGTCGTAGCCGGTCACGTGGGCTCTGGACGAAAACAACGCGGGGCACGTGAGTTGTCCATTAAGCGGAACTGCTGGTTTAATTACTGGCAGGGAAGCATCTCCGGCACTTGCCTGGATAGCAAGTAGAGCTAAGATAATACTGCTCCGGCCGATCCAGCCGCGTAGAAGTAAGTCTGGACAAGTCTGTGCGATAAGCACCGGGAAGTGAGCGTGCCTACAGCTCCGGTACCACACCGGATATGTGGGAGCCAGCTTCTCTGGCGTCCCGAGTAGGGATCGAACCGCCAGCAGCGAAAGCCGCGGGAGGTGAGCGTGCCTACATCTCCGGGACCTACGTAGACAGTAGGTAGTGGTTCTCTTCCACGAGGCACTCGCCTTGCAGACTACCGGGACAAGCGTCTTGGCGGCAAGACCTACCGTAACTGGGCCTTGTCTTCACCTTATGGTGTTGGCAGGAATAGCGGCCCTCACTGTATGCCCAAGGGGTAGTAAAGTGGGGACGCTATATCATAAACCTGGTAGTTTTAGCGTATCTGGTAGATATACGAGAGGGATTGTATCTAAAGAAATGCTACTAAATCTCAAGCCGCTTCAAATACAGATCCAAACAGAGGCGCCTAAGGCCCTACAAGGTCGACTCTGGGCTGGTGCTAAATTGTCTAAAGGTCCTTAATGGAGTGGGCGAACACAACAAACTGCAACTTGTCTGGGTCCCTGGACACGTAGGAATGGAAGGCAACGGAGAAACAGACAAAGTGGCTGGAATAGGATATAATAGGATATAATAGTAGGTATAATAGTCTACAATGTATGGTCCAGAAACAGGAATAGGGCTCCCTAGAAGCAATATTATTAGGGCGTAGAAGGAACAGGCCGAAGGAAGACTAAACTGACATATCTTAGACTCAAAGATTCCAAGCTCTTCAACGCTGAGGTAACCACAGGGGCAATCAAGTACAGTTGGAGAAACAGCAGGACACGTGTCAGAGCGGTAACAGGAGCGTTGACGGGTCGCTTTGTCTACAATGTATGGTCCAGAAACAGGAATAGGGCTCCCTAGAAGCAATATTATTAGGGCGTAGAAGGAACAGGCCGAAGGAAGACTAAACTGACATATCTTAGACTCAAAGATTCCAAGCTCTTCAACGCTGAGGTAACCACAGGGGCAATCAAGTACAGTTGGAGAAACAGCAGGACACGTGTCAGAGCGGTAACAGGAGCGTTGACGGGTCGCTTTGTTACAAACGCTCACTTGAAAAAATCAGCCTGATGAATGACCCGACTTGCAGGGCCTGTGTGGATACAGATTCAATGGAACACTTACTGTGTTGATGCAACGTTCTGGCCAGTAGCGCATGTGTCTCCTTGGAGTCATTAATATAAGATTGTAACTTACAATTTGTAAGTACGTTATTTGTAACCAAATTACCAAACCAAACTATTTTTGTGACATATTTTATTGCGACTTTAACGTTTCTTTTCATACTTTTTATTAATTTTTCTGACAACGTTTTTTTTATTAATTTTACTTCTGATTCTCCCTGTTTTTTGTGTAATTTATGCCGCCATTTACGACGCCGTTTACGCCGCCATTTACGCCGCCGCCGACCAAATTTTACCTATACGCCGCCGCCGAATATTTCGGCATCGGCGCACATGTCTAATTCGGGCCAGCCCATCCCACTTCAGACGCACTGGGCAGCTGAAGCTAAAGGCGTTATGGTCAGTAGAGTCCAGTTTGGCCTTTACACAATTACGACAGGAGGGTGGGTCGCCGGTGAGCTTGTCCGCACACGCTGCACTGAGGTGGGGGCCGCCGCAGTGGCTGCACAGGTCAGCCGGCTCCTTGCAGAACCGCCTGCCGTGCCCGTACCCCAGGCAGCGCGTGCACTGGACTAAGGGGGACTGGTCTTTTACGACGATGCGCTGGAGGTCAATATGGACGAGCCCCAGCTCTGTCACTCTTCGCCAGATGGTCGGCGAAGTGCTTATCACGATGTGACAGGCATGGGGGTTCCTGGCTCTCTTCCTATATTTGACCTCCAGGCAATCTTCCCCAGTGTCGAGGCCGTGAAAAACACCCCTGTTCTGGTTCCTCAGAGCTTTTAAGACGTCTTCGTCTGTGTTGATTTGCAACACGTCTCTGAGGATGACCAGTGGGTCCTTGTTCTTGACTTCCTCGACACTGAGGGCCGTTCCTTCCCTTTCCAGTTTTTCCACGACTTTATTTCTCTCTTCGGTGTTCTGGAAGCCCATGACAATTTTTCGGTCTTTGGCTTTCCTGACCCTCTCAACCTTGACCCAGCCCTCCTTCGCGTCGATCACTTTCCTAACTCTATCCAGCACCTCATCCCCGGTCTCCATCTCGTCCCTGGAGGTTACCACTATGGAGTGGAGTGTTGCAGGCCTAGGTAGCGACTTGTCGCTTGTGGTGGCGGCTACGGCCGCGTAACTCCTAGCCTGCTCCATAGTCGCCTTCTGGTTCTCCAGGGACTCCTTTAAGTCCTCCATCATTTTGGTGTTGTTAGCTAAGAGTCTAGAGTGCTCCTCGAGACGGGTCAATAGATTGGGGTCGGAGTTGACCATGAAGGTGGCGTCGGACACAGAAGCCTCCGGCTCCACCCCCACGGTCCCCTCCTTATCACCAATCAATCCTGAAGCCCCCCCTACCTTTCCCATTTCCGGCGTTTTGGAGGCCTTCTCTGCCTCCTTTACCAATTGGTAGAGACGGTCTAGGGCTTCAGTGATGTTGTGTTTGATCTCCGTCTTGATGTTGCGAGAAGCACTCAGACTCAGCTTACCGGAGATCAGTAAGGCCTTTGCCTCAGCCGAGCGACTCTCGTAGGTTTTTCCCCTGTTTTCTGTGGAGGCTCTACTTTTGTCAATTTGTGACTGCGTCGGCCGAGGTTTGGTGCTGGTAGAGCCGGTCTGTCTAGTTGTGGTCGAGTCCGTGTACGAGGACTCCCACTCGTTAATGCTGCGCCTAACATTTGTTTTTTGCGCAAGCTTGGATGGGGACTTCTTGGCGTCGGCATCGGTCGCTTTCAGGGGAGTCCTGGCTGTGTACATGATGATGGAGGTATGCGTTAAAACAGTAAGACAATAAAAACACGATAGTAAAATTAAAAGTTATTGACCATAAAAAGTAATAAAATAAAATTATGTTTTGACTCTACCTAGTCACTAGGTATATAGTGGTTATTAAAGAATTTATAAACTAGCACAATTTTTTGAAAGTCAATTACTTACTAAACACAGTATTAAACAAGAAATAAAAATATAAATTTATATAGAGTCATTAAGTGGGGCCCAATAAGACCCAGTCAAAACAAAAAAGAAAAGGTCAAAAATAATAACAATACAATATGAATAACCTAATAGGCAACAGTCGATCTAAAGCAAACTTAAATAATAAAACTTAAGTAAAACAAATAAAACCTAAAACTAAAACTAAAAATAATAGTTTATAAAAATGAAAAATGTTTTGCTCTCAGTAGAGCGTGTCTCGTCAATGGGTGCTGAAATATACCAATCTATGATCCTTGTCAATTATTGATTTAAATCTAAGTTTATTCTAATGAACTCTACCTTAGGCTCTACATAGAGTCCATCTCTACATAAAGACAAATAGCTCCAACAAAGCCACACAATATACAAAAAATTCCGTCTAAATTGGTCAACGGGTTCGGGAGATATAGGGCTTTAAAGAAATCCAATATGGCGGACAAAATGGCCGACAATAATTAAAATAGCGATCCTGACGTCAGATTTGATCCTAGGAAGATGCGGTTTGGATTGGGAACATGGGCATTGCGTGGCCCTTCACTTCCAGTTGTTAAATTAGGTCAAATTTTTTGGGACTCTATGTAGAGCTACTACTGCAATTTATGATAGAGTCAATGGAGCCTTCACCAGTACCCCAAACCCCGTTCGAATCGGACCAGTCCTTACGGAGATATGGCAATTTTAAAGATTTCAAAATGGCGGCCAAGATGGCCGCTCAAAACTCAACTTTGGCTGTATATGGCCTAATATTGGCGTGTTTGGGCTCGTTGGATCGGGCTCGCAGAGCTCTGTCTTATTAACAAAGAAAAATATAAAAACAATAAACCCCCAATTTAATATTTCCAAAAAACTACTAAAAATACACAAAAAATTCTAAAATTCAAAAACACCTATTCGAAAAATTCAGATTTCCTTAAAAACTACGTTCACCCAACCCGTCCTCGAGATACTGATAATTTTGGTGTCCAAAAAGCAATTTTGAGTTTGTACTTATAAATGCAACTTTATATTTGCACCTGAATGAAAAAGTGTATTTTTATTAAAAAGTTTATATCTCGAGTTCGGGCAAGCGTAAAAATTTTGCAAAAGATTTAAAATAAGGAGGAAGAGTTACTTAACTAAATACTTAAATAAAATTTTGTGGTCGCCGCGCAGAATTTTCCGGGAACGCAGCGGGGAATCCAGGGAAAAATTTTAGCAACTTCGGATGGTTGTTTCTCAGCCAGTTATGGCCCGATTTTCAAAATCTTTTCGTTGTTAGGCTCCTACATGCATGCCCCTCCAGATGGCATCACAGAATTTTGCAGGTCTTCCAGATCTTGAAAAATCGGCCACGTGGTGATTACTGAAATTCCCCGTTTTCACCGGAACGCATGGCCAGAAAAATCCAATTTTTTGCACAGGTGTGGGCACCCCTGGGAGACATCCAATGGCAACATAAAAAAGTGGGGGTACAGATCTGTATCTTGCAGCGTATGCGGTTTTCTGCTCCGAGCACGTGGCCAATCCTGGTGCACGTTTGAAATAAGCTGAAAATCACTGAAAGTGGCACTTTTTACACTGAGAACCAAGAGATTTTTATATCCAGGGATCACTTAAACTTGACGTCACAATTCACGAAAATTTTAGAAAGATCCGAGCACTTTTGCTATTTATAGTGATTTTTTGAGCGTGGAGCTGCTCTAAAGACGATCCGCGCGCTGCGGGGGGTGCCGCGCGACTCGGTTAGGTTAGGTTAGGTTAGGTTAGGTTTTTTTTTTTTTTTTTTTTTTTAATTCTCCTACCTCCAACATAATCGGAGCCTGTTCTTACTATTTCTTCCATTCCAGTTCTCGCAATTATTCTTCTCGCACTTTTATACTTCATACTAGTTCTTTCTTTCATACTTCATCTTTCATTTCTTTATGGGTGGGACTCCCATTCCCTATACCTATTCTCTATTTCAATATTTTTATTATGTTTGTAACAAGGGAAAATAAGTTTTACAAGTTCGGTTTTCTTTCTAACTACTTACATGCTATTTGAATTTACATATTTTGACATTCTGTCGACTTTCTATTTACATTTGACACTTTAATACTATATCTACATTTCTTATTTTACTACTGTGTTTTATGCTTTTCATGAATATATACATTATATTATGAAAACATAATATTGTTACCTATTTGAGTTTCTTTTTATGACTATTTTAGCAATTTTTGTACAGTAATGCAAAAATTTTTCCCTATCCTCACTTGACATTATATCCCTTACATTGCTTGACGATAATTTTGTGCCAAGGGTTTGTTCTATATCGTATCTTTGTTTAGTAAAGATGGGACAGTCAAACAAAATGTGTGGTACTGTCTCCTCTGCCACGGGGTCACAAGCACAAGATGGGCTGTCCCTGCATCTGAAGCGATTTAGATAATGTGCAAATCCACCATGTCCGGTCATTACTTGAGTAATGACGCTATCGATTTTTATCTTCCTGATGGTTTTGTAGGCGGATACTGCTTCAGGGAAAAACATTTTTGTTGTTGAAGCAGAGCTTTCTGTTGTATACCTTAGGTTCCATTTTGTAAGCGTTGTGGAACGAATCCCATGTTTCACATACGAAACTGGGCACTGTTCGTAATTGTGTTTTCTTTTAGACCCTAAGGCAGCCTCCTTCGCTAGCTGGTCTGCTCTTTCATTGCACTCCAGTCCGGCATGAGCTTTTACCCAAAACAAAGACACAGCTTTGCCTTGTAGAGATAAAGATTTAATATTTTCTCTTGCTTTTACCGCGAGTGGATGGAGACATTCGTAGCTTATGATGGTTTGGAGAGCTGCCATTGAGTCGCTGTATATTCCAAATGTTTTGCCCGCTTGTTTTAACGTAACCCTGGTTGCTTCGTGTATTGCAAGTAATTCGGCCTGATATACTGTGCAATAACTTGGCAGAGACAGCTTTATCGTTCTTATTTCGGAGTCACCACTCCAAATTGATAATGCAGCACCCACTCTACCGTCAATTTTGCTGCCGTCGGTGAAGGTGCGAACGTCTAGTTCGCTGTGAGCATCGACCTGGTCCTGGTTTACCAACCTGATTAGATTGATATCAAGTCTTTCTGCAGGGTGCGGCATCTCGATGGCTGGTGTCATGCGCTCCACTTCTCTTCCTTTCAGTTCTGGCTGAGGGACTCCTTTTTTTGCTTCGTAAAGCAGTGCCGCTTCCTGAACCCGAAGATCTAATGGGAGGATTCCAGCAAGTATCAGCGCTCCATTTAGGGAGACCGTGCGATAGGCCTTGCACAGCTTTTGCGCAATTCCTCGCTGCACGGCTCCCAGCTGGTCAATTATTTTTAACTTTTTTACAGCTGGAGCCCACACGCTGGCTGCGTAGAGTATCACCGGCTCAACACAAGCCATGTATATAATTCGTATGACCTCTGGGTGCAGTCCCCAGCTGGTTTTTGCTGCTCTAGATAACTGTTTGTGGATGCCCACCGCCTTTCTACAGACATTTGCGACGTGCGAGTTGAAAGTTAATTTGTCATCGATGGTTACTCCCAGGATTTTTATTTCTTTTGACATAGTGATGCCGACCCCTCCCATGCTCAGACGAGGGATGTCATGCTTGAGTTTCCTGGTGATTAACATGGCGCAAGTTTTCTGTGGGCCAAATTTTAGCTTATTTTTGACACCCCACGTCTGAACATGTTCGAGCGCGGCATTTGCTCTATTCTCGATATCCTGGACAGTTTGACTCTCGAAGATTAGTACAACGTCGTCGGCAAATGCCTGGCAGTGGACACCCCTTTCAGCAAGGCTTTTCAGTAGTGGGTCCAACAGGAGATTCCAAAGTATCGGTCCCCCAATAGAACCCTGGACACATCCGATACTTGCATTTTTAGAGTATTCCTCCCCAGCATATCGGACCCTAACTGTTCTGTCCTGTAGGTAGCTGTCTATGACTCTTCTCAAATTCAAAGGACACTTTTCCTCAGCCAGTCGGATCCTTATAGCTGGCCACCAGGCGCTATCGAAGGCTCCCTCTATGTCTAAAGATATTAAGGTGACAATTTTCTTTTCTTCTAGTTTGTTACGTATGTGTTTTACTAGCATATAGAGGGAGTCTTCGGTGCTCCTTTGCGGCATGAATCCGTACTGGCGAGTACTCATCCTTGGTATCAGGTAGAATTTGAGACGAGCCACCAGCATTTTTTCAAAAATTTTGCCCAGGATTGGCAACAGTCCGATAGGTCTATAGGATTTCGGTGTTTTGTACGTTTCTTTTCCCGGTTTTCTAAGAACTACAACTGTAGCCTCCTTCCATGCTTTGGGGAATACGTGGTGTTCCAGGCACTTATTAAGGAGCAGCAGGAAGATCTCAGGATCACTTTCTATGGCTCTATGACATATGTCAGCGGTAAGTCCATCTATTCCCGGGGCCTTTTTGGGGTTAAAGGATCCACATGCAGTACGGAGCTCGGTCATTGTGAAAGGTGGATCTCTTGGGTCATCTTGAGTGCCGGAGTTTATTCTGTCTGCCTTTGTTCTGATTTGTTGGTGGTAGGTGCTGTCGCCTTTTGAGGTGTCTTCTGGATAAAACGTGTCGGCTAGTAGTTTCACAGATAGCTTGGCGTCAAGCACCTCCCCATCTTTTTCCAGCATTTCGTCCTCCTTCCTGGATTTAGTCCTCCCTATGACCCTGTAGATCCCCTCCCATACTCCTTCTCTGTCTTGTTTGCTGCAGAAATCCTTCCAGCTGTCTACCTGTGCCTTAGTTGCCTCAGATTCATACTCTTCTTTATGAGTTAAGTACTCTTGGACGACCTTCGACCTACGAGACGGGGCAGCGCATCTTATCCTACGTTTCTTTGTGGCGACCTCCTTCTTCATTCTTGTGAGTTTTTCGGTCCACCACGGGAATCTTATCTCACCTGCCTGTTTCTTCCGTGGAATTGAGTTTTCACACGATTTGAGGACTAGTTCTGAGTATTTATTAATTGTTCTTTCTATTTCTTCCGAGGTATTTATTTGGTCTAATTTTGTTTTTGTTAAGTTGTTTATTTGTATCAGTTGTACTAGATTTTCGTGAAACTTTGACCAATTAGCCTTTTTAGTATTGAAGACTCGTGTTGTTCTTTCGATTTTTATACCTTTGGACTTTTTTAGGCAGACATTGAACAAGATCCCATTATGATCCGAACTTGTGAGACTTTCATCGACTCTCCATTCGTCCACGAGGTCGAGGATATCTGTAGAGCAGGCTGTGATATCGACGTAGCTGTGATATCTTTTGCCCCCCCTTATAGTGTCGAAGGTCGGAGTATTTCCCATATTGAGAACATTTAATCCCATTTCTCCGAGGGCTCCGGACATCTGATTTCCTCTGTTATTTACTTCTGGGCTCCCCCACCACGTACTCTTTGCATTTGCGTCCCCCGCAATAATCCACCTTTTAGACTTTAGACTGTCACCAATCCTGCGCAAATGGTCCAGGTATGGTTCTATGGGTTCCTCCGGTTCGAAATAAAAGGAGACGAGCGTGATCTCCCAAGCACCGGTTCGTATTCCAATCACCACAATGTTGTTAGTGGTGAGTCTCGGGTATTGGATGATGTCGAGGTCTGCGTCAAAGACAGCGATTGCTGCCTTGACAGTGCCCTCACCTATATCGGTGCTCTGAAGAACACGCACGCCCCCATAATTTTTCATACAATTTTGGCCGCCAATATAGGGTTCCTGGATCAATGCCACTGCTGCTTTACGTTTTTTGGCCTCCATTAGCAACTCTTCAGTCGCTAACTTCTTCCTTTGCAGGTTGGATTGTATTAGCCTGTAGGAAGTTGGTTTGCTTTGGTCAACCTTAGCAATATGCTACGGTTGATCGGACAAGTTCGTCTCTTTTCCGACGTACAGGGCACTCAAGGCTAAACGCGTTGTGTTCAGCGTTGTCTATACTAGCTTTTGTGCAGTTTCGGCACTTGGCTGGTTCACCTGCTATCCAATCGGCACATTCCGTCCTTAAGTGAGGGCCCCCGCAATGGCTGCATAGGTCCTCGGTTTCTTTGCAAAAACGTTTGCCGTGCCCGAATCCCAAGCAGCGTGTACATTGTACTAATGGGGACTGATCTTCAACCCTCACTCGTTGGAGGTCAATGTGCACGTGACCAAGCTCAGTTGCTCTCCGCCAGATGACAGGCGCGACGCTCACAACGATGTGGCAATTGTGTGGATTCCTAGCTTTTCTCCGATACTTAATGGTGAATCTGTCTTCTTCATTGTCGAGGTCACAGAATAGGCCCTTATTCTGATTCTTGAAGGCCTTCAAGATGTCGTCATCCGAGTTGATGGCCAATACATCCCTCAAGATCAAAAGTGGGTCTCTATTCTTGACCTCTTCGACAGTAAGACCTACTCCTTCCCTTTCTAATTTGTCCTTAATTTTGTTCCTTTCATCTTTTGTACCGAATCCCACTATTATTTTCCTATCTCTAGCGCGCCGCACCTTCTCCACTTTGATCCAACCGTCCTTAGCGTCAACTGCTTTTCTCAGCTTATCCAACACTTGCTCTCCGGTTTCGGATTCATCATTGGAGGTGACTACTACTGAATGTAAGGTTTTGTGTCTAGGTGTTGGCTTAGTGTTTAGAGAAGCAGCCATGCTAGCGTATGTGGGAGCAGTCACTCGCTCTAGCGCTTCTTTTTGCTTCTCCATAGATTCCCTTAATTCCTTCATGTTCTTGCTGTTCTCATACAGCTGTTTTGAGTGCTCCTTTAATTCGTCCATCCTCTTGTTGGTTTCGAGCAGCAATTTAGAGTGCTCCTCAATTTGAGAGATAATCTGGTCGTCTTTGATGGAAAAGGTAGCATCAGTCAACCTATTTTCGGGCTCCAGTTGTGCGGTCAAGTCCTTAGTCTTTTCTAGCATTTTGATGGTTATATCAGCTTCCTTTACAATTTGGTAGAGTCTCTCTACCGCTTCTGCTACTGCACATTTTATCTCCGTTTTAGTGTTTCTGGAGTTATTTAGATGTAGCTTTGCTTTATTCAAGCAAGCCCTGGCTTCAGCTGTTCGGTCCAAGGTTGTTTTGTTTGGCGGAGTTTGATTATCCGTGGAGACTCTACTCAACTGTGCTGTTTTGTTATCCTGTGACTTAGATTGCTTTTCCGTGAGATTTCGCTTGTTGGAACTGGCCTGTGGCGTCATTGTTGGGAGAACAGTAGTAGGTCCGCTATTTGCAGCTTCCCACTCTCCTATGCTACGTCTCACGTTTGTATCAGATTTACCGGCTTTTGATGGGGACTTTCCGCTCGTATTGTTTTTGGGAGGGGTTCTTCCCATCATTTTGGAGGTATGCGTCAATATATAAAGGATATAATGTCAATAAAATAAAAATATAATTGAAAATATCAAAAGGTCAACAAAGTTATGAGGTTTGTATAAGTTTTATAAGGTCTTATATAATACAATAAGCAATATTATATCGTGTCAGAAATGTACGTAGAGACAAGAACTCTTTCAATATGAAACTTAAAACTAAAATTGATGTATTTACAATAAAACAAAGACAAAATAATAACAATTCGAGTTATGTAGAGTCGTTTGTGGTCTCAAAAAAGGCCACCGTCAATTTACAATAGGCAACTATAATGGAACAATAGGGTTAAAAGTGAAATCAAAATAATATAGCTCTACCTTTTTTAAAACTCTACCTAGAGTCCGTCTCTACAATTTATACAGGTAGCTATTGCCAAGCCCTACAGTCTAGAAAAAATCGCGTCAAAATCGGTGTACCGGTTCCGGAGATACGGGGCTTTTAAAATTTTCAAGATGGCCGCCAAAATGGCCGCCGTAATTTAGAATATTTCTAGGGAGGTCAGTTTTAATCGTAGAGGGACGGGAAAAAGACTAGTAATATGGGCTCGCTCAGGAGCGTCGCAATAACCAATAAAAAGGATCAGGAATTTTAGGGCTCTACATAGAGTTTTTTCTGTAGAATATTGTAGGGTTACTGGTTCTAATACCACCAAAGAAAACCGCGTCCCTCCACGATCAAAAGTGACAAAGTTATAGTAAATTTAAAAATCCAAGATGGCGGCCAAGATGGCGGACTGAAATTTAAAACTGCTGCCAAATCGCAACCCGTGGTCGTATCGAGCCGTTCTTGGGCTCGTTTTAAAGGGCTCGACAAGAGCTACCTGATGAACACAAACAAATAAAAATAAAACTAAAAGCTGATTTGTTATGTACAAAAAACCCTTAAAATTAAGCAAAACTAGAATAAAAAGGCAATTCAAACAAAAAAATTTCTTTTTTTTGATTGTGAGTCCTTAGAACTATTATAGTCCAAAATTTTAGAGGTATTACTGTGGTTCTGGCAGGTTCCTTTCTTGTACCTCGTGTCGGCTCCAAATTTTTAAAAATTTATATCTCAAAAACTTTTTAGTCTAATATGTCAAAATTTTTTCACCAAATAATCTTCTCAATAAGTACTATTTTTTAAGCTTTAAAAAATCTAGGGTCGCCGCTGAAGATTTTAAAATATTCACTTTTGAAAAATCCAATATTTTTTGAAATTTTTTAACTCAAAAATCACTTCACTTACAGTTGTAATTTAATCGTTGGAGTTGTTTGTCCAGCTGCTCGAATGAAACCACGTGGTCAGTTTCAGCCGCGCGCCTCTGGATCTGGGACCTCGTGGCCACGTGGTTTTCAGTTTTTTGGTCGTAGCTCCGTCAAAGTCTTCGGCAAAAATCCAATTTTGGTGTCCGTCGGTAGAACTTGTCCAGCTTCATGTTATGTTAGGTTAGGTTAGGTTAGGTTAGGTTAGGTTAGGTTAGGTTAGGTTAGGTTAGGTTAGGTTAGGTTAGGTTAGGTTAGGTTAGGTTAGGTTAGGTTAGGTTAGGTTAGGTTAGGTTAGGTTAGGTTAGGTTAGGTTAGGTTAGGTTAGGTTAGGTTAGGTTAGGTTAGGTTAGGTTAGGTTAGGTTAGGTTAGGTTAGGTTAGGTTAGGTTAGGTTAGGTTAGGTTAGGTTAGGTTAGGTTAGGTTAGGTTAGGTTAGGTTAGGTTAGGTTAGGTTAGGTTAGGTTAGGTTAGGTTAGGTTAGGTTAGGTTAGGTTAGGTTAGGTTAGGTTAGGTTAGGTTAGGTTAGGTTAGGTTAGGTTAGGTTAGGTTAGGTTAGGTTAGGTTAGGTTAGGTTAGGTTAGGTTAGGTTAGGTTAGGTTAGGTTAGGTTAGGTTAGGTTAGGTTAGGTTAGGTTAGGTTAGGTTAGGTTAGGTTAGGTTAGGTTAGGTTAGGTTAGGTTTTTTTTTTTTTTTTTTTTTTTTTTTTTTTTTTCCTCCTACCTCCAACGTAATCGGAGCCTGTTCTTACTATTTCTTCCATGCCAGTTCCCGCAAGTATGCTTCTCGCACTTTTATGCCTCATACTGGTTCTTTCTTATATCCTTCATCTTACATTTCATTATGGGTGGGACTCCCATTCCCTATTCCTAGTCTCTAGTACTATTTCTTTATTTTATTAACAGGGGAAAATAACTTTTTACCAAAACGTTTTTTCTTTTTTACATGTCCTTACAAGCTATTACTATTTACATTTGATATTGTTCCACTTTGCTGACTTTCATTTACATTTTACATTGTTACATTTCTAGAGTACATAATCTACATTTCTTATTTTACTACTTAGTTTTATGCTTTACATTAATATATACAATATACTATGAAAACATAATATTTTTACCTATTTCTTCTTATAACTATTTTAGCAATTTTTGTACAATAATCCAGAAATTTGTTCCTATCTTCGCTTGACATTACATCCCTTACGTTGTTCGACGATATTTTTATGTTAAGGTTTTGTTCAATGTCGTATCTTTGTTTTGCAAAAATAGGGCAGTCAAACAAGATGTGTGGCACTGTTTCCTCCACATCGGGGTCACAGACACAGGATGGGCTATCCTTGCATTTAAATCGGTTTAGGTACTGTGCAAAACCTCCATGTCCAGTCATTATTTGAGTAATGACGCTGTTGATTTCAATCTTCCTAAGTGTTTTGTAAGCGGATACTACCTCAGGGAAAAACATTTTTGTTATTGACGCTGTATCTTCTGTTTTATATCTATGGTTCCATTTTTCTATAGTTTTAGAACGAATCCCATATTTCACGTATGAAATTGGGCATTGTTCATAGTCGTGTTTTCTTTTGGACCCAATGGCAGCCTCCTTCGCTAATTGGTCTGCTCGTTCGTTACACTCCAGTCCTGCATGAGCTTTTATCCAATACAAAGACACAGCTTTGCCTTGTAGAGATATAGATTTTATATTATCTCTTGATTTTACAGCGAGTGGATGGAGGCAATCATAGCTTATGACAGTTTGGAGAGCTGCCATTGAGTCACTAAATATTCCAAATGTCTTCCCCGCCAGTTTGAATATCGCATTAGTTGCTTCATGGATTGCAAGTAGTTCGGCCTGGTACACTGTGCAATAGTTTGGTAGAGACAGCTTGGTCGTTTTTATTTCGGTGTCACTATTCCAGATTGACAGTGCAGCACCCACCCTACCATCTATTTTACTACCGTCGGTGAAGATACGAACGTTTTGTTTGCTGTGGGCATCTACCTGTTCCTGGTTTACCAACCTGGTTATTTCTATTTCGAGTCTTTCTGCGGGATGCGGCATCTCAATAGCTGGTGCCTTTCGCTCGACTTCTCTACCCTTTAATTCCGGCTGGGGGACTCCCTTTTTTGCCTCGTAGAGCAGTGCCGCTTCCTGAACTCGAAGGTCCAAGGGGAGGATTCCGGCGAGTATCAGCGCTGCATTGAGGGAAACCGTGCGATAGGCCTTGCACAACTTTTGCGCAATGCCCCGCTGCACGGCTCCCAGCTGATCAATGATCTTTAATTTTCTTGCTGCTGGAGCCCATACACTGGCCGCGTAGAGAATTACCGGCTCCACAGTTGCCATGTATATAATTCTTATTACCTCCGGGTGAAGCCCCCAGCTGGTTTTGGCTGCTCTAGCCAACTGTTTGTGGATGCCCACCGCCTTTCTGCAGACATTTGCGACGTGCGAGTTAAAAGTTAGTTTTTCGTCAATGGTGACTCCAAGGATTTTTATTTCCTTGGACATGGCGATGCCGACCCCGCCCATGCTCAGACGAGGGGTGTTGTGCTTAAGTTTCCTTGTGATCAACATAGCACTAGTTTTCAGTGGACCGAATTTCAGCTTATTTTTGACACCCCACGTCCGAACACGTTCGAGTGCGGCATTAGCTCTGTCTTCTATATCTTGCACCGTCTGACTTTCGAAGATTAGCACAACGTCGTCTGCAAATGCCTGGCAGTAGACACCCTCCTCAGCTAGGCTTTTCAGTAGTGGGTCCAACAGGAGATTCCATAGAATTGGTCCCCCAATAGAACCCTGAACGCAACCGATATTCGTACTTTTGAAATGTTCTTCCCCAGCATATCGGAGTCTAACCTTCCTGTCCCGGAGGTAGCTGTCTATGACTCTTCTCAAATTCAAAGGACACTTTTCCTCAGCCAGTCGGACTCTTATAGCTGGCCACCAGGCGCTATCGAAGGCTCCCTCTATGTCTAAAGATATCAAGGTGACAATTTTCTTTTCATCTAGTTTGTTGCGTATATGTTTGACTAGAGTATAGAGGGAGTCCTCGGTGCTCCTTTGTGGCATGAATCCGTACTGGCGAGTACTCATCCTTGGTATTAGGTAGAATTTGAGACGAGCCACCAGCATCTTTTCAAATATTTTGCCCAGAATTGGTTAGGTTAGGTTAGGTTAGGTTAGGTTAGGTTAGGTTAGGTTTTTTTTTTTTTTTTTTTTTTTTTTTTTTTTTTTTTTGTCCTACACCTCCAACATGATTGGAGTCTTTTTCTAGCTGGGTTTCTCTTTCATACTAGTTCACGCATCTATGCTTCTCGTACTTTCATTCTTCATACTTTGTCTTTCTTTCATTCATCATCTTTTGCTGCTTTTTATGGGTGGGATTCCCATCTATTTATTTTCCTAATCTACCATTTTACTGCTACTTTTTTATTACTTTACTTACTTCTTTACTTACTTCTTACTTTTTCTTTCTTTTAAAATTTTTATCCTTTTCAATTTTTTATGGGTATTTGTAAATAACTCAACAATCTTTCTTTATTTTACAATGAGGATGGTTTTCACAGCAATTTTCACTTACTTATTTCAATTACATCTATTTATTATTTCTATTTCTTATTTTAGCGCTTTTATTTCTTAACTTTACTATATTTTTATGACTATTTTAGCATACATCAATATGTTAATTAGTCATTTTTCTTTAACTAACAATTTTTCTTATTTACCTTAATTACTATCTTTTTTATATATTCTATAAATAAGTCACTATACTTTTTACTTTTTATTAACAACTGTAGGTTCTCTAACTCAATCTTATAGCCCGTTTTCATTTCCAATTCTTGCCTATCTCTACCATATATGGGACATTCCAGCAGTAAGTGTGGGACTGTTTCGTTTACACTTGGATCGCAGATACACGATGGGTCCTCCCTGCACTTGAAACGTGTCAGGTACTCCGAGAACCCACCGTGCCCAGTTAATGCTTGGGTCAGCTCTTTGGTAACCTTTAGCCTTCTCACCGTCCCATGGGCCTCGATAGCATCCGGGAAGAACAATTTCGTGGTGGATGCAGTTTGTCCATCACAGTACCTCCGGTTCCACTCCTCAAGCGTCTCCATTCGGATCATTCGCTTGACAAATGAGACCGGGCACTTGTCGTAGTCCGGCGCACGTTTGAGCTTCAAGGCGGCCTCTTTTGCGAGGAAGTCGGCTCTCTCGTTGCCCTCCAACCCTGCGTGAGATTTTATCCAGAACAAGGAGACGCTCTTGTTCTGGAGCTTACTGTGGCGGATGGCGTCTCTCGTTTCTACAGCAAGGGGGTGAAGGGCTTCGGTATTCACGACTGTTTGGAGAGCCGCCATTGAGTCGCTGTATATTGCGTATGTGTTTTCCCTTCGCCGGACCACTTCCCTCATTGCTTGGCACATGGCGAGGAGCTCGGCCTGATAGACGGTGCAATAGGATGGCAAAGCAAGCTTGAGGGCTCTGATCTCGTGCTCACCATTCCAAATGGATAGAGCGGCTCCGACTTTGCCCTCAATCTTGCTGCCATCTGTAAAAATGCGAACGTCGTAATCGCTTTGCATCCTGTAATCTTCTTCGTCCACCAGGTACCCGAGCTCCACACCCCTACGTTCCGCCGGATGGGGAGCCTCTAGTGCTGGTGCCATTCGCTCGATCTCTCCGCCCCCAAGTGCTGGATGGGGTACCCCCTTTTTGGCCTCGTATAGCGAGGCCACCTCGCGGACTCGGAGGTCAAGTGGAAGTATCCCAGCCAGCACCAGTGACGCATTCAGCGAGACCGTGCGATAGGCTCGACACAATTTCTGCGCGAAGCTCCGTTGGACCGTGTTTAGGCTCTTTTGCACTCCAAGTTTCCGCACTGCTGGCGCCCACGCGCTTGCCGCATACAAGACCACAGGTTCCACCACCGCCGTGTAGATGGAGCGTATGACTTCAGGATGGAGGCCCCAGCTTATCCTGGCAGCTCTAGAGAGCTGCTGGTACACTCGCACTGCTTTTGTGCAGACTTTATTGACGTGCTGGTTAAACGTCATCCCGCTGTCAATGGTGAGCCCCAACAATTTTATCTCCTTTTGGATAGCGATGTCTATACCACCCATGCTCAGACGTGGGGTGCCGTGTTTCAGCTTGCGTGTTATTAGCATGGCATTTGTTTTATGCGGTGCAAAGTTTAGTTTATTTACGACACCCCACGCCCGAACATACTCAAGAGCAGCATTGGCTCGTTCCTGCATTTCAGTGGCCGTATCACCATCGAACAGCAAGACAACGTCGTCAGCAAACGCCTGGCACCGATGGTTTCTTTCCTGTAAGCCTTTGAGCAAGGGATCCAGGAGGAGGTTCCACAATAAAGGACCGGCAATCGATCCTTGAATACATCCTTTTTCGGTTTTGGCCCTGTGCTCCGCACCTGCATACCTCAACTTTACCACCCTTTCGCTCAAATAACTCTCCATGACCCTCCTCAAGTTCACCGGACATTTTTCCTCAGCCAATCGTACTTTTATTGCCGGCCACCATGCATTATCGAAGGCTCCCTCTATATCCAAGGAGACAAGAAGGACAACTTTCTTCTTATTTAATTTGTCCTGTATATACTGTGTCAGATTATAGAGGGAGTCCTCGGTGCTCTTTTGGGGCATAAAGCCGTACTGGCTGGCATTCATGTTGGGTAGTAAGTGATACTTGAGTCGGGCTACTAACATCTTCTCATAGATCTTCCCTAACACTGGCAGTAGACCGATTGGCCTGTGAGATTTCGGGGTGTTGTAGTTGTCCCTTCCAGGTTTACGGAGCACAATCACCGTCGCTTCCTTCCATAGTCGAGGGAAATAGCAGAGCGCCAGGCATTTGTTTAGCAGGCTTAAAAACAATTCTGGGTCATTTGCAATTAGATGGCCACATATGTCCGCCGTTAGCCCATCTGAACCCGGAGCTTTTTTGGGATTAAAGGATTTTACGGCTCTATTGAGCTCGTCAAGTGTGAAAGGAGGGTCACAAGGTTCAACTTGGTTCCCAGCCTTTATTTCGTCCGCTCTGTTCCGTATCCTTTTGTGTTCTTCGTTGTCATCCTCCGTCCGATCCTCCGGGTAAAGAGTATCAACTAGGTATTTTGCCGAGCTTTCTGCGTTCAAGGTCCTGCCCCCTCTAATCATTGGTGGATCTTCTTCCCTTTTTTCCGCTCTCTTCAGCACTCGGTAAATCCCCTCCCACACTCCCTCCGAGTCTTGCTTTTCACAAAAACTCTTCCAACTCTTGACCTGTGCTTTGACTGCTTCCGACTCATACTGTTCCTTCTGTTTCAGGTACTCCTCAACAACCTTTGCTTTCCGGACTGGGGCTGCACATCGGATTCTCCTCTTTTTAGTGGTGACTTCTTTTTTCATGCGAGCAAGGTCATCGGACCACCACGGCAAGGTTAGCTTCTCCACTTTTTTCTTTTTGGGCAGTGATTGCATGCACGCTTCCACTGTAGCTGTTGTTAGTATTCCTACTGTTTCATCTATTTCTTCTTTGTGGGTGATGTTTTCTATTCTATTTAATGTCATGTTGTAATTTTGTTTTATTTGACCCAACTTATCGTGAAATTGGCTCCAATCAGCTTTTTTGGTGTTGAAAGTTCTAGTGGTTCTATTTGTTATTGGCGCCGTGGATTTTTTGAGTTCTATACTAAACTCTATGCCGTTGTGGTCCGATCCTGTCAAGTCCTCCAGTACTCTCCACTTGTCCGTTAGTACCAGCATATCCGATGAGCAGACCGTTATGTCTACACAGCTGGTGTAGTGCTGTTGCCCTCTTATTACGTCAAAGGTTGGAGTTGTACCCTTGTTCAGTATTTGCAGTCCAAGCTGGTCAAGAGTCCCCAACATCTCATCTCCCCTAGCATCCGTCTCCTTACTACCCCACCAGATGTTCCAGGCATTTGTATCTCCCCCCATTATTATCCTGTCAGGTCCCATCTTGCTTTCCACCTTTTTGAGAACTTCCAAATACGGTTGCAGTGGTTGGTTTGGCTCGAAGTAGAACGAGACTAGCGTGATCTTCCAGGCACTGGTCTGGATCCCCACCACGACGATGTTTTCCGTGGTGATTTCTGGGTACTGTATTACTGCTAGAGTTGGATCAAAAACAGCAATTGCAGCTTTAACAGTCCCGTCTCCATGACCAGTGCTCTGGAATATTCTCGCTCCTCGAAACCCGTTCATCTTTTTTGTTCCACCTACGTAGGGCTCCTGAATTAGCGCTACGGCTGCCTTACGCTTTGTAGCTTCAATCATCAGCTCATTTGTGGCTAATTTTTTCCTCTGGAGGTTTGCCTGCAACACCTTGTATCCCTTAAGTTCCACCTGGGCGCCTTTAGCAGTAGGCTACGGATGCTCGGGCCAATCTATCCCACTTCTTCCGAACCTGACATTCTTGGCTAAATGCGTTGTGGTCGCTTCTTTCACTCTTTGCTTTTACGCAGTTTCGACATTCCGGTGAGTCACCTGCCAGCCACCCGGGACATTCGGCTCTAAAGTGTGGACCTCCGCAATGACTGCATAGGTCGGTCGGTTCTTTACAGAATCGGCGGCCGTGTCCATACCCCAGGCAGCGCGTACACTGTACCAGTGGTGACTGGTCCTCCACATAGATTGACTGCAAATCAATGCGTACCTTGCCTAGTGCCAGGATCCGGTTCCATATTATGGGGGAAGTGGTGAGGACTATATTGTTGGTAAGGGGATTTCTAGCTTTTCTTTTATATTTTACAGCCATTCTGTCTTCCTCGCCGTCGAGTCCTTGAGTGATAGTTTTATTTTGGTTTCTTAGGGCTTTCAGTAGGTCCTCATCCGAGTGACTACAGAGGACCCCTTTTAGAACTATCATTGGATCCTTATTTTTCATTTCCTCGACGACGAGGTGCTCTCCTGAATTTTCCAATCGCTCTCTTACTAAATTCCTTTCTTCTTTTGTCTTACACCCCATTATTATTTTCCTATCTTTAGCTTTTCTTATCTTCTCAATCTCTATCCAGCCTTCTTTTGCATTTACTGCTTTCCTTATTTTGTCCATGACCTCCTCACTTGTTTCTTGGTCATCTGCAGAGGTAACCACGATTGAGTGCAACGCTGTCCTTTGCGGGGTTTGTCTCTTTAGCGGATCTGCTGCTACTACACTCGCATACGAGGCTTTTTCTATGGCTTCCCTCTGTTTCTCAATGGTGTTTTTTAGTTCTTCATTTGCTTTTGAGACTTTTTTAAAAGTATTTTTCTGTGCCTCAAAGGCTTCTTTTAAGTCTACTATCATTTTACCATTCTCTTTGATCAGACTGGTCTGCTCGTCTATTTTTCCCATTAACAAGGTGTTTTGATCTGTGTTTATCAAAAAAGTAGAGTCAGTGGTAACTTCCGGCTCTACACTCCTGTTTGCTACCTTTTCCTCCCTGCTCATTTTCTTGTTGTTTTCCGCTTCGGCGTCCTTCACTAATTGGTAAAGACGTTCAAGTGCCTCAGTAACCGCGTTTTTTATTTCGGTTTTTGTGTTTCTGGAGGCGTTGATATGAAGTTTAGCCTTCACCAAGCAGGCTTTTGCCTCAGCGGTTCGGTCTGTGAAAGAGTGTTTTGTTGGCGGTGTGTTACCAGCGGCAGATCTTTTACTGTCCTGAGACAGCGTGCGTCTTTTGGTAATGTTTGCAGTACCAGCCTGCTTTGTCCTTGCTGTAGTAGGTGTGATGGAGACAGTTTTTGCTGCTTCTTCCCAACCATCAATGCTTTTCCTGACGTTGCCGTTTCCGCTGGGAACCGCCGCCCCGGCCTTGGAGGGTGGTGGAACACCTTCATTTGGTTTTGGTGGTGTTCTGATACTAAACATCTTAGTTAGGGGGTATGCGTTCAAGTCAATAATAAAATGCAAATTGGTAATATAAAATTGTTTACGGGAAAGTACTTTAGATAAAAGAGAAAGAAAGAGTCAGAGAAACCCAGCAGTCAACAATGAACATAAAATTTTATACTAATAACTAATAAGTGTCAATTTACAATAAAACTTAAGATTAATATATGTAGAGTAGAAAACTCTGTCAATATCAGTCAATCTTCTCAGAATTTCCTCAAAATTTCCTCAAAATTTCCTCAAAATTTATACAATAGTTAGGTCTAGAATAATTTAGTTAATAATTAAATAATATTACATAAAATAAAAATTTTTCTCTACATAGAGTAGAGGTAGAGTCAAAAGTATATACAATTTATGTAGTGCTAACAAAGTCCTTATAAGAGAAAAAAGAATGGTCTGAATCAGACCAGTAGTTTCTGAGAAAACTTAACTTTAATATTTACAATATGGCGGACAAAATGGCCGCCGTAAATTAAAATTGCTCTGGAGAGCTGAGTTTTTCACGTAGAACGTTGCGGTTTTCCGCAGTGTGTCCAGCCTGGCACTGACCACTCCACCGTAATGAAAAATGATATTAGAAATTTTGACTCTAGGTAGAGTCCTAGAGTCGCTTGCCGTGTGAGTAGAGTGGTGAAGATGCCAAAGCCGAAAACCCCGCACAAATCCGCTTCAAATATATTGTGTAGGTGTCCTTTTGAAAATATATTGTGTAGGTGTCCTTTTGAAAAATAGAAATCCGTATAATGTCACAAAACAAATAAAAAAGTGTTTAAGAAACTATGCATACTTAGTATCATGTAGTATATTGCAGATATGCATAGAGAAAATAGATTATATATATTTAGAGTTAAGAAAATATGCTATCTTAATATCATTAAGAATATTAGAGATAAGTATAGAATATAAGAATAAATACATACATAGATTTTTAAAATTAAGTAATATTAAAATAGGATTATGTGAAATAAGAACAAAAAGAAAAAATTCCGAAACCAAAAACAATCTTAACCTTGTCGACTTAAATTTATTTACGCCGAATACTGTACATTTATTTACCCCATCTGTCTATCACCTTTATTTACCCCGAATATGTCAAACAAGAAATACAAAAAGTAAGCCTATAAAATTAGACGGGAGTCCCACCCGAAACAGAAAGAAAGAGATGTATGCCAGAAAGAAACAGTATGCGGAATGGAAGTGCGAGAGGAATAAAAGCGAGAACTAGTATGAAAGAGTAACTTAGCGAACATAGGCTCCGATAATGTTGGAGGTAGAAGTATTAAAAAAAAAAAAAAAAAAAAAAAAAAAAAAAAAAAAAAAAAACCTAACCTAACCTAACCTAACCTAACCTTTTTTTTTTTTTTTTTTTTTTTTTACGTGGGGAGATCCTCATGGATACCCGTCCGCTGGGGGAGGCCGACGGGTTATGCCGGACTCTTACCGGCTAAAACCCCACGGCACTCCCGCTTCGCCCGAGTGGCAGAGGACTGGGAAACCGGCAGAGCCTTTACGTCCAGTCCTCCACCGGCGACTGCCCACCTTTACGGCAGGCCCTTCACGCCCCTCCGCACAGGGAGGGGCCCGGAAATGACCGTGAGTGCTCGGCCATTCCCGTCGGCGAGGGTGGTGATTAGTGCAATGCGGGCGAAAGCGCCCCCACGCCTGTCGCCCGCTAATCACCACCGGCAGGATGAAGACGGTCGTGCAACCGTCTTCTCCTGCCCCTTCTCCGCCTGCGGAGCGGCCCTGCGAGAGGGTCGTCCTCCCGTGCGCGCTCCGCTGCCTCCTTCTGTGATATAACGTGTTCACAGAAGGAGGCAACTGCCGCCCATGTCTCCTCGCCCTCCAACATGGCTTTGACCACGCTGGGGAGCGAGAGGTCCCGCCCGACCGCCGCAACTAGGTCGCGACGTGGCTCGGACCACGACGGGCACACTTCAAGTGTGTGCTGCGCCGTGTCCACCGCCGCACCGCATTCGTGGCATGACTGGGCTCCCTCCCTTCCAATGCGGTACAGGTACGATCCAAAGCAGCCATGCCCGGACAACACCTGCACCAGACGGAACGAGAGGAAGCCATGCCTGCGCTCGAGCCAGTCCTGCAAGACTGGCCCAAGCGCGTCCAGCGTTCGGCGGCCGAATGTCGCGACGGCAAGGTCCTCCGCCCAGTGCCGGACGATTGCAGCCCTCGCCTCCTGCCGAACGGCCTCCCGCTCTTCCAAAGCTGGGAGCTCCCCGAGCGCCCTCTGCCTTGCTGTCCACTCGTACACTCTGGCAAGCACCCATGCCTCGAGCTCCCAGGGAGGTGTGCCAGCCAGAGCGCACGCCGCCGAAAAACTTACTGAACGGTAGGCCCTAGCCACCCGCTGTGCAATGGCCCTTTGGGGCCATCGGATGGCAGCGGCGTTCTCCCTCCTGAGGAGGGTGTCCGCCCAGATGGGGGCACCGTAAAGGGCCATACTCCTAAGGATGCCGGCGTACAGTCGCCGGCATCTCGCGCTGGGCCCCCCGAGGTTCGGGAGGAGCCACGAGAGGGCGTCCGCGGCCTTCAACAGGCGCGAGGACAGTCCGCTAAAGTGCGGACCGAAGCGCCACCTGCTGTCAAGAGTAAGGCCCAGATATTTCATCTGGGCCTTTACACCGATCCTGACGCCCTCCACGAAGATATGGGCGTCAGGCGGGGTGCGCTGCCGAGGCCCATGGAAAAACACGGCCTCGGTCTTGTGTAGCGCCACCCTCAACCCTAGGCGGCGGATCCTCCCTGCGACCAAGGCTCCACCCGCCGAGGCCAAGTTGGCCGCCTCCCTGAAGGTCGCTCCCCGGGCAGTGAGGAGAGTGTCATCCGCATAGCAGATGACACTCGTGCCACGGAGGAGGGTTCCCCGCAGGAGCCAATCGAATCCGATGTTCCAGAGGAGTGGTCCTAGGACCGACCCCTGTGGAACACCGGCCCCGACGCCGAACCGCCGTAGTCGGCCAGTTTTTTCCACAACGAGGACCGCCCGGTCCTCCAAGTAGCTGGCCAGGAGGTCCCGCAGGTATTGAGGCACTCCGTGGAAACGGAGTGCCTCAAGTATGGTGGAGTGGGGGACGGAGTTAAAGGCGTTGGCTATATCGAATGACACAGCCAACAATCCGTCCCCCGTTTCCACGGCCTCCTTCACCTGGCCCTTGAGCCGGGTCAGGGCATCTATCGTCGAGCGACCAGCCCGAAAACCAAACTGGGCGTCCGACAGGTCCGGTCCAACCTCCCGCAGGTGGATGTTCAGGCGGGTGGCAGTGATCCACTCAAGCATCTTACCGACCTCATCGAGCAGGACGATGGGCCGGTATGCCGAGGGGGAACCCGACGGGCGCCCCTCCTTTCGGAGAAGGCACAATTGGCCCTCCTTCCATGGTTTCGGGAACCTCCCAGACGTGAAACACGCGCTGAAGAGTTCCCGAAACCTTTCCTCCATTTGCGTGGTGGCGATGGCCACCACCTTTGCGGGGACGCCGTCCGGGCCGGGAGCCGTCTTTTTTGAGCGAAGGCGGAGAGCCGCCGCTTCCAATTCCGCCTCCGTGACCGGAGGGACCTCCTCTTCTGGCAGACTCGCCCGCCGTGGGGGCTCCATTACTGGTGGGGTAAAGTTGTCCCTGCACGGAAACAGGGACTGGACAACCCCGTCCAGCAATGCCGGCTCAAGGGTCTCAGCCACTGGTGGGCCAAAGGGGCGCAGCTTGTTCCGCGCCGCCTTGTATGGTCTGCCATATGGGTCGTTGTCGAGACCCTCCAGCATTTCGGCTCTCGCCGAGTCCTGGGCGGCACCAATTGCCGACTTAAGAACCCTCTTTGCCTCTACGTATGATTCGTAGAGGCGGTCCTCGTTGGCCGGGTCTCGTGTGTGCCGCCGTCGGCTCCTCGTGTAAGCCCTCCTGGCTGCCACACAGGTGGCTCTGAGCCCTGCCAACTCCTCCGACCACCAGTAGACCGCACGTCGAGGAGGCGGACGGCGAGAACGAGGCATGCTGGAGTTGCATACCTCGGTCAGGGACTCCCTCAGTTGGACCGCCGCGGCGTCCACGTGCAGGCCATCGACAGGAGGCGAGAGCCAGTCCTGGATAAATGCCGACTCTCTGGCCGCCTCCCGGTTCAGGCGGGTAAGTGCCCAGCGTGGGAAAGGGGATAGTCTCAAGGGGGCCATCTCCTGGGGGCTCTGGGTGGAGATATCGAACCGCACGTATCTGTGGTCCGATAGAGTCTCCACCAGCTCCACCCGCCAGTCTACGATGCGGGCGGCTAAAGCAGGGGTGGCGAAAGTGAGGTCCACTATTGACCCTCCCTGCCGCCGCACACACGTGTGAACTGTCCCTCTGTTTAAAAGGGACAGACCGCTCGACGCCGCCCAAAATTCGACGGCGCGTCCCTGAACATCGGTGGCCAGGTTGCCCCAGACCACCGACTTCGCATTAAAGTCTCCCAGTATGGAGACCTGACGCGGCGCCATCCTACCGGCTACTGCAGCAAGGACTTCGAGAAAGTTCTCGAAGTCCGAAAGGGGACTGTTTGGGGAGAAGTAGACCCCCACCAAGACTATGTCTCCCCATGCGGCGGCCACATATCCCGGTCCCCTCTCTAACAGCGAGAGGGGAGGGGAGTCCGTGGAAGACCGCGCCACTAGCGCCACCGAGCCGTCCCTGTCCCCCAGCCAGCGGCCAGGGACTGAGTAGGGCTCGGCGACTGCCGCCAAGTCCACCAACCACTCGGCCATGACCTGAACCAGCAGGTCCTGGGCCGCTTTGCAGTGGTTGGTGTTTATCTGGAGGATGCGATGTACGACTACCATTTATTCGGACATCACACCCCCCTCGTCGGCCGCCGCTGGAGTTGGAGCTGCGGTGGTAGCAGCAGGCCGAGTCGGCGCCTGCGCTTTGCCCTTCTTTGTGGGAGGTTTGCACTTCCTCCCACTCATCACGTGGTCCGCTGGGCGACCACTGGCGGCACACACCGCGCAGTGCGGCGTGGCGGCTCTGCAAGTGGCGGCCTTGTGCCCCTCATTCCCGCACCGGTAGCACATGCTCGCCCTGTCCGTTTCGGACGGACAAAGAGCCCGGGTGTGGCCGATCCCGAAGCACTTGAAGCAGCGAAGAGGCTGCTCCTCAAGCGCCCGGACCACAGCCGAGCTGAAACCTATCAGCAGTCGTCCCTTAGCCAGGACGGCCTTGGCTGCGGCTACTGGGCATTCAAGGCGAATGGCACCCATGCCGCCGCGGCCGGGCCTAATGGTCCGCCCCTGTACTGCTGCGACACTGCAGCCTCCCGCTGCTGCTACCGCCTCCACCACCTCTTCTTTGGTGACCGAGTCGTCCAGGTCGGTCACCTCCAAGGCCGCGGACTTAACAGGTCTTGCGACCTTGGCCGCGTCCGCGATTACCTCTTGCAACTTTGTTGCGAAGAGGTCCGCTTTGGTGCTGCCCTGTGCCCCCGGGAACTCAAAAATTCGAGCCCCAGTTTGGGTCCGGCGGCATGTAACCCTCTCAATTCCCAATTGAGAGGGATCGGCGTTGGTACGAGCCCGCTTCAGCACGGACTCGTATGTCTCGCCCCGCTCCGCGGCCTCCGGGGTGAGTGTCACCACGACAGCCGCGGTTTTGGGAGGAACTAGTTTCCTCCCACCGGCGGGGGCCCTTTTGGCTGTTGCAGCAGCGGTGGCGGGCTTGGGGGCCGACTTTTTTCCTCTTCCCTTCCCCTTTCCCTTGTCAGTCACTTTGGACTGACCGGGAGGGGCAGTGATGGGGGTGGCGACCGAAGGCGTCTTTTTGAGTTTTCTCTTCCGCCTCCCGACCACCTCCGTCCACGACTGATTGGACGGGGTAGTGGAAGGCAGAAGAGGATCCTCCCTCTGGGGGACTTGAGGGGCTGCTTCAGTGGCAGCTGGATCAGCCTCCTTTTCTGAGCTCGTGGTTGGAGCCGGTGGGACCGCAGTTTTCTTCCCCTTGCCTTTGCCCTTAGAGGGATTCGGGTTCTGGGGCTGCTCCATCGGTGCTGGAGCCACCGACGGCCCCGGCCTGCTCAGCGTCTTGTCCGCCACGAGCGGCGGTCGGAGACGCCTCTCCGGCAAGAGCCGGTCTTCAATGCCAGCGAAGCAGGCTCTGGTGAACGCCCTCTCCTCCATGACAACCTTGCGGATGATGTCCTCAAGGTTCGAGAGGGGGGCCTCAGACACCGGTCCTTGTGAGGCCTGAGCAGGCCGGGCCGTGGTTTCAGCCAGCTTCTTGTGCAGGTGGCTGACCTCCGCCTGCAGGCGATCTACCTTCGCCTGCAGTTGCTGCGTCTCGTCGGTCGCCGTGCGCTGCACCAGCTCCCGAACGATACCACACATACTTGCGGCCCGGCATTTCAGGGCCTTTTGGAAGGTCCCCTTTAGGTTGGAGGACTTAGAGGCGACTACCACAATCTCCTCCTGGTCCTCTTTTGCCATCCGCTCCAGCTCTGCCAGGGAGTGGTCCGCGTACAAGACGCTGGACGCACCATACCCGGCCCTGGCCCTGTCGGCACGCGCCTGCTGCTCTTTGGAGGCTACCTGCTCCTCCAAATCCTGTTGGAGCTGCACCCGTCTTGCCAGGTTAAGTTGGCGTTGGGCGTCCTCCAAGCCAACATTGTGGGTGACAGCTGCATTAGGTTTTTTAGCCTTCAGTTTCCTTCTCTGCTTACTTTTAACCGAGTCCGAGGAGACCCCGGACCCTTGCCGCAAGTAAGCCCTCTTCCGCGCTTGACGGTCATCTTCTACGACCGTCGAACCCTCATCCGACGCGTCCCGCATGGACTCGATATCAGACTCCAAGTCTAACACCTCGTCCGGCCTTCTAAGTGAGCTAGCCGCAGATGGTGAGCGGCTAGCTTCCGACGCAGTAGCGTCGTCGGGTTGGCCCTGAAAAGGGCCTTTTGGTGTGCCCTGGGAAGGGACTTTAGGTTGGCCCTGAGAAGGGCCTTTTTTAAAGAAACGCCCGGAGGCGTCCCGCAAAGGCTCTGACATATTTATCGAACGCAAACTCAATGTCGTAGGTACCGCAAGAAAAGCTACGACAGCACAGTGCTCGTTAGCCGCCGGCCTGCCACTCCGTTACGGTGGTCAGGCGCGACGTTGCCCGGGGAACGCTACGAGGAAGCCAGCACTGTGGGGGGATCCCCAACCTAACCTAACCTAACCTAACCTAACCTAACCTAACCTAACCTAACCTAACCTAACCTAACCTAACCTAACCTAACCTAACCTAACCTAACCTAACCTAACCTAACCTAACCTAACCTAACCTAACCTAACCTAACCTAACCTAACCTAACCTAACCTAACCTAACCTAACCTAACCTAACCTAACCTAACCTAACCTAACCTAACCTAACCTAACCTAACCTAACCTAACCTAACCTAACCTAACCTAACCTAACATAACATGAAGCTGGACAAGTTCTACCGACGGACACCAAAATTGGATTTTTGCCGAAGACTTTGACGGAGCTACGACCAAAAAACTGAAAACCACGTGGCCACGAGGTCCCAGATCCAGAGGCGCGCGGCTGAAACTGACCACGTGGTTTCATTCGAGCAGCTGGACAAACAACTCCAACGATTAAATTACAACTGTAAGTGAAGTGATTTTTGAGTTAAAAAATTTCAAAAAATATTGGATTTTTCAAAAGTGAATATTTTAAAATCTTCAGCGGCGACCCTAGATTTTTTAAAGCTTAAAAAATAGTACTTATTGAGAAGATTATTTGGTGAAAAAATTTTGACATATTAGACTAAAAAGTTTTTGAGATATAAATTTTTAAAAATTTGGAGCCGACACGAGGTACAAGAAAGGAACCTGCCAGAACCACAGTAATACCTCTAAAATTTTGGACTATAATAGTTCTAAGGACTCACAATCAAAAAAAAGAAATTTTTTTGTTTGAATTGCCTTTTTATTCTAGTTTTGCTTAATTTTAAGGGTTTTTTGTACATAACAAATCAGCTTTTAGTTTTATTTTTATTTGTTTGTGTTCATCAGGTAGCTCTTGTCGAGCCCTTTAAAACGAGCCCAAGAACGGCTCGATACGACCACGGGTTGCGATTTGGCAGCAGTTTTAAATTTCAGTCCGCCATCTTGGCCGCCATCTTGGATTTTTAAATTTACTATAACTTTGTCACTTTTGATCGTGGAGGGACGCGGTTTTCTTTGGTGGTATTAGAACCAGTAACCCTACAATATTCTACAGAAAAAACTCTATGTAGAGCCCTAAAATTCCTGATCCTTTTTATTGGTTATTGCGACGCTCCTGAGCGAGCCCATATTACTAGTCTTTTTCCCGTCCCTCTACGATTAAAACTGACCTCCCTAGAAATATTCTAAATTACGGCGGCCATTTTGGCGGCCATCTTGAAAATTTTAAAAGCCCCGTATCTCCGGAACCGGTACACCGATTTTGACGCGATTTTTTCTAGACTGTAGGGCTTGGCAATAGCTACCTGTATAAATTGTAGAGACGGACTCTAGGTAGAGTTTTAAAAAAGGTAGAGCTATATTATTTTGATTTCACTTTTAACCCTATTGTTCCATTATAGTTGCCTATTGTAAATTGACGGTGGCCTTTTTTGAGACCACAAACGACTCTACATAACTCGAATTGTTATTATTTTGTCTTTGTTTTATTGTAAATACATCAATTTTAGTTTTAAGTTTCATATTGAAAGAGTTCTTGTCTCTACGTACATTTCTGACACGATATAATATTGCTTATTGTATTATATAAGACCTTATAAAACTTATACAAACCTCATAACTTTGTTGACCTTTTGATATTTTCAATTATATTTTTATTTTATTGACATTATATCCTTTATATATTGACGCATACCTCCAAAATGATGGGAAGAACCCCTCCCAAAAACAATACGAGCGGAAAGTCCCCATCAAAAGCCGGTAAATCTGATACAAACGTGAGACGTAGCATAGGAGAGTGGGAAGCTGCAAATAGCGGACCTACTACTGTTCTCCCAACAATGACGCCACAGGCCAGTTCCAACAAGCGAAATCTCACGGAAAAGCAATCTAAGTCACAGGATAACAAAACAGCACAGTTGAGTAGAGTCTCCACGGATAATCAAACTCCGCCAAACAAAACAACCTTGGACCGAACAGCTGAAGCCAGGGCTTGCTTGAATAAAGCAAAGCTACATCTAAATAACTCCAGAAACACTAAAACGGAGATAAAATGTGCAGTAGCAGAAGCGGTAGAGAGACTCTACCAAATTGTAAAGGAAGCTGATATAACCATCAAAATGCTAGAAAAGACTAAGGACTTGACCGCACAACTGGAGCCCGAAAATAGGTTGACTGATGCTACCTTTTCCATCAAAGACGACCAGATTATCTCTCAAATTGAGGAGCACTCTAAATTGCTGCTCGAAACCAACAAGAGGATGGACGAATTAAAGGAGCACTCAAAACAGCTGTATGAGAACAGCAAGAACATGAAGGAATTAAGGGAATCTATGGAGAAGCAAAAAGAAGCGCTAGAGCGAGTGACTGCTCCCACATACGCTAGCATGGCTGCTTCTCTAAACACTAAGCCAACACCTAGACACAAAACCTTACATTCAGTAGTAGTCACCTCCAATGATGAATCCGAAACCGGAGAGCAAGTGTTGGATAAGCTGAGAAAAGCAGTTGACGCTAAGGACGGTTGGATCAAAGTGGAGAAGGTGCGGCGCGCTAGAGATAGGAAAATAATAGTGGGATTCGGTACAAAAGATGAAAGGAACAAAATTAAGGACAAATTAGAAAGGGAAGGAGTAGGTCTTACTGTCGAAGAGGTCAAGAATAGAGACCCACTTTTGATCTTGAGGGATGTATTGGCCATCAACTCGGATGACGACATCTTGAAGGCCTTCAAGAATCAGAATAAGGGCCTATTCTGTGACCTCGACAATGAAGAAGACAGATTCACCATTAAGTATCGGAGAAAAGCTAGGAATCCACACAATTGCCACATCGTTGTGAGCGTCGCGCCTGTCATCTGGCGGAGAGCAACTGAGCTTGGTCACGTGCACATTGACCTCCAACGAGTGAGGGTTGAAGATCAGTCCCCATTAGTACAATGTACACGCTGCTTGGGATTCGGGCACGGCAAACGTTTTTGCAAAGAAACCGAGGACCTATGCAGCCATTGCGGGGGCCCTCACTTAAGGACGGAATGTGCCGATTGGATAGCAGGTGAACCAGCCAAGTGCCGAAACTGCACAAAAGCTAGTATAGACAACGCTGAACACAACGCGTTTAGCCTTGAGTGCCCTGTACGTCGGAAAAGAGACGAACTTGTCCGATCAACCGTAGCATATTGCTAAGGTTGACCAAAGCAAACCAACTTCCTACAGGCTAATACAATCCAACCTGCAAAGGAAGAAGTTAGCGACTGAAGAGTTGCTAATGGAGGCCAAAAAACGTAAAGCAGCAGTGGCATTGATCCAGGAACCCTATATTGGCGGCCAAAATTGTATGAAAAATTATGGGGGCGTGCGTGTTCTTCAGAGCACCGATATAGGTGAGGGCACTGTCAAGGCAGCAATCGCTGTCTTTGACGCAGACCTCGACATCATCCAATACCCGAGACTCACCACTAACAACATTGTGGTGATTGGAATACGAACCGGTGCTTGGGAGATCACGCTCGTCTCCTTTTATTTCGAACCGGAGGAACCCATAGAACCATACCTGGACCATTTGCGCAGGATTGGTGACAGTCTAAAGTCTAAAAGGTGGATTATTGCGGGGGACGCAAATGCAAAGAGTACGTGGTGGGGGAGCCCAGAAGTAAATAACAGAGGAAATCAGATGTCCGGAGCCCTCGGAGAAATGGGATTAAATGTTCTCAATATGGGAAATACTCCGACCTTCGACACTATAAGGGGGGGCAAAAGATATCACAGCTACGTCGATATCACAGCCTGCTCTACAGATATCCTCGACCTCGTGGACGAATGGAGAGTCGATGAAAGTCTCACAAGTTCGGATCATAATGGGATCTTGTTCAATGTCTGCCTAAAAAAGTCCAAAGGTATAAAAATCGAAAGAACAACACGAGTCTTCAATACTAAAAAGGCTAATTGGTCAAAGTTTCACGAAAATCTAGTACAACTGATACAAATAAACAACTTAACAAAAACAAAATTAGACCAAATAAATACCTCGGAAGAAATAGAAAGAACAATTAATAAATACTCAGAACTAGTCCTCAAATCGTGTGAAAACTCAATTCCACGGAAGAAACAGGCAGGTGAGATAAGATTCCCGTGGTGGACCGAAAAACTCACAAGAATGAAGAAGGAGGTCGCCACAAAGAAACGTAGGATAAGATGCGCTGCCCCGTCTCGTAGGTCGAAGGTCGTCCAAGAGTACTTAACTCATAAAGAAGAGTATGAATCTGAGGCAACTAAGGCACAGGTAGACAGCTGGAAGGATTTCTGCAGCAAACAAGACAGAGAAGGAGTATGGGAGGGGATCTACAGGGTCATAGGGAGGACTAAATCCAGGAAGGAGGACGAAATGCTGGAAAAAGATGGGGAGGTGCTTGACGCCAAGCTATCTGTGAAACTACTAGCCGACACGTTTTATCCAGAAGACACCTCAAAAGGCGACAGCACCTACCACCAACAAATCAGAACAAAGGCAGACAGAATAAACTCCGGCACTCAAGATGACCCAAGAGATCCACCTTTCACAATGACCGAGCTCCGTACTGCATGTGGATCCTTTAACCCCAAAAAGGCCCCGGGAATAGATGGACTTACCGCTGACATATGTCATAGAGCCATAGAAAGTGATCCTGAGATCTTCCTGCTGCTCCTTAATAAGTGCCTGGAACACCACGTATTCCCCAAAGCATGGAAGGAGGCTACAGTTGTAGTTCTTAGAAAACCGGGAAAAGAAACGTACAAAACACCGAAATCCTATAGACCTATCGGACTGTTGCCAATCCTGGGCAAAATTTTTGAAAAAATGCTGGTGGCTCGTCTCAAATTCTACCTGATACCAAGGATGAGTACTCGCCAGTACGGATTCATGCCGCAAAGGAGCACCGAAGACTCCCTCTATATGCTAGTAAAACACATACGTAACAAACTAGAAGAAAAGAAAATTGTCACCTTAATATCTTTAGACATAGAGGGAGCCTTCGATAGCGCCTGGTGGCCAGCTATAAGGATCCGACTGGCTGAGGAAAAGTGTCCTTTGAATTTGAGAAGAGTCATAGACAGCTACCTACAGGACAGAACAGTTAGGGTCCGATATGCTGGGGAGGAATACTCTAAAAATGCAAGTATCGGATGTGTCCAGGGTTCTATTGGGGGACCGATACTTTGGAATCTCCTGTTGGACCCACTACTGAAAAGCCTTGCTGAAAGGGGTGTCCACTGCCAGGCATTTGCCGACGACGTTGTACTAATCTTCGAGAGTCAAACTGTCCAGGATATCGAGAATAGAGCAAATGCCGCGCTCGAACATGTTCAGACGTGGGGTGTCAAAAATAAGCTAAAATTTGGCCCACAGAAAACTTGCGCCATGTTAATCACCAGGAAACTCAAGCATGACATCCCTCGTCTGAGCATGGGAGGGGTCGGCATCACTATGTCAAAAGAAATAAAAATCCTGGGAGTAACCATCGATGACAAATTAACTTTCAACTCGCACGTCGCAAATGTCTGTAGAAAGGCGGTGGGCATCCACAAACAGTTATCTAGAGCAGCAAAAACCAGCTGGGGACTGCACCCAGAGGTCATACGAATTATATACATGGCTTGTGTTGAGCCGGTGATACTCTACGCAGCCAGCGTGTGGGCTCCAGCTGTAAAAAAGTTAAAAATAATTGACCAGCTGGGAGCCGTGCAGCGAGGAATTGCGCAAAAGCTGTGCAAGGCCTATCGCACGGTCTCCCTAAATGGAGCGCTGATACTTGCTGGAATCCTCCCATTAGATCTTCGGGTTCAGGAAGCGGCACTGCTTTACGAAGCAAAAAAAGGAGTCCCTCAGCCAGAACTGAAAGGAAGAGAAGTGGAGCGCATGACACCAGCCATCGAGATGCCGCACCCTGCAGAAAGACTTGATATCAATCTAATCAGGTTGGTAAACCAGGACCAGGTCGATGCTCACAGCGAACTAGACGTTCGCACCTTCACCGACGGCAGCAAAATTGACGGTAGAGTGGGTGCTGCATTATCAATTTGGAGTGGTGACTCCGAAATAAGAACGATAAAGCTGTCTCTGCCAAGTTATTGCACAGTATATCAGGCCGAATTACTTGCAATACACGAAGCAACCAGGGTTACGTTAAAACAAGCGGGCAAAACATTTGGAATATACAGCGACTCAATGGCAGCTCTCCAAACCATCATAAGCTACGAATGTCTCCATCCACTCGCGGTAAAAGCAAGAGAAAATATTAAATCTTTATCTCTACAAGGCAAAGCTGTGTCTTTGTTTTGGGTAAAAGCTCATGCCGGACTGGAGTGCAATGAAAGAGCAGACCAGCTAGCGAAGGAGGCTGCCTTAGGGTCTAAAAGAAAACACAATTACGAACAGTGCCCAGTTTCGTATGTGAAACATGGGATTCGTTCCACAACGCTTACAAAATGGAACCTAAGGTATACAACAGAAAGCTCTGCTTCAACAACAAAAATGTTTTTCCCTGAAGCAGTATCCGCCTACAAAACCATCAGGAAGATAAAAATCGATAGCGTCATTACTCAAGTAATGACCGGACATGGTGGATTTGCACATTATCTAAATCGCTTCAGATGCAGGGACAGCCCATCTTGTGCTTGTGACCCCGTGGCAGAGGAGACAGTACCACACATTTTGTTTGACTGTCCCATCTTTACTAAACAAAGATACGATATAGAACAAACCCTTGGCACAAAATTATCGTCAAGCAATGTAAGGGATATAATGTCAAGTGAGGATAGGGAAAAATTTTTGCATTACTGTACAAAAATTGCTAAAATAGTCATAAAAAGAAACTCAAATAGGTAACAATATTATGTTTTCATAATATAATGTATATATTCATGAAAAGCATAAAACACAGTAGTAAAATAAGAAATGTAGATATAGTATTAAAGTGTCAAATGTAAATAGAAAGTCGACAGAATGTCAAAATATGTAAATTCAAATAGCATGTAAGTAGTTAGAAAGAAAACCGAACTTGTAAAACTTATTTTCCCTTGTTACAAACATAATAAAAATATTGAAATAGAGAATAGGTATAGGGAATGGGAGTCCCACCCATAAAGAAATGAAAGATGAAGTATGAAAGAAAGAACTAGTATGAAGTATAAAAGTGCGAGAAGAATAATTGCGAGAACTGGAATGGAAGAAATAGTAAGAACAGGCTCCGATTATGTTGGAGGTAGGAGATCCCTGGATATAAAAATCTCTTGGTTCTCAGTGTAAAAAGTGCCACTTTCAGTGATTTTCAGCTTATTTCAAACGTGCACCAGGATTGGCCACGTGCTCGGAGCAGAAAACCGCATACGCTGCAAGATACAGATCTGTACCCCCACTTTTTTATGTTGCCATTGGATGTCTCCCAGGGGTGCCCACACCTGTGCAAAAAATTGGATTTTTCTGGCCATGCGTTCCGGTGAAAACGGGGAATTTCAGTAATCACCACGTGGCCGATTTTTCAAGATCTGGAAGACCTGCAAAATTCTGTGATGCCATCTGGAGGGGCATGCATGTAGGAGCCTAACAACGAAAAGATTTTGAAAATCGGGCCATAACTGGCTGAGAAACAACCATCCGAAGTTGCTAAAATTTTTCCCTGGATTCCCCGCTGCGTTCCCGGAAAATTCTGCGCGGCGACCACAAAATTTTATTTAAGTATTTAGTTAAGTAACTCTTCCTCCTTATTTTAAATCTTTTGCAAAATTTTTACGCTTGCCCGAACTCGAGATATAAACTTTTTAATAAAAATACACTTTTTCATTCAGGTGCAAATATAAAGTTGCATTTATAAGTACAAACTCAAAATTGCTTTTTGGACACCAAAATTATCAGTATCTCGAGGACGGGTTGGGTGAACGTAGTTTTTAAGGAAATCTGAATTTTTCGAATAGGTGTTTTTGAATTTTAGAATTTTTTGTGTATTTTTAGTAGTTTTTTGGAAATATTAAATTGGGGGTTTATTGTTTTTATATTTTTCTTTGTTAATAAGACAGAGCTCTGCGAGCCCGATCCAACGAGCCCAAACACGCCAATATTAGGCCATATACAGCCAAAGTTGAGTTTTGAGCGGCCATCTTGGCCGCCATTTTGAAATCTTTAAAATTGCCATATCTCCGTAAGGACTGGTCCGATTCGAACGGGGTTTGGGGTACTGGTGAAGGCTCCATTGACTCTATCATAAATTGCAGTAGTAGCTCTACATAGAGTCCCAAAAAATTTGACCTAATTTAACAACTGGAAGTGAAGGGCCACGCAATGCCCATGTTCCCAATCCAAACCGCATCTTCCTAGGATCAAATCTGACGTCAGGATCGCTATTTTAATTATTGTCGGCCATTTTGTCCGCCATATTGGATTTCTTTAAAGCCCTATATCTCCCGAACCCGTTGACCAATTTAGACG